>JAJNNY010000043.1:0-320672 GCA_022453515.1 Astrocystis sublimbata | reverse complement strand
CACTGTCGGGACTGGTGGGCTAAGCCGGGACTGGTGTTGAGCTCATGTGGCACATGTCTGGACCCTTACGGCCTAGGTAGGTCCGGGCTAGGTACCTAGGTAGCCTCTATATTACTCCCTCTGGACTAGCGCCGCTGCAGCGAACCCCAGCTTCTCTACGTCACACGTGCCAGCCGATGGGATTCCCCTGCCAAATAAGGCCGTTTGGGGCTGCTGATGGCGCTTACATGGAATCGACTGCTGACAAGCCTTCTTCTTTGGGCAGGTCAGGCGCCGCGGCTGCCCGCTTTAACACCGGGAGCGAGCGAGCTCTGTCTGTCTTCGCCAGAGCTTAGCATAAGGTTGTGCTATTCTTATTCCTGCCAACTACGAACCCGCGAAGCTACGAAGCTCCCGCAACTTCACTTCCTCAGCTCGAGCTTAGACTTCAACGACAGATGACAACGATGCTGCTGTGCCCGTTCGCGAATTTTCACTGCCCACGACCCCAGTCTTGCCTCGGCCCAACAGTCCCTACCTGATCTACCTGATCTACCTGATCTACCTCTACATATACAGTCTCTACCTATCGTACCTGGCCGTGATACCATACAATTCATACCTACGCTACCTACCAACGCACTTGGCGACCGTCACCGCCATTATTGCACGCAGCGAGCCCATCCTCCATCCTCCATCCTCCATCCTCCAATCGTCGCAACCCTCGGACCCGACGACTTCGGTCGCTGGCCTGTCCCTAAACGATGCAGTACGTCAGGAACATAAGCGACTCAGTGTCCACAGCCTGGAACTCCATCAACCCCGCCACCCTCAGCGGTGCCATCGATGTCATAGTAGTCGAGCAGGAGAATGGTGACTTGTTCTGCTCTCCCTTCCATGTCCGCTTCGGCAAGTTCTCGCTCCTGCGCCCCTATGAGAAGAAGGTCGAGTTCAGGGTCAATGGCACCAAGCAAGAATATGCCATGAAGCTGGGCGAGGGCGGAGAGGCCTTCTTCGTCTTCGAGACCTCCGACAAGATTCCCCAGAGCTTGCAGACCTCGCCCCTCGTATCGCCCGAGACCAGTCCCACCCTGCTCCCCGCCGAGCCTTCTGCTGTGCAAAGTAACCTTCAGGAGCCAGACCTCCTGAATCTCGACAGCGACAGCACCACACGCAGGAGATCGTCCGGAACACGGCCAGGTATCAGTCCCCTGGCCGCCCCCCAGCTACGCCCAGGTTCGTTGTTACTGGTTCAGCGCGAGGAGTTTGTAGATGGATTGCTGACATATATGCCCTAGGTGTCTCAGCACCCGCTGCTTCTTCTCCTGAGTTGGAGTCCGGCCGCCCAAGTTCCAGAGGCATGCTTGGCGTGACTCCTCGACACAGCGCCTCGACTGACTCGGTTCTCCCCTCGACGCAAGCACGAGGCACACCCGACCATGATCAAGGTGAGTCGGGCGACGAATATGATGCCGAGAGTCCAACCCCGTCTCAGAGGTCGCGAAGCCCGCCGCCTCTTGCCCCGATCGAAGCTATACAACGTGCCATGACCCTTTCCCAAGAGTTGTGGGCCGCGAATATCCCAACTCGTGTGACGGATTCGGGCGATCTAATGCTGGACATGGCTTCATACAAGGGCAGCGAGGAAGATGCCATCAAGGCCGAAATCCTCGCCCGCAAAATCCTGTCTGAAGAGCTACAAGGCGACTATGACATCGGCGCATTGTTTGGCATGGATGAGGAGGGCAACCTCTGGATTTACAGCAGTGAAGAGGCAAAGGAGGCAGCCATGCAGAAGACTGTCGCATCACTTCGGCCGGCACCCACATTAGCCATCGATGCTGTTTCGGATCCCGGATACGCAAGTGACGATTCTACAGCATCTTCCCGTATCCATCTCCACCGGCGCAGCGAATCCGACGTCGGCCAGGGCTCGGCTCACTCCCCGCCCACGACGCCGGGTTCGATGTCGATAGCCGGCAACCACAGCCATAGAAACTACGCCAAGACCCTTCGTCTGACTAGTGATCAGCTCAAGGCTCTTGGTCTGAAGCCGGGCGAGAATTCCATGAGCTTCACCGTGAATCGGGCCACCTGCAATGCCAACATGTTCCTGTGGCGGCATGATATTCCTGTCGTGATTTCAGACATTGACGGCACGATTACCAAATCAGATGCGCTCGGCCACGTCCTGAACATGATCGGGCGCGACTGGACACATACAGGCGTGGCGAAGCTATACAGCGATATCGCGGCCAATGGGTACAACATCATGTACCTGACAAGTCGATCTGTTGGTCAGTCCGACACAACCAGAGCCTATCTGAATGGCATTGTACAAAACAGCTACCGCCTGCCCAAAGGTCCGACCATCCTCTCGCCGGATCGGACGATGGCTGCATTGAGACGAGAGATCTACTTGAGAAAACCCCATGTGTTCAAGATGGCTACGCTCCGAGACATTCGAAGCTTGTACGGCCCCGAGAACACATGCTTTTACGCTGGGTTCGGAAACCGTCTGACTGATCAAATTTCCTACCGGACCGTCGATGTCCCACGGAACAGGATCTTCACCATCAACTCAAATGCAGAAGTCTCACTAGACCTGCTGAGTCTTAACAAGTTGAAGCTCAGCTACGTCAACATGGGAGAGGTTGTGGACCACTATTTCCCGCCCGTCGGCACGCTCGTCAAGGGCGGCGGGGTCGAATACACGGATTTCACATTTTGGCGGGATATGCCGCTGGAGTTGGACGAATTCTCAGCCAGCGGGTCGGATACGGACAGCTACGGCGAAGAAGAGGAAGAGGAAGATGAGGACGTGGGGGAGATGGGAGACAGTTTCCTCTCCCGCGGCGATGGCGACTATGACGACGAGGGCGATCTGGTTAACTCGACTATCTATGATGGACCTGAGGACGCCGATGATGAAGAGGCTGTCGAGGACGATGAGTACGATGACGAGGAAGACGAGGAATACAGCGAGGACGAGAACGATACGCTGGACCTCGAATCACCGGCGCCGCCGGAGCCGAAGAAGAAGGTTGTTGTCCCAGATGTTAATGCGGAGATCATGACGGGGATGAAGGATTTGAACGTCCAGAAAACACGATGAAAACCGGTCCATTTTGAGTAAAGACTTCAAGGTTGCGATTTGACCATCAAGTCACTCTCGTCACATCACAACGAACAAGCAGCATTCCTCCGTAAGGGGGTAGAAAGAGTTTATTGGGTATTATTTGTTGTTTATGCAACCTCTGCACTAGAACATATCTTTGTCTAACACTCCGTCCAGCCTTCTCAGTTAGTCGCTCGCTTCCATCAGCCAGCCTGGTTTGGCTGCTGCTGCCTTTTCTGTTTCTGCTCCCCAATTTGATTCCTGCATAGCGCAAGGCGTTTTCCCCCTCCTTTTCTCTGGTTGGTCTAGGTACATTGCGTCAAGGACGGAAAAAGGTTGAAATTTCTTAAGACATGTATGACGAGATAAATTTAAGTTTGATTCGAGAGAGCACAGTGATGCGCTTATTTTCGTGCTGTGATGTTTGAAGTGATGCGCAATGTGTAGTGCTTTTCCCAATCTTGGTATCGGTAGCCTGTAGGTGCCGCTCCATTTCCGACCACGGAGGACAACGAGTTGTATAGTATGTGAAGACTGGTCTCTCTTTGCTCCCTGGTCGTGGAGGATAGAAGGAGGTGGTCTCCAGCCTCGTCGCCGACATCGTTGAATGAAATAAAATACCCTGGCGAACGCCATACGCCTTGCCCATAAACGCTTATAATCATTGGTGCTGAGGGGATTTGAGAGGGAATGAGTAATGTGCGAGTTTGCATCCCTTAATATCGGGTATGCCACAGTACTGAAGAGAGGCTGGACCAGCGGCCAGACAAAGAGATACGACATGGCACCTCACTACTCGCCCATGTCCATATCCATATCCTCATCGCCGAGGTCGTCACCGAGAAACTCATCGAGCCCGCCCTCCTGCTCGCCATCCTTCTTGCCATCTTTGTCGCCTTTGCCCTTCTGCCCTTCCAGACCCTCCATAGCGTCCGAGTCATCATCGTTCTCCTCGTCGTCGCTCTCGCTGCCGCCCTCGACACCCCACTGGTCCCTCAGGCCCCAGGCCTGCCCGCTGAGGACGAAACGCTCGTTGGGCAGTCGCACACCCCACTCGTTGGCGAGTATGCGCGGAAGAGCGACCTTGTTCCGCTCGCGCGCCAGCTCCTGCAACCACTCCTTGCTCGCACCGCCGCCGCCGCCACCGGCCCCGCCACCCCCGGATCCGCCGCGGAACTGGTACGTCTGGCGGCTCGCGATGGCGATGTGTATGGCGTTGGTGCTGACGGTGGCGTCGCCGCCCGGAGGCGCGGTGGGCACGGCGCCGGACGAGCCGCTGGGCTTCGCGCCCGCGTGCGACGAGTACGGGTCTCCGGATAGGTGCAGGGCGTCGTTGAGGATGCTCGAGGTGTGGCGATACGCGAAGTCGAGAAGCAGTAAGGGCACGCGGTTGTCGAAGGAGGTGACGCCTTGCGAGGTCAGGAGGAGCTCGATGGTGCGCGCGTCGCGCGGACGCGGCTCGGCGCTCGTGGCGGTCGGCGAGGTCGGCGCCGCGGCTGTCTGGGCCGCGGGCGCGGGCGTGGTGTTGGTGGCTTGTGTGTTGGGCATCGTCGTGCTCCCGCTCGTCGCGGTGTTTTGTGTTGCGGATGGCTGTGAGGCGGGCTGTGGCTGGGATTGGGATGGGCCGGCTGAGGAGGGAGGCGGGACCCCGTTTGTTTGCGCGGTTGAGGCCATGGTGGGTGGTGTCGGCGGTGACGGTGACGGTGACGGCGCTTGCGTTTATATGACTGCGCTCGTGGAGTTGGGTATGGTGACGACGGACAAGCGATGCGTGCGCGTCCCGGTCGGAATCGCTGAGTGTCGGCGCCGGTGGATGCAACCTAGCTGGCTCTTACTCTTGGAATTCGAAGTTCTGTCTCCTCGTATCTCTTCAATCTGTCATTATGAGTGTGGTCGCGAGTGAGTTTTGAGGTTGAGATTGACTGGAATTGGAAGTTGGCGGCTTTTGAACTTTCAGTTTGATCGGAGGAAGTATATTTATATAGAGTTCGAGGTACATGTATGATTGGAAGAGTGAGATATTCAATGTTACGGGCCGCGGTAGTGAATCTATGAATGAGTACATAGTACGTTGTACCTCAAGTGGGCCGGCCTAGAAGTGAATGAGCTGCGGTCGCTGTGGAGCTGGTCCGATGCAAGTGGGGCATCTGCTCCTCTACCTATCACCTCTTCTACCTAAGATAGGTATCTTATCTTATCGCGCTCAGGCGAGCCCAGGGGGCCAGGTACCTCACATAGGGCATGCATGGAGGGGTTATGTACCTGCAATCCATAACCCCACCATCCCATCGTTCACCAGGCAAAAGAATCGACGAGAGGGCCGATTCAGGAACAAGTTGCATCATACCTCCCGTCGCGACGCCGACTCACTCACTTACTCACTCACTATCTTTGACGTTTCACCCATTTCCAATTTGCCCCATTCGTCAATCGCATTGAGATTCTAGGCTGGTTTTCCTTATACCAACCCCCCTCTGCCACCACACCAGGTCTGCCACTATGGATACAACACTGCCGCTGCCGTTCCTGGCCTCTGTTGCTGCCCCGCCAGCGCTGGCCTCGAGCCCAGGGTTGAGTCAGGAGGAGCTGTCATGTCTGGGCTCTGTTTTCTTCGACGCCGCTCCGGAAAATCTCGACGCGCTCATCGACTTCCTGGCCCAGAACAATGCTGACTTCCAGACCTTCATCGACGCCACTGCCCTGGAATCCCGCGATGACATCGTCTCACTCTTAGACAGCGGCGCTCACAGAATCTTCGTCCAGCTTCAGAGGCTACCCGACTTCTCCGAGTTTGGCAAGAGAGTCGCTCCCACTTTCACGCAATTGGGCGACATCACCGGCACCGAGAAACAACTTCTTCTCAAGAACTTTGACCAGAACAACTGCGATATAGCCGGCTTCTTGGCCTCGAGCATAGTGGACAAGATCCCGCTGCTCTTCATAAAGCCAGTGGCCGACACGGACTATCTGCAATTTGTGGACATCGCCTCGTCTCTCCAGGCCATCCCCATCATACAATCTGCCCACCTGACTACCAAGAAAGATGAAGCTGATAAGAAAGTTTACATCCCCACGCTGTTATCCGCGTCTTGGAAAACCGACCGGCCCGACAAACTGTTGCCCACCGTTGTATGTGATGAACGAGGAGTGGCGCTGGGCCTCGTGTATAGCAGCGAAGAGAGCGTGGCCGAGTCCCTAAGGACACAGACCGGCGTCTACCAGAGCAGGAAGCGTGGCTTGTGGTACAAAGGTGCTACTTCGGGTGATACCCAACAACTGGTCAGGGTATCCATGGACTGCGATAACGACGCCCTGAAGTTTGTGGTTAAACAGAATGGGAGGTTCTGTCATCTGGAGCAGTTCGGCTGTTTTGGTGAGCTTAAGGGTGTCGCGAAACTCGAACGCACGCTGGTATCGAGGAAACAATCTGCGCCAGAGGGATCGTACACCAAGAGACTGTTCTCCGACGAGAAGCTACTACGGGCCAAGATCATGGAGGAGGCCCAGGAGCTTTGCGACGCGAAAACACCCGACGAGGTCGCTTTCGAAGCCGCTGATTTGATATACTTCGCCTTGACCAAGGCCATAGGTGCGGGTGTCAGTCTTGTCGATATTGAGAAGAACCTCGACGCCAAGAGTCTCAAGGTCAAGAGACGACCAGGAAATGCCAAGGGCGAATGGGCCAAGAAGGAGGGCATCGCCGTCGCTCCCGCCGAGAAAGCAGAGGAGGCCGCCAAGAACTCATCGTTACCATTGACTTCAGCCCCAGCAACGGAGGCGCACACAGCACCAGATACCGAAAGAATCACAATGAAGCGAGTCGATGTGAGCAAGCTAAGTGAATCCGAGGTCAGGAACACTCTCAAGCGACCGTCTCAGAAGTCGGCGGAAACCATCCTGGGCATCGTCAAGCCCATCGTTGACGACGTACGACAAAACGGCGACAAGGCCCTTCTTTCCTACACTCACAAGTTCGAAAAGGCTACGTCATTGACATCGCCCATCATCAAGGCCCCATTCCCCCAGGAGTTGATGAACCTCACGCCCGAAACAATCAAGGCTATTGATACTTCCTACGAGAACATACGCAAATTCCACGCAGCTCAAAAGGAAGAGAAACCACTTCACGTGGAAACAATGCCAGGTGTGGTGTGCAGTCGATTTTCGCGTCCCGTCGAGAGAGTCGGCTTGTATGTACCCGGTGGCACAGCCGTATTGCCTAGCACCGCGCTCATGTTGGGTGTGCCGGCAATGGTCGCAGGATGCAAGAAGATTGTGCTCGCCTCTCCGCCGCGTTCAGATGGAAGCATCACTCCTGAGATAGTATATGTCGCTCACAAGGTCGGCGCTGAAAGCATCGTCTTAGCTGGTGGCGCGCAAGCCGTGGCTGCCATGGCGTACGGCACCGAGAGCGTGAGCAAGGTAGACAAGATCCTCGGACCAGGGAACCAGTTCGTCACGGCCGCGAAGATGCATGTTAGCAACGACACCAACGCCGGCGTCAGCATCGACATGCCTGCCGGCCCGTCCGAAGTCCTCGTAGTCGCAGACAAGGACGCGAACCCGGCCTTTGTGGCCTCAGATCTCCTGTCGCAGGCCGAGCACGGTGTTGATAGTCAGGTCATATGTATCGCTATCGATCTCGATGAGGCCCACATGAAGGCGATAGAAGACGAAGTCCACAACCAAGCTATGGCGCTGCCGCGCGTGGACATTGTCAGGGGCGCCATCAACCACTCTGTCACCGTCCAGGTGAAAGACATAGATGAGGCCATGAGGATTAGCAATGACTATGCCCCCGAGCATCTGATCCTGCAGATCAAGGATGCCGAGAAGGCCGTCGACCAGGTCATGAATGCCGGAAGTGTGTTCATCGGTCAGTGGACACCGGAAAGCGTGGGCGATTACTCGGCTGGTGTAAACCACTCGCTCCGTAAGTTGGCGTGACAACCTTCCCTTTCATTAACCTTCTAACTCTCTATGATGGGGCATTATTTGCTGACTTCCATTCATGAAGCTACGTACGGCTACGCTAAGCAGTACTCGGGTGTCAACCTCGGCTCCTTCGTCAAGCACATCACGAGTTCAAATCTCACGGCCGAAGGCCTGAAGAATGTTGGAAGCGCCGTTATGCAGCTGGCTAAGGTCGAGGAGCTAGAGGCACACAGGCGCGCTGTCGAGATCAGACTCGCTACGCTCGCGTGATTGAATATGTAAGTGATACATACGAACAGAAAAGGAAAAGGGTGTTAGGGAGCGTACCGATTATTAGAGGGTTAATTTCTAAAATGAGTTTGTTTCGAATGTATTTTCACTTGTAAGGTCGAATAGAGGGTTGGTCGCAAAGCTCGGTGAAGTTTGGCATGAAGGCATCATAGCGACAATTGGTAACTTGGTGATTTTCGAATAAAACAGTTTTTTGTCTTACTCTTCCAGAACAGATTGAACTATGCTTATGATCTCCCTATTCGTACATCCAGTTACTATTGAGCGATGAGCCGAATGGCGAGTGGTTGTCGCGTAAACTATCAAGTTCTATCATTATGGTCTCTGGGACTCTAAGATGCCAGAAGCAAAGGGGTATCATATTCAGCTCGTTCTCGCGCCGCTCTAGCATCGTCGTTTTATGTACATCTATCAATCAACATCCGGCATTTACATATATACATCCCTCATTATATTCCATCACTAAGTAGCAAGCGTACGGGTACTACCGTCCCCACACGCCCTGATGTCTCGTTTGCAGTGAGTACGCCTCCGCGTACACTCCGAACGGAGGCGGCTTCTGTATGACCTCTTCGCCATAGGGTATTCTTCCCTGGTCATACGCTCCACCCCCATAATACGCCCTGCCGTCGTAGAGGTACGCCTGCGGAAGGCCTTGTTGCTGTTGCAGCTGGACCTCTGCTAATGTCGCCGTTGTGGTCGTGGTGTGGATCTCTCTGGATACGACGAGGGCCGTGTCCGAGTCAGATGTCTTCCTACTATCCGAGCCATCTCGTATCGAAATATACTGCGATGTCGCGCGGTTCGTGCGGAGTCCTGTCGGGTCGGACGCGTATATCTCCGGAGTAGTCTTGACGCTCGGCTTGAGCACTTTGGACCACAAGACCCGGAGCGATGGCACGCAGCCTACGATGAGGGCGACGGAGCATTCCGTTATTCTGTGTCGTTATTTGTGAGTACGGGCGAGAAAAGAGATGGGTACAGATGTGTTGCTTACGTCGCTAAGATTGATACAGCGAGGGATGTCGTTGGCCGATCTAGTGACACGGCTTTGAAGAATAGGGATATAATGCTCGCGGCGATGGCGCTGTTGAGACCCACGTGTAAGCGAGGACAATCTTCACAATAGCAGGGATAGGGGGGTTCCACGAACAATAAACCGCTAAGAAACAGAAATATAAGCCCGACCCGGCTCTTCACGACGAGCTTGAGTCCGAAGACTACGGGCATGGGGAGAATGAGAATGACAACGTCCGCCGTTACGGACACGCTGCCGAGGTAGACGTTGATCATTCGTGTGCGGGTCTGGCATCCCATGATGAATTCGTCCGACAAGTCGTGCGAGTGCGGTGTGCAAGCTGGCGGGATCGCGACGATGCCAGAGGCATAGACGGCCGCTGTGAGAACCAGTGTCGTATACGATGTGATACGTAGCCATTTTTTGATCCCGAAGAGACGCAGGTACAGGAAGAGGATGGGCGCTTTACAGGTCCAGAGTGCCAGGGGGGTTGACACTGAGATGGCTACGGCGAGCTATTTGATCATGGGATGTCAGTATTTCCGATTTCAATAGTTACTATATAGTGAGGTTGTGAGATACGCCGTACCTGGGCCACTCTATATGGTTCGATACTTGGATCATGGAAGCCTGAGGCATGTAAACATTAGCATTTCCCTCCGCGCCAACTTGAGGACATCTCGTGGGAAAGGGGGTAAGCTACCATTTCCTGCCAAGTCGCTCAGGACGGCGACAGCGACTAACAACGGTATGGCCGATACAGATATGAAGTCGTCGATCAGGAGTTTCCTGTTGTACCGCCAGTTGGCGATGAGCCGTAGCGAGACAGCTATGCCCGCCAAAATGACGAACAAAGATTTCAAGGCATCTACGGACGTTTTCGACAGGCCATGTCCTGCATCCATGGGGTGCCGTGTTTGGGGTTAAGCTTTTGGCCTTAGGCGTTATGAGGTGTGAGCGAGAGCGGATGCATGCGAGTCCATAGCCTCGTGTCGTTCGACGGGATATATCAAGATCGAAAAGCTGGGCGTAGATGCGATGCGACTCGGGGGGTCTGGGAATTCGGCTGCCTGGGAAGAAGACCACGAGCTGTCATCGATGCCAAGGTGTATGGGAGGGCCGAGACTGAGATTCGTTCGAGGTGGCGGAAGGACTGGCCTGGGGGGAATCACTCAAAACGTGGGCTGCGCGAGACTTATCTAACGTCCCTCAGTCCAAGTCAGGGATTACTACTCTTTTCAGTCGTTCAATAATAGGTATGACTACATAGTATAATGTGCAAGCCACACGCTAGGAACGCAGGCAGGATATGTATGATATTGTATAGACATTCGCAAGTAGCGGGACTAGCTCAAAACCGAAGGGGGAGGAAACCATGTCATTCCCCGGCCTGGACAAGCGTATCTTCAATACGGTAGGTAAACTCTTTCTGTCATGCTACTACTGTAGTAGGCGTAATTCTTAGTTTCTATAATCAATCTACGAGTTACTGCTGGGGTTCTGTG
This sequence comes from Astrocystis sublimbata, assembly GCA_022453515.1. Lineage (NCBI taxonomy): Eukaryota > Fungi > Ascomycota > Sordariomycetes > Xylariales > Xylariaceae > Astrocystis > Astrocystis sublimbata. The sequence continues at coordinate 309,826 of JAJNNY010000043.1, read as the reverse complement.
TACAGTTCAGAACATTCTGTGTTTAGGGCGGGTCTCGGGTTTCACAAGTTGGATTGTGAGCTGAAAGCACTCTTGGAAGGTAGTAAGCAACCATTGACAAATCCACTTGGCTGTCGGCGGTCGCTCTTGTATGCAGGTCGAGGCACACTCTCTAACCTATTCTTAGCTTGGACTTGGCCAAGATAATTAGCTTCTTCGGCCTCGCACGATACTTACCTATCGTAACTTCAAGGTTGACCCCATGTTCGCTGCATCTATGCGAAGAAATTAGATGCAAGGTAGCAGAGACGCCACATAATTATAGTGTTAACAGCTTTGAGAACAGACACGCGCTGCTCGCTCGTGCGAGGGCAAGCGATGAGCACGATCGGTTGACAACCGATCAACAGGGATGGGAATGCCGTCAAGAGATGCCGTCGGGGGTGGTGTGTTCGAGGTCTGGCTGATGGGAATCAGCTAGATTGGTGAAAAGGATCGCGGCTCAGTACCCGAATCCTTGGGCGAGCGGGCGAGACAAAATTTACCTGCCATGCTGTACCGTAATCCGAAGTCGGGTGGATCAGATCTGATATAGAAACGTCGCGAAGGCTAAACCTGAGCCGGCAAGCGGGTAGCTTCAGCTGACTTTCAGTCCACGCTGACATTGAAGGGGCCATAGGGCAATCCTATGTATATTCATACGGCAAGTGGTTTCTAAGTACAGTACTTATAGAGCATATGTAGATTGCAAGTTTGTACCATGTGTTTGTTCCTGTTACCTGTCTGTGTTATCATGTTTAACCTACATGTTGATATTAGTTCGGGGTTGTATCCTCTCTTTCTCGGGGCTGAAAAGCTATCAGGCGAGGCGCAGAATGAAGCTGGCACTAATAATAATAACCTTAGTGTGCCTTCGCCATCTTCGGCGGCGCCAAATCGCACTAGATTAGTGCGCTGTGCTCAGCATTCGTCCACTTACAGTAGGTGAGCCATGATTGATATAGACTGCCTTGATAGGCCTAGCGAGAATAAATACAGAATCTTGTGGCGTTCCCGAGGATTTCCAACCTTGCCCTTACATTAAAACACATGATGAGATATAGCCAATGGTGATGGCAGTCTTGTCAGCTCCTTGATAGGAGTGCAGTGAAATTTGATGCTGTTCGCTTCTCCGCAACTGGTTTGCAGCATCGCCCCGGCACCCCTGCACCACACGTGCTGCATCTATGTTGCATTGCCCCCCTGCACGTCGGTGACCTTGCGATTCCAAGGAGGTGGGGTGGTGGTTCCAGATATCCTTCTATTGTGGTGGTGCAGTAGGTCACTGACTAGTCCGAGGACCAAGAGCGCCACCTCAGTGCACGATATATTAAAACCTTGGACACTCGCGTCTCTTCATTGACGTGAAAATTATGGGTTACAGTAGCAAATTGCTGACTCAAGCTGCCGACGCGACTTCACGAATAGCATGGACAATATTTTCTAGACTATGGCGATCGCGATGTTGTGGCGCTCAAGATTGTGAGCAATAAATGATGGAGACACGCTACTACGTGTGGCGCTCGGTCATCTACTAGTATCTCATGTTCACTGGTCATCGAATGCGCGAATTTGCTCTTCACCCTATGCCCATGTCATGAAGCTTGACAGCCGTTTCTACAATCCAAAATCGCACGTAAATATCGTCTCTGATTATCGTGTTTAGTGCACTTAGTGTGTTGACGTCAGTTATACTCGTAGCAACCTCATCCACCTAAGGTTAGATGTTCTGTTCTGGAACTACTGGCTACCTACGAGTGTTAGCTCTCGCACTGATCTAACCTAGGGTGATCACATCGGGGCATGCGTAGCGAAAATGCTTGGTTGGTACCTGCGACAAGTGGTGAGAAGATATTCCTGCAGTTACTTAAGGTTAGCTAGTAACCATATTGTCCTAATAGCTAAATAGGTAGTCTGCCGATTAGTAATGATGATTGTACACAGGGGTTTTCGGAACCTACAACGCCATGTATCTCGAAGGTTGCTAACAATCGATCGATGGTTAATATTTGATAGGTATTATGCGAGGGTTTTCATCCATCGCTTCTGACTACGGTGGTGGTATTTGATAACAGAACTCTGAACCCGTACATAATAAGCATATAATAGCGACCAGCAGTATGTTTATGTTTATCTATGCCGTAATCGAAAGATCCTGTTCTTCGCGGCGTTTCAAAACGTCGTATTAGACACCCATCTCTGAGAGCACTTCCTTGTCGAGATAAATATATCCGCCCCATTTTGTTCTTCTCTGGCTTCTGTCGGCTCGGTCCCACCCGATCGCGTCCGGTTTGGCGATCCTTTAAACATAGCTACCACTAGGCTAGCTCGCTAGGCACGCTCGGCACACACTCGAGGCACTATTCCAGAATGTCGTATCGAGCAACACTACAGAAGCTGCGGCATCCATGCTTGGCGCCGGCCCTTCCACGTCGGACTGGCATAGTACAGAGACTACTTATAATCCTTTGGCTTTTCCAGACAGCAGACCTCGCTTATCTACAACATTCTGAGTTCGAATACCGCAAATTGATCAATTTGGTCGTGGCCCTCGGCAGATGATCTCATCCACATCGCTAATATCTCCTAATACATGGCCCGGACCGAGGCCGAATTATAGCTCATGGGATACCGGAGACCAGTCGATTAGGTTGGGGCATCTTGCCTCTGGCTTTGGAGATGGTCCGAGGTCTGTTGTATTGAACGGTGAATGGCCAGAGCTCTTGTGGCGCATGCATGTACAAGCGTGGTCAATCGATGAACATGCGCACATGTGTACTGTACTATAAGTTCCTTTGTATAAGTCTTCTAAGTGACACCCCCCAAGTTTCCACGGTTTCACTGCAGCTGCACGCATAGGTACAGAAGATAAGAGTAAGCAGCAAAAAGACCTTGATGGATTTGTACGCGATACTGCGACAAAGAAGAAGTCCTCTGCATGCATGTTGCGACTTGAGTCACCGTTGTTGTGGCTGGCGCCTCAGTCTCACCCTCGTGGGTGAAACACCCAGCAACGTGGCGTCGTGGTTGCATGGCACAGCCCGTGTCCAGCACGTGCTGCTACCTAGTAAGTCGGGCTAGAACCTTTATCTAAGTCAAGTTGCTAGCGAAATCATACAGTAGATGTAAAGGGTAGCTGACTTGACGATCATCGTTCAAGAGCTTCGAGGATCTTGTCCATGCTTGTGTACGTACTGTACAGCGAGTGATGGTTCGTCTTGTGTCACGGGGAGATCCTTCGATTTACAAGAGGTTGTTTCATGTTCTGCTGTGTAATGCCACTGTAGATGGGATCTTGTATGTCTGCCTGCTCCTTTAAGGGCAGGAGAGAGCTCTCATAGGAGGATCTGTAGACTTTTTACTTAGCTGGGCAGGTAGATAAGCCATGGCGTATTCTGTTATTGTCAGCAGCTGATTGGCCTGGTCATCCATTATGATAAAGGTGTTTTCGAACCTGCCCATCAACATATTTGAGAGGGCTGAGTATGTGAGTAAGGAGAACTGACTACCTAGATATTGTAATCAAGGTATTTTTTGTCATAGTTCTGGAAGGCTGCACATGCAGCCTGAGACTGCTTGGGCAGTTCCCAAGCACTATGCGACGGTGGGTTTCACATATTTCAGCAGCCTTTGTGAGATAAACTGTAGGCCCGGGTGACGCGACACACGTTTCCACGAATGCAGTACCATGTAACATCTCAAACCCTGCTAATGATTCAATGTGCCTCGCAGCAAGTTATCGTCTGCGCGACATGAGTTATGCACAATGACGATCTATCTAGACTCTACTTGGATATATACATGCAGCGCTCGTCCTCCTTCATGCTATGGAATCCAACGCAGCACGATGCTATGGTATCATTATCATTAGATCAACCCACGGCTCTCCCCCCCCGCCCTTTCCCCCCTTCCCCGTCATCTTCATCCTACCAATCCGCCTTGGGTATATGCGCTTCTATGCAATTAAAACATCATCACAGCCCCTCTGCCGAAGGGCTGGGCCGCCGTAGAGGGTGGGCCTCGGTATTAAAGATGTACTCATCCAGGTGTATCAGATCTGGCGATGAGAATATTAGGTAGAAATATCGCAGAGTCTCGGCCAGCCAGAAACTCTTAAGTAAGTGTCAGCTATAAGTAAGCTGTGTGAAGGGGAGAGCAGAAGTAGTTGACGAACCTCCATCGAATCATCTTTCTTGGTAGCGGTCTCCCTAACAGACTCAATAGACGAGAACGCGAGGTCTGTCTCGGTAGCCTTACGGATAGCCTGGAACATCCTCCAGGCCATCTCCTGATACTCCTGATCGCCTGTCATCCGGTACATAAGGAAGACGCTCTCGATAGCCTCGGGCCTGAGCAGGTAGCGGGCATCGGGCACGTTACGGAAGCCGCGTGGCAACGACGAGCTGCCGACAACCTCCCATTCCTCTTGGTTCCATTCGCACGGCTCCAGGCTCTCGCACTTCAGCATGCTGAAGATTTCGGGCATGACGCCGGATGGCATGGAATCGTACGCCCATACACAGCCCTTGGTCAGCTTCTCGCCGATGGCGACGTGCTCTGGGATCTGGAACAGCTTGCCACCGAGCCCGAACATGCCACCAGCGAAGCATGTGAGATGCTGGGACTGGGCAGTCAGGGTCGGCCCCGATGTGATCCAGACATTGCCGGAAAACAGAATATCCGCTTGATCCGGCAGTTTGGGCCGGTATAGCAGATTCTCAATAATAGTGTCCATCGCGCCGCGATAGAGCTTCTCATACACGGGTTCCAGCCCGCCCAGCAGCGCGAAAGTCTTGGGCAGGTACTCATATAAACTATCGGCGAGTGCGCCTATAGTGAAGCTCATGTCGTAGTTTAGCTCTTTATCGCGTAGATTGAGATAGGTAGGCCACATCCCGGGGAGATTTGTCCGGTTCTGCCAGTCGTCTAGAACCTGCGTCACCCTATTAATCGCGTCGTAGTACTTATTGTCGCCCGTTAGTTGCGACAGGCGGGAGAATTCGAGGGAGGACGAAGCCACGGCAGCTGAGGCGTCATGGGTACCAGCCAGCTGCTTGCCCGTCTTGGCATCTTGGAAATTCAACCAGAATCCAGGCATGCGATTCGGAGTATCGTATGCCATGTAGAGCATGTCGCCAAGCTCGACCGCCTTCTCCAGCAGGGCCGTCTCCTTGCTGAGATCGTAGGCACCAAGCAAGCCGCCGAGGTGTCGGATGGTGGTTTCAAAATAGTTGCATGATGTGTCTTGTGACCGGGAATAGTCTATAGTGACGGCGGCGGCGGCGGCCTCGTAGAAGTCGTCCTTGAGGTCCATGATCCAGAGAGTTGACAGGGAATCGACGAGAGTGGCACCCCATCCGCCAAAGCCTGGAACATCGTTGCCCTTGCCGGAGACGGGTTTGACCTCGTCATAACCGAAGCCGACGCTCTTGTAGCTCCTCCAGCTCTTCACCATGGCATCCTTCACCTCGCTGCGCCGCGATTCCAAGACCGACTCTCGCGCAACGCCGGCGGGGCTCTTGTCCTCCTTGAACTCATACTGCACCGGGGGCAGCGATCGGGGCCGACCGGTCGGCAATGGCGTATACTCGGACACGGGAAAGTAGATCTCGGACCTGGACCAGTCGTAGCGCTGGCGCACGAAGGTGAAGCCCCAGAGGACGTCGTGGCTCTCGGGAACGAGGCCGACGAGCAGGTACAGCAGCACGATCAGCGACAGGACGACAGCAACGCGCGACTTGCGACGGAGGATAGGCGTCATGATATCGAGCGGCGGGTGGGTGCGGACATGCGATGCGACATCTTCGGCCAGCATTGGGAAGGACACGGCCGGTGGTGGAATCCTCTTCAGACCACCCCGGCGCACACCTCCCGGTGGAGGTTCCTGTTCGTCCTGTTCGTATGGACACGCGTGCAGGCTGCGTGTGCTCGGGCGTCTTCGTTTTATCGTTGTCGCAGAAGTCGTCCCACACTGCCGTAGGGGATGCTCGGAAGCACAACTCGCCAGCGCATCGATGCGGAAGAGAGAGATATTACAACTAAGAATTATGTATGTCTGTGTGGAGGATGTGCTTGGGAATGAGAACAACTCGAGGTGGGCGACACCGTGAGGGTAGTAATACGATAAACCATGAAACCATCGTCAAGCCAAGAAGGAGAAAGCTGGGGAAGGAGGGAATGGCAGCAGCTGGTTGGGTGCAAGGCGCGGGAACAATGGACCAGATTACATTGCTGACAGGGCATTTTAATTATCCCATGTCCTGTTCAAGTACCTTCACTGCCATACTTTGCGGGGAAGGTACAGGCCTGGCTTGGAGGCCCCTGCAGATCCCCGGATAGGTCGGGCAAGCTGCAAGACATGGACCTTACGAACCCCCCCAAAAAAAACCAGTTCAGCCATCAAACAGTAAGAAAAGAGACAAAATAAAAACATATATGCAATCAACCGTTATAGTAAGCGCAGCATGCCATAGTTTGGCATGTTGAGATTCTCTTCTAGCAGTATTTAGCACTTGGAACGCAACGACGTTCATCCGGATGGCAACTTGTTCAAACAGGGGCGAATGGTCTAGGGGTATGATACTCCCTTCGCATCGAGTATTATCTCGTAATGAGTATGGGAGGGGTCCGGGGTTCAATTCCCCGTTCGTCCATGATGTTTTACTATTTTAATCATTAATATTTACTTATTATCTATTACTAATTAATAAGTAAATATTAATGATTAAAATAGTAAAACATCATGGACGAACGGGGAATTGAACCCCGGACCCCTCCCATACTCATTACGAGATAATACTCGATGCGAAGGGAGTATCATACCCCTAGACCATTCGCCCCTGTTTGAACAAGTTGCCATCCGGATGAACGTCGTTGCGTTCCAAGTGCTAAATACTGCTAGAAGAGAATCTCAACATGCCAAACTATGGCATGCTGCGCTTACTATAACGGTTGATTGCATATATGTTTTTATTTTGTCTCTTTTCTTACTGTTTGATGGCTGAACTGGTTTTTTTTGGGGGGGTTCGTAAGGTCCATGTCTTGCAGCTTGCCCGACCTATCCGGGGATCTGCAGGGGCCTCCAAGCCAGGCCTGTACCTTCCCCGCAAAGTATGGCAGTGAAGGTACTTGAACAGGACATGGGATAATTAAAATGCCCTGTCAGCAATGTAATCTGGTCCATTGTTCCCGCGCCTTGCACCCAACCAGCTGCTGCCATTCCCTCCTTCCCCAGCTTTCTCCTTCTTGGCTTGACGATGGTTTCATGGTTTATCGTATTACTACCCTCACGGTGTCGCCCACCTCGAGTTGTTCTCATTCCCAAGCACATCCTCCACACAGACATACATAATTCTTAGTTGTAATATCTCTCTCTTCCGCATCGATGCGCTGGCGAGTTGTGCTTCCGAGCATCCCCTACGGCAGTGTGGGACGACTTCTGCGACAACGATAAAACGAAGACGCCCGAGCACACGCAGCCTGCACGCGTGTCCATACGAACAGGACGAACAGGAACCTCCACCGGGAGGTGTGCGCCGGGGTGGTCTGAAGAGGATTCCACCACCGGCCGTGTCCTTCCCAATGCTGGCCGAAGATGTCGCATCGCATGTCCGCACCCACCCGCCGCTCGATATCATGACGCCTATCCTCCGTCGCAAGTCGCGCGTTGCTGTCGTCCTGTCGCTGATCGTGCTGCTGTACCTGCTCGTCGGCCTCGTTCCCGAGAGCCACGACGTCCTCTGGGGCTTCACCTTCGTGCGCCAGCGCTACGACTGGTCCAGGTCCGAGATCTACTTTCCCGTGTCCGAGTATACGCCATTGCCGACCGGTCGGCCCCGATCGCTGCCCCCGGTGCAGTATGAGTTCAAGGAGGACAAGAGCCCCGCCGGCGTTGCGCGAGAGTCGGTCTTGGAATCGCGGCGCAGCGAGGTGAAGGATGCCATGGTGAAGAGCTGGAGGAGCTACAAGAGCGTCGGCTTCGGTTATGACGAGGTCAAACCCGTCTCCGGCAAGGGCAACGATGTTCCAGGCTTTGGCGGATGGGGTGCCACTCTCGTCGATTCCCTGTCAACTCTCTGGATCATGGACCTCAAGGACGACTTCTACGAGGCCGCCGCCGCCGCCGTCACTATAGACTATTCCCGGTCACAAGACACATCATGCAACTATTTTGAAACCACCATCCGACACCTCGGCGGCTTGCTTGGTGCCTACGATCTCAGCAAGGAGACGGCCCTGCTGGAGAAGGCGGTCGAGCTTGGCGACATGCTCTACATGGCATACGATACTCCGAATCGCATGCCTGGATTCTGGTTGAATTTCCAAGATGCCAAGACGGGCAAGCAGCTGGCTGGTACCCATGACGCCTCAGCTGCCGTGGCTTCGTCCTCCCTCGAATTCTCCCGCCTGTCGCAACTAACGGGCGACAATAAGTACTACGACGCGATTAATAGGGTGACGCAGGTTCTAGACGACTGGCAGAACCGGACAAATCTCCCCGGGATGTGGCCTACCTATCTCAATCTACGCGATAAAGAGCTAAACTACGACATGAGCTTCACTATAGGCGCACTCGCCGATAGTTTATATGAGTACCTGCCCAAGACTTTCGCGCTGCTGGGCGGGCTGGAACCCGTGTATGAGAAGCTCTATCGCGGCGCGATGGACACTATTATTGAGAATCTGCTATACCGGCCCAAACTGCCGGATCAAGCGGATATTCTGTTTTCCGGCAATGTCTGGATCACATCGGGGCCGACCCTGACTGCCCAGTCCCAGCATCTCACATGCTTCGCTGGTGGCATGTTCGGGCTCGGTGGCAAGCTGTTCCAGATCCCAGAGCACGTCGCCATCGGCGAGAAGCTGACCAAGGGCTGTGTATGGGCGTACGATTCCATGCCATCCGGCGTCATGCCCGAAATCTTCAGCATGCTGAAGTGCGAGAGCCTGGAGCCGTGCGAATGGAACCAAGAGGAATGGGAGGTTGTCGGCAGCTCGTCGTTGCCACGCGGCTTCCGTAACGTGCCCGATGCCCGCTACCTGCTCAGGCCCGAGGCTATCGAGAGCGTCTTCCTTATGTACCGGATGACAGGCGATCAGGAGTATCAGGAGATGGCCTGGAGGATGTTCCAGGCTATCCGTAAGGCTACCGAGACAGACCTCGCGTTCTCGTCTATTGAGTCTGTTAGGGAGACCGCTACCAAGAAAGATGATTCGATGGAGGTTCGTCAACTACTTCTGCTCTCCCCTTCACACAGCTTACTTATAGCTGACACTTACTTAAGAGTTTCTGGCTGGCCGAGACTCTGCGATATTTCTACCTAATATTCTCATCGCCAGATCTGATACACCTGGATGAGTACATCTTTAATACCGAGGCCCACCCTCTACGGCGGCCCAGCCCTTCGGCAGAGGGGCTGTGATGATGTTTTAATTGCATAGAAGCGCATATACCCAAGGCGGATTGGTAGGATGAAGATGACGGGGAAGGGGGGAAAGGGCGGGGGGGGAGAGCCGTGGGTTGATCTAATGATAATGATACCATAGCATCGTGCTGCGTTGGATTCCATAGCATGAAGGAGGACGAGCGCTGCATGTATATATCCAAGTAGAGTCTAGATAGATCGTCATTGTGCATAACTCATGTCGCGCAGACGATAACTTGCTGCGAGGCACATTGAATCATTAGCAGGGTTTGAGATGTTACATGGTACTGCATTCGTGGAAACGTGTGTCGCGTCACCCGGGCCTACAGTTTATCTCACAAAGGCTGCTGAAATATGTGAAACCCACCGTCGCATAGTGCTTGGGAACTGCCCAAGCAGTCTCAGGCTGCATGTGCAGCCTTCCAGAACTATGACAAAAAATACCTTGATTACAATATCTAGGTAGTCAGTTCTCCTTACTCACATACTCAGCCCTCTCAAATATGTTGATGGGCAGGTTCGAAAACACCTTTATCATAATGGATGACCAGGCCAATCAGCTGCTGACAATAACAGAATACGCCATGGCTTATCTACCTGCCCAGCTAAGTAAAAAGTCTACAGATCCTCCTATGAGAGCTCTCTCCTGCCCTTAAAGGAGCAGGCAGACATACAAGATCCCATCTACAGTGGCATTACACAGCAGAACATGAAACAACCTCTTGTAAATCGAAGGATCTCCCCGTGACACAAGACGAACCATCACTCGCTGTACAGTACGTACACAAGCATGGACAAGATCCTCGAAGCTCTTGAACGATGATCGTCAAGTCAGCTACCCTTTACATCTACTGTATGATTTCGCTAGCAACTTGACTTAGATAAAGGTTCTAGCCCGACTTACTAGGTAGCAGCACGTGCTGGACACGGGCTGTGCCATGCAACCACGACGCCACGTTGCTGGGTGTTTCACCCACGAGGGTGAGACTGAGGCGCCAGCCACAACAACGGTGACTCAAGTCGCAACATGCATGCAGAGGACTTCTTCTTTGTCGCAGTATCGCGTACAAATCCATCAAGGTCTTTTTGCTGCTTACTCTTATCTTCTGTACCTATGCGTGCAGCTGCAGTGAAACCGTGGAAACTTGGGGGGTGTCACTTAGAAGACTTATACAAAGGAACTTATAGTACAGTACACATGTGCGCATGTTCATCGATTGACCACGCTTGTACATGCATGCGCCACAAGAGCTCTGGCCATTCACCGTTCAATACAACAGACCTCGGACCATCTCCAAAGCCAGAGGCAAGATGCCCCAACCTAATCGACTGGTCTCCGGTATCCCATGAGCTATAATTCGGCCTCGGTCCGGGCCATGTATTAGGAGATATTAGCGATGTGGATGAGATCATCTGCCGAGGGCCACGACCAAATTGATCAATTTGCGGTATTCGAACTCAGAATGTTGTAGATAAGCGAGGTCTGCTGTCTGGAAAAGCCAAAGGATTATAAGTAGTCTCTGTACTATGCCAGTCCGACGTGGAAGGGCCGGCGCCAAGCATGGATGCCGCAGCTTCTGTAGTGTTGCTCGATACGACATTCTGGAATAGTGCCTCGAGTGTGTGCCGAGCGTGCCTAGCGAGCTAGCCTAGTGGTAGCTATGTTTAAAGGATCGCCAAACCGGACGCGATCGGGTGGGACCGAGCCGACAGAAGCCAGAGAAGAACAAAATGGGGCGGATATATTTATCTCGACAAGGAAGTGCTCTCAGAGATGGGTGTCTAATACGACGTTTTGAAACGCCGCGAAGAACAGGATCTTTCGATTACGGCATAGATAAACATAAACATACTGCTGGTCGCTATTATATGCTTATTATGTACGGGTTCAGAGTTCTGTTATCAAATACCACCACCGTAGTCAGAAGCGATGGATGAAAACCCTCGCATAATACCTATCAAATATTAACCATCGATCGATTGTTAGCAACCTTCGAGATACATGGCGTTGTAGGTTCCGAAAACCCCTGTGTACAATCATCATTACTAATCGGCAGACTACCTATTTAGCTATTAGGACAATATGGTTACTAGCTAACCTTAAGTAACTGCAGGAATATCTTCTCACCACTTGTCGCAGGTACCAACCAAGCATTTTCGCTACGCATGCCCCGATGTGATCACCCTAGGTTAGATCAGTGCGAGAGCTAACACTCGTAGGTAGCCAGTAGTTCCAGAACAGAACATCTAACCTTAGGTGGATGAGGTTGCTACGAGTATAACTGACGTCAACACACTAAGTGCACTAAACACGATAATCAGAGACGATATTTACGTGCGATTTTGGATTGTAGAAACGGCTGTCAAGCTTCATGACATGGGCATAGGGTGAAGAGCAAATTCGCGCATTCGATGACCAGTGAACATGAGATACTAGTAGATGACCGAGCGCCACACGTAGTAGCGTGTCTCCATCATTTATTGCTCACAATCTTGAGCGCCACAACATCGCGATCGCCATAGTCTAGAAAATATTGTCCATGCTATTCGTGAAGTCGCGTCGGCAGCTTGAGTCAGCAATTTGCTACTGTAACCCATAATTTTCACGTCAATGAAGAGACGCGAGTGTCCAAGGTTTTAATATATCGTGCACTGAGGTGGCGCTCTTGGTCCTCGGACTAGTCAGTGACCTACTGCACCACCACAATAGAAGGATATCTGGAACCACCACCCCACCTCCTTGGAATCGCAAGGTCACCGACGTGCAGGGGGGCAATGCAACATAGATGCAGCACGTGTGGTGCAGGGGTGCCGGGGCGATGCTGCAAACCAGTTGCGGAGAAGCGAACAGCATCAAATTTCACTGCACTCCTATCAAGGAGCTGACAAGACTGCCATCACCATTGGCTATATCTCATCATGTGTTTTAATGTAAGGGCAAGGTTGGAAATCCTCGGGAACGCCACAAGATTCTGTATTTATTCTCGCTAGGCCTATCAAGGCAGTCTATATCAATCATGGCTCACCTACTGTAAGTGGACGAATGCTGAGCACAGCGCACTAATCTAGTGCGATTTGGCGCCGCCGAAGATGGCGAAGGCACACTAAGGTTATTATTATTAGTGCCAGCTTCATTCTGCGCCTCGCCTGATAGCTTTTCAGCCCCGAGAAAGAGAGGATACAACCCCGAACTAATATCAACATGTAGGTTAAACATGATAACACAGACAGGTAACAGGAACAAACACATGGTACAAACTTGCAATCTACATATGCTCTATAAGTACTGTACTTAGAAACCACTTGCCGTATGAATATACATAGGATTGCCCTATGGCCCCTTCAATGTCAGCGTGGACTGAAAGTCAGCTGAAGCTACCCGCTTGCCGGCTCAGGTTTAGCCTTCGCGACGTTTCTATATCAGATCTGATCCACCCGACTTCGGATTACGGTACAGCATGGCAGGTAAATTTTGTCTCGCCCGCTCGCCCAAGGATTCGGGTACTGAGCCGCGATCCTTTTCACCAATCTAGCTGATTCCCATCAGCCAGACCTCGAACACACCACCCCCGACGGCATCTCTTGACGGCATTCCCATCCCTGTTGATCGGTTGTCAACCGATCGTGCTCATCGCTTGCCCTCGCACGAGCGAGCAGCGCGTGTCTGTTCTCAAAGCTGTTAACACTATAATTATGTGGCGTCTCTGCTACCTTGCATCTAATTTCTTCGCATAGATGCAGCGAACATGGGGTCAACCTTGAAGTTACGATAGGTAAGTATCGTGCGAGGCCGAAGAAGCTAATTATCTTGGCCAAGTCCAAGCTAAGAATAGGTTAGAGAGTGTGCCTCGACCTGCATACAAGAGCGACCGCCGACAGCCAAGTGGATTTGTCAATGGTTGCTTACTACCTTCCAAGAGTGCTTTCAGCTCACAATCCAACTTGTGAAACCCGAGACCCGCCCTAAACACAGAATGTTCTGAACTGTACACAGAACCCCAGCAGTAACTCGTAGATTGATTATAGAAACTAAGAATTACGCCTACTACAGTAGTAGCATGACAGAAAGAGTTTACCTACCGTATTGAAGATACGCTTGTCCAGGCCGGGGAATGACATGGTTTCCTCCCCCTTCGGTTTTGAGCTAGTCCCGCTACTTGCGAATGTCTATACAATATCATACATATCCTGCCTGCGTTCCTAGCGTGTGGCTTGCACATTATACTATGTAGTCATACCTATTATTGAACGACTGAAAAGAGTAGTAATCCCTGACTTGGACTGAGGGACGTTAGATAAGTCTCGCGCAGCCCACGTTTTGAGTGATTCCCCCCAGGCCAGTCCTTCCGCCACCTCGAACGAATCTCAGTCTCGGCCCTCCCATACACCTTGGCATCGATGACAGCTCGTGGTCTTCTTCCCAGGCAGCCGAATTCCCAGACCCCCCGAGTCGCATCGCATCTACGCCCAGCTTTTCGATCTTGATATATCCCGTCGAACGACACGAGGCTATGGACTCGCATGCATCCGCTCTCGCTCACACCTCATAACGCCTAAGGCCAAAAGCTTAACCCCAAACACGGCACCCCATGGATGCAGGACATGGCCTGTCGAAAACGTCCGTAGATGCCTTGAAATCTTTGTTCGTCATTTTGGCGGGCATAGCTGTCTCGCTACGGCTCATCGCCAACTGGCGGTACAACAGGAAACTCCTGATCGACGACTTCATATCTGTATCGGCCATACCGTTGTTAGTCGCTGTCGCCGTCCTGAGCGACTTGGCAGGAAATGGTAGCTTACCCCCTTTCCCACGAGATGTCCTCAAGTTGGCGCGGAGGGAAATGCTAATGTTTACATGCCTCAGGCTTCCATGATCCAAGTATCGAACCATATAGAGTGGCCCAGGTACGGCGTATCTCACAACCTCACTATATAGTAACTATTGAAATCGGAAATACTGACATCCCATGATCAAATAGCTCGCCGTAGCCATCTCAGTGTCAACCCCCCTGGCACTCTGGACCTGTAAAGCGCCCATCCTCTTCCTGTACCTGCGTCTCTTCGGGATCAAAAAATGGCTACGTATCACATCGTATACGACACTGGTTCTCACAGCGGCCGTCTATGCCTCTGGCATCGTCGCGATCCCGCCAGCTTGCACACCGCACTCGCACGACTTGTCGGACGAATTCATCATGGGATGCCAGACCCGCACACGAATGATCAACGTCTACCTCGGCAGCGTGTCCGTAACGGCGGACGTTGTCATTCTCATTCTCCCCATGCCCGTAGTCTTCGGACTCAAGCTCGTCGTGAAGAGCCGGGTCGGGCTTATATTTCTGTTTCTTAGCGGTTTATTGTTCGTGGAACCCCCCCTATCCCTGCTATTGTGAAGATTGTCCTCGCTTACACGTGGGTCTCAACAGCGCCATCGCCGCGAGCATTATATCCCTATTCTTCAAAGCCGTGTCACTAGATCGGCCAACGACATCCCTCGCTGTATCAATCTTAGCGACGTAAGCAACACATCTGTACCCATCTCTTTTCTCGCCCGTACTCACAAATAACGACACAGAATAACGGAATGCTCCGTCGCCCTCATCGTAGGCTGCGTGCCATCGCTCCGGGTCTTGTGGTCCAAAGTGCTCAAGCCGAGCGTCAAGACTACTCCGGAGATATACGCGTCCGACCCGACAGGACTCCGCACGAACCGCGCGACATCGCAGTATATTTCGATACGAGATGGCTCGGATAGTAGGAAGACATCTGACTCGGACACGGCCCTCGTCGTATCCAGAGAGATCCACACCACGACCACAACGGCGACATTAGCAGAGGTCCAGCTGCAACAGCAACAAGGCCTTCCGCAGGCGTACCTCTACGACGGCAGGGCGTATTATGGGGGTGGAGCGTATGACCAGGGAAGAATACCCTATGGCGAAGAGGTCATACAGAAGCCGCCTCCGTTCGGAGTGTACGCGGAGGCGTACTCACTGCAAACGAGACATCAGGGCGTGTGGGGACGGTAGTACCCGTACGCTTGCTACTTAGTGATGGAATATAATGAGGGATGTATATATGTAAATGCCGGATGTTGATTGATAGATGTACATAAAACGACGATGCTAGAGCGGCGCGAGAACGAGCTGAATATGATACCCCTTTGCTTCTGGCATCTTAGAGTCCCAGAGACCATAATGATAGAACTTGATAGTTTACGCGACAACCACTCGCCATTCGGCTCATCGCTCAATAGTAACTGGATGTACGAATAGGGAGATCATAAGCATAGTTCAATCTGTTCTGGAAGAGTAAGACAAAAAACTGTTTTATTCGAAAATCACCAAGTTACCAATTGTCGCTATGATGCCTTCATGCCAAACTTCACCGAGCTTTGCGACCAACCCTCTATTCGACCTTACAAGTGAAAATACATTCGAAACAAACTCATTTTAGAAATTAACCCTCTAATAATCGGTACGCTCCCTAACACCCTTTTCCTTTTCTGTTCGTATGTATCACTTACATATTCAATCACGCGAGCGTAGCGAGTCTGATCTCGACAGCGCGCCTGTGTGCCTCTAGCTCCTCGACCTTAGCCAGCTGCATAACGGCGCTTCCAACATTCTTCAGGCCTTCGGCCGTGAGATTTGAACTCGTGATGTGCTTGACGAAGGAGCCGAGGTTGACACCCGAGTACTGCTTAGCGTAGCCGTACGTAGCTTCATGAATGGAAGTCAGCAAATAATGCCCCATCATAGAGAGTTAGAAGGTTAATGAAAGGGAAGGTTGTCACGCCAACTTACGGAGCGAGTGGTTTACACCAGCCGAGTAATCGCCCACGCTTTCCGGTGTCCACTGACCGATGAACACACTTCCGGCATTCATGACCTGGTCGACGGCCTTCTCGGCATCCTTGATCTGCAGGATCAGATGCTCGGGGGCATAGTCATTGCTAATCCTCATGGCCTCATCTATGTCTTTCACCTGGACGGTGACAGAGTGGTTGATGGCGCCCCTGACAATGTCCACGCGCGGCAGCGCCATAGCTTGGTTGTGGACTTCGTCTTCTATCGCCTTCATGTGGGCCTCATCGAGATCGATAGCGATACATATGACCTGACTATCAACACCGTGCTCGGCCTGCGACAGGAGATCTGAGGCCACAAAGGCCGGGTTCGCGTCCTTGTCTGCGACTACGAGGACTTCGGACGGGCCGGCAGGCATGTCGATGCTGACGCCGGCGTTGGTGTCGTTGCTAACATGCATCTTCGCGGCCGTGACGAACTGGTTCCCTGGTCCGAGGATCTTGTCTACCTTGCTCACGCTCTCGGTGCCGTACGCCATGGCAGCCACGGCTTGCGCGCCACCAGCTAAGACGATGCTTTCAGCGCCGACCTTGTGAGCGACATATACTATCTCAGGAGTGATGCTTCCATCTGAACGCGGCGGAGAGGCGAGCACAATCTTCTTGCATCCTGCGACCATTGCCGGCACACCCAACATGAGCGCGGTGCTAGGCAATACGGCTGTGCCACCGGGTACATACAAGCCGACTCTCTCGACGGGACGCGAAAATCGACTGCACACCACACCTGGCATTGTTTCCACGTGAAGTGGTTTCTCTTCCTTTTGAGCTGCGTGGAATTTGCGTATGTTCTCGTAGGAAGTATCAATAGCCTTGATTGTTTCGGGCGTGAGGTTCATCAACTCCTGGGGGAATGGGGCCTTGATGATGGGCGATGTCAATGACGTAGCCTTTTCGAACTTGTGAGTGTAGGAAAGAAGGGCCTTGTCGCCGTTTTGTCGTACGTCGTCAACGATGGGCTTGACGATGCCCAGGATGGTTTCCGCCGACTTCTGAGACGGTCGCTTGAGAGTGTTCCTGACCTCGGATTCACTTAGCTTGCTCACATCGACTCGCTTCATTGTGATTCTTTCGGTATCTGGTGCTGTGTGCGCCTCCGTTGCTGGGGCTGAAGTCAATGGTAACGATGAGTTCTTGGCGGCCTCCTCTGCTTTCTCGGCGGGAGCGACGGCGATGCCCTCCTTCTTGGCCCATTCGCCCTTGGCATTTCCTGGTCGTCTCTTGACCTTGAGACTCTTGGCGTCGAGGTTCTTCTCAATATCGACAAGACTGACACCCGCACCTATGGCCTTGGTCAAGGCGAAGTATATCAAATCAGCGGCTTCGAAAGCGACCTCGTCGGGTGTTTTCGCGTCGCAAAGCTCCTGGGCCTCCTCCATGATCTTGGCCCGTAGTAGCTTCTCGTCGGAGAACAGTCTCTTGGTGTACGATCCCTCTGGCGCAGATTGTTTCCTCGATACCAGCGTGCGTTCGAGTTTCGCGACACCCTTAAGCTCACCAAAACAGCCGAACTGCTCCAGATGACAGAACCTCCCATTCTGTTTAACCACAAACTTCAGGGCGTCGTTATCGCAGTCCATGGATACCCTGACCAGTTGTTGGGTATCACCCGAAGTAGCACCTTTGTACCACAAGCCACGCTTCCTGCTCTGGTAGACGCCGGTCTGTGTCCTTAGGGACTCGGCCACGCTCTCTTCGCTGCTATACACGAGGCCCAGCGCCACTCCTCGTTCATCACATACAACGGTGGGCAACAGTTTGTCGGGCCGGTCGGTTTTCCAAGACGCGGATAACAGCGTGGGGATGTAAACTTTCTTATCAGCTTCATCTTTCTTGGTAGTCAGGTGGGCAGATTGTATGATGGGGATGGCCTGGAGAGACGAGGCGATGTCCACAAATTGCAGATAGTCCGTGTCGGCCACTGGCTTTATGAAGAGCAGCGGGATCTTGTCCACTATGCTCGAGGCCAAGAAGCCGGCTATATCGCAGTTGTTCTGGTCAAAGTTCTTGAGAAGAAGTTGTTTCTCGGTGCCGGTGATGTCGCCCAATTGCGTGAAAGTGGGAGCGACTCTCTTGCCAAACTCGGAGAAGTCGGGTAGCCTCTGAAGCTGGACGAAGATTCTGTGAGCGCCGCTGTCTAAGAGTGAGACGATGTCATCGCGGGATTCCAGGGCAGTGGCGTCGATGAAGGTCTGGAAGTCAGCATTGTTCTGGGCCAGGAAGTCGATGAGCGCGTCGAGATTTTCCGGAGCGGCGTCGAAGAAAACAGAGCCCAGACATGACAGCTCCTCCTGACTCAACCCTGGGCTCGAGGCCAGCGCTGGCGGGGCAGCAACAGAGGCCAGGAACGGCAGCGGCAGTGTTGTATCCATAGTGGCAGACCTGGTGTGGTGGCAGAGGGGGGTTGGTATAAGGAAAACCAGCCTAGAATCTCAATGCGATTGACGAATGGGGCAAATTGGAAATGGGTGAAACGTCAAAGATAGTGAGTGAGTAAGTGAGTGAGTCGGCGTCGCGACGGGAGGTATGATGCAACTTGTTCCTGAATCGGCCCTCTCGTCGATTCTTTTGCCTGGTGAACGATGGGATGGTGGGGTTATGGATTGCAGGTACATAACCCCTCCATGCATGCCCTATGTGAGGTACCTGGCCCCCTGGGCTCGCCTGAGCGCGATAAGATAAGATACCTATCTTAGGTAGAAGAGGTGATAGGTAGAGGAGCAGATGCCCCACTTGCATCGGACCAGCTCCACAGCGACCGCAGCTCATTCACTTCTAGGCCGGCCCACTTGAGGTACAACGTACTATGTACTCATTCATAGATTCACTACCGCGGCCCGTAACATTGAATATCTCACTCTTCCAATCATACATGTACCTCGAACTCTATATAAATATACTTCCTCCGATCAAACTGAAAGTTCAAAAGCCGCCAACTTCCAATTCCAGTCAATCTCAACCTCAAAACTCACTCGCGACCACACTCATAATGACAGATTGAAGAGATACGAGGAGACAGAACTTCGAATTCCAAGAGTAAGAGCCAGCTAGGTTGCATCCACCGGCGCCGACACTCAGCGATTCCGACCGGGACGCGCACGCATCGCTTGTCCGTCGTCACCATACCCAACTCCACGAGCGCAGTCATATAAACGCAAGCGCCGTCACCGTCACCGTCACCGCCGACACCACCCACCATGGCCTCAACCGCGCAAACAAACGGGGTCCCGCCTCCCTCCTCAGCCGGCCCATCCCAATCCCAGCCACAGCCCGCCTCACAGCCATCCGCAACACAAAACACCGCGACGAGCGGGAGCACGACGATGCCCAACACACAAGCCACCAACACCACGCCCGCGCCCGCGGCCCAGACAGCCGCGGCGCCGACCTCGCCGACCGCCACGAGCGCCGAGCCGCGTCCGCGCGACGCGCGCACCATCGAGCTCCTCCTGACCTCGCAAGGCGTCACCTCCTTCGACAACCGCGTGCCCTTACTGCTTCTCGACTTCGCGTATCGCCACACCTCGAGCATCCTCAACGACGCCCTGCACCTATCCGGAGACCCGTACTCGTCGCACGCGGGCGCGAAGCCCAGCGGCTCGTCCGGCGCCGTGCCCACCGCGCCTCCGGGCGGCGACGCCACCGTCAGCACCAACGCCATACACATCGCCATCGCGAGCCGCCAGACGTACCAGTTCCGCGGCGGATCCGGGGGTGGCGGGGCCGGTGGCGGCGGCGGCGGTGCGAGCAAGGAGTGGTTGCAGGAGCTGGCGCGCGAGCGGAACAAGGTCGCTCTTCCGCGCATACTCGCCAACGAGTGGGGTGTGCGACTGCCCAACGAGCGTTTCGTCCTCAGCGGGCAGGCCTGGGGCCTGAGGGACCAGTGGGGTGTCGAGGGCGGCAGCGAGAGCGACGACGAGGAGAACGATGATGACTCGGACGCTATGGAGGGTCTGGAAGGGCAGAAGGGCAAAGGCGACAAAGATGGCAAGAAGGATGGCGAGCAGGAGGGCGGGCTCGATGAGTTTCTCGGTGACGACCTCGGCGATGAGGATATGGATATGGACATGGGCGAGTAGTGAGGTGCCATGTCGTATCTCTTTGTCTGGCCGCTGGTCCAGCCTCTCTTCAGTACTGTGGCATACCCGATATTAAGGGATGCAAACTCGCACATTACTCATTCCCTCTCAAATCCCCTCAGCACCAATGATTATAAGCGTTTATGGGCAAGGCGTATGGCGTTCGCCAGGGTATTTTATTTCATTCAACGATGTCGGCGACGAGGCTGGAGACCACCTCCTTCTATCCTCCACGACCAGGGAGCAAAGAGAGACCAGTCTTCACATACTATACAACTCGTTGTCCTCCGTGGTCGGAAATGGAGCGGCACCTACAGGCTACCGATACCAAGATTGGGAAAAGCACTACACATTGCGCATCACTTCAAACATCACAGCACGAAAATAAGCGCATCACTGTGCTCTCTCGAATCAAACTTAAATTTATCTCGTCATACATGTCTTAAGAAATTTCAACCTTTTTCCGTCCTTGACGCAATGTACCTAGACCAACCAGAGAAAAGGAGGGGGAAAACGCCTTGCGCTATGCAGGAATCAAATTGGGGAGCAGAAACAGAAAAGGCAGCAGCAGCCAAACCAGGCTGGCTGATGGAAGCGAGCGACTAACTGAGAAGGCTGGACGGAGTGTTAGACAAAGATATGTTCTAGTGCAGAGGTTGCATAAACAACAAATAATACCCAATAAACTCTTTCTACCCCCTTACGGAGGAATGCTGCTTGTTCGTTGTGATGTGACGAGAGTGACTTGATGGTCAAATCGCAACCTTGAAGTCTTTACTCAAAATGGACCGGTTTTCATCGTGTTTTCTGGACGTTCAAATCCTTCATCCCCGTCATGATCTCCGCATTAACATCTGGGACAACAACCTTCTTCTTCGGCTCCGGCGGCGCCGGTGATTCGAGGTCCAGCGTATCGTTCTCGTCCTCGCTGTATTCCTCGTCTTCCTCGTCATCGTACTCATCGTCCTCGACAGCCTCTTCATCATCGGCGTCCTCAGGTCCATCATAGATAGTCGAGTTAACCAGATCGCCCTCGTCGTCATAGTCGCCATCGCCGCGGGAGAGGAAACTGTCTCCCATCTCCCCCACGTCCTCATCTTCCTCTTCCTCTTCTTCGCCGTAGCTGTCCGTATCCGACCCGCTGGCTGAGAATTCGTCCAACTCCAGCGGCATATCCCGCCAAAATGTGAAATCCGTGTATTCGACCCCGCCGCCCTTGACGAGCGTGCCGACGGGCGGGAAATAGTGGTCCACAACCTCTCCCATGTTGACGTAGCTGAGCTTCAACTTGTTAAGACTCAGCAGGTCTAGTGAGACTTCTGCATTTGAGTTGATGGTGAAGATCCTGTTCCGTGGGACATCGACGGTCCGGTAGGAAATTTGATCAGTCAGACGGTTTCCGAACCCAGCGTAAAAGCATGTGTTCTCGGGGCCGTACAAGCTTCGAATGTCTCGGAGCGTAGCCATCTTGAACACATGGGGTTTTCTCAAGTAGATCTCTCGTCTCAATGCAGCCATCGTCCGATCCGGCGAGAGGATGGTCGGACCTTTGGGCAGGCGGTAGCTGTTTTGTACAATGCCATTCAGATAGGCTCTGGTTGTGTCGGACTGACCAACAGATCGACTTGTCAGGTACATGATGTTGTACCCATTGGCCGCGATATCGCTGTATAGCTTCGCCACGCCTGTATGTGTCCAGTCGCGCCCGATCATGTTCAGGACGTGGCCGAGCGCATCTGATTTGGTAATCGTGCCGTCAATGTCTGAAATCACGACAGGAATATCATGCCGCCACAGGAACATGTTGGCATTGCAGGTGGCCCGATTCACGGTGAAGCTCATGGAATTCTCGCCCGGCTTCAGACCAAGAGCCTTGAGCTGATCACTAGTCAGACGAAGGGTCTTGGCGTAGTTTCTATGGCTGTGGTTGCCGGCTATCGACATCGAACCCGGCGTCGTGGGCGGGGAGTGAGCCGAGCCCTGGCCGACGTCGGATTCGCTGCGCCGGTGGAGATGGATACGGGAAGATGCTGTAGAATCGTCACTTGCGTATCCGGGATCCGAAACAGCATCGATGGCTAATGTGGGTGCCGGCCGAAGTGATGCGACAGTCTTCTGCATGGCTGCCTCCTTTGCCTCTTCACTGCTGTAAATCCAGAGGTTGCCCTCCTCATCCATGCCAAACAATGCGCCGATGTCATAGTCGCCTTGTAGCTCTTCAGACAGGATTTTGCGGGCGAGGATTTCGGCCTTGATGGCATCTTCCTCGCTGCCCTTGTATGAAGCCATGTCCAGCATTAGATCGCCCGAATCCGTCACACGAGTTGGGATATTCGCGGCCCACAACTCTTGGGAAAGGGTCATGGCACGTTGTATAGCTTCGATCGGGGCAAGAGGCGGCGGGCTTCGCGACCTCTGAGACGGGGTTGGACTCTCGGCATCATATTCGTCGCCCGACTCACCTTGATCATGGTCGGGTGTGCCTCGTGCTTGCGTCGAGGGGAGAACCGAGTCAGTCGAGGCGCTGTGTCGAGGAGTCACGCCAAGCATGCCTCTGGAACTTGGGCGGCCGGACTCCAACTCAGGAGAAGAAGCAGCGGGTGCTGAGACACCTAGGGCATATATGTCAGCAATCCATCTACAAACTCCTCGCGCTGAACCAGTAACAACGAACCTGGGCGTAGCTGGGGGGCGGCCAGGGGACTGATACCTGGCCGTGTTCCGGACGATCTCCTGCGTGTGGTGCTGTCGCTGTCGAGATTCAGGAGGTCTGGCTCCTGAAGGTTACTTTGCACAGCAGAAGGCTCGGCGGGGAGCAGGGTGGGACTGGTCTCGGGCGATACGAGGGGCGAGGTCTGCAAGCTCTGGGGAATCTTGTCGGAGGTCTCGAAGACGAAGAAGGCCTCTCCGCCCTCGCCCAGCTTCATGGCATATTCTTGCTTGGTGCCATTGACCCTGAACTCGACCTTCTTCTCATAGGGGCGCAGGAGCGAGAACTTGCCGAAGCGGACATGGAAGGGAGAGCAGAACAAGTCACCATTCTCCTGCTCGACTACTATGACATCGATGGCACCGCTGAGGGTGGCGGGGTTGATGGAGTTCCAGGCTGTGGACACTGAGTCGCTTATGTTCCTGACGTACTGCATCGTTTAGGGACAGGCCAGCGACCGAAGTCGTCGGGTCCGAGGGTTGCGACGATTGGAGGATGGAGGATGGAGGATGGAGGATGGGCTCGCTGCGTGCAATAATGGCGGTGACGGTCGCCAAGTGCGTTGGTAGGTAGCGTAGGTATGAATTGTATGGTATCACGGCCAGGTACGATAGGTAGAGACTGTATATGTAGAGGTAGATCAGGTAGATCAGGTAGATCAGGTAGGGACTGTTGGGCCGAGGCAAGACTGGGGTCGTGGGCAGTGAAAATTCGCGAACGGGCACAGCAGCATCGTTGTCATCTGTCGTTGAAGTCTAAGCTCGAGCTGAGGAAGTGAAGTTGCGGGAGCTTCGTAGCTTCGCGGGTTCGTAGTTGGCAGGAATAAGAATAGCACAACCTTATGCTAAGCTCTGGCGAAGACAGACAGAGCTCGCTCGCTCCCGGTGTTAAAGCGGGCAGCCGCGGCGCCTGACCTGCCCAAAGAAGAAGGCTTGTCAGCAGTCGATTCCATGTAAGCGCCATCAGCAGCCCCAAACGGCCTTATTTGGCAGGGGAATCCCATCGGCTGGCACGTGTGACGTAGAGAAGCTGGGGTTCGCTGCAGCGGCGCTAGTCCAGAGGGAGTAATATAGAGGCTACCTAGGTACCTAGCCCGGACCTACCTAGGCCGTAAGGGTCCAGACATGTGCCACATGAGCTCAACACCAGTCCCGGCTTAGCCCACCAGTCCCGACAGTGGACAGTGGACACTGACTTAGCCCACACCAGCGGAGCCAGCCACCGGCACCAATCAGTGCGAGACAGTCATCTCACGAAACATTTGTTGAGTCGCTGCTGTCTTTTCTCTTTTCTCTCAGCAGTTGGTGCTACCTACTGTCCTGTGACTAAACCAATCCTGTCTTCACAGCACATGGTTCGATTTATTGCCAATGTAGGTACTTAAGTAGTTATAAGCCACAACCTATGAAGTGGGCTTTTCTTATGCCTCGGCAATGCCACAATTTCTCCCACACAAGACCCGTGAAACAATACACAACTCCGTCACTCCAGGAACACTGACCCTGCCATCCTGCGATGCTTCACGTTCCCTCCTATGGGGCCAAATGCGACATGCATGTGATGCAACGCAGCATTTCAACCTTGGGTGGATTACAGTTGCACCTAGAGTTACACTTTTCTAAGTCTGGGGACCGACCTGGTGTAGCGAAAACCAGACGATAAGGGGACGTTCCCGATTTCACATCACGTAGTAAGTAACATTTTGTTGATACATTATTAGTTCCAGTGAAATCTGGAAGCAACACAACACGGCCAGAGTTTGTATTATCCCTTTAGGTAGTTTCACAACAGCAAAGCGCAATATGTTGCAACAGTACAGGAACGTGTCAGTAACAGCGAATCATTGAAAGTTGGGTCCCCCTACCGTGTAAACAGCTCATTCAGTTGGCTTGGAGAACTCAATCAGGTGAATTAACTCTCAAGACTACATCTTATTATGCTACGCACAGTACCTACTACTTGCAAGAACATCATCAACAATCCCATGCATCATCTATCAAACATCTTCTTTTTCTCTAGGTTAGACTCTCAGACAAACCTTTTTATTAGATAATTCCTAGCAGCTAGTAAGTACTTACCATACATCAGTATGCAATGCAATAAGCATCCCGAACGGGGTATATTGATACTACCCTTACATTTTACCCTGTGGCAGACAATATGCCCTTCTCTAACAGAGCAACATAGGTCTTGTATCAAATCAACCTTACTGAGGTAACCAAGATTGTGGCGGGGCGCCTCGGCTGATGCTCCTGCGTGTAGCACCATGGAGCATGTTCAGCTGTAGAAGCGGAAACAGTAACTAGGCCTTTGGCTCAGAGTAGCACTAGTAAGCTTGCTCTTTACACCCAAACCTTGCAATGTGAACGAGAGCTAGATGTAAGAACAAAGGCGGCAACTCGCCCTATATATCAGGTGAGTCAGGTACATAAAGAGGAGGGAGATGAAACCTGCGGTTGAAAACTGCAAAACTATCATTGACATCCTAGAGGATGGCGGCACAAGCATCTGAGCCATTGACTAACTTCACTAGTATCTGTACACCCCAAACTTTCGCCACACAAACCGCAGGTACTTTCCCCCTAAACTAGGTAATATAATATCACAGGTGCTGCAAACCGTCCGTCCAATCCATACTGATTACTTTTTTCAACACGTATACCTTAAAAAAAGGACCCTAAGCCGCTACAGTCTCCGGTTGAAAGGCATATCTCGGCATCGTGGCCATCCTCTCCTCCGGGCTGAGATCGTCCTCGTATATCATCTGCACATTCTTGTCCTTCTCCTTCTTCGACTTCTTCTCCGGCGCCGCTTCCTCTGCGGCAGCAGGCGTCTCCGATTTCCTCGGCGGCCTGATGCCCGCCTCGGCCATTCTGATCAACTGATCGATATCGTCACCCTGCTGTGGCACGGCACTGGGCACATGTTCCCCAGCTGCCGGAGCATTAGCCGGCCACCCGGGCTGCCCGGGTCGTTGGGGGAGTCCTGTGGCAGCAGGTGCATTGCTTCCAGGACGTGACGGCAGATTCGAAGGAGGGTAGGCGTGGGGGTACTGAGGTTGGTTCGGGTATCCAGGGTATTGAGCACCTCCAGGGGGCTGAAAGGGGGAGTTCTGTGGACAGCGTTAGCAGCAGTCAAGGCAAGGGGTGGTGGCGCATGGCCACATACAAATGTGCTAGGCGATGCGCTCTGTCCGGGACTATGGCCATCGGGCAGGGCCGTGGGCGGCGTGTGTGTGGGTGCGCCCCCATTCGCGCCTTTCTGGGCGGCAACCCGTGCCCGATGCTCGGCTAGACGCTTCTTGATGTCGTCTGATGTTTCGGCCTTGACCTTCTTGACGGGCCGCTTCTCGTTCTGGCCGGGAGGCGGGTTTCCTGTGGCGGCAAACCTCTCGGCCTGAGCCTGGTAGAAGTTCTGTATGATTCGCTGGTTGTGCTGCTGGACGATGTCTTCGGGAATACCCTCCATGCCGAAGATCTCGACATCGAGGCCCTGTCGGTTGGGAAGCGCGTTTTCGACGGTCGATAGCGACTCTTTGTGGACTTGGTTCATGTGAACGGAAAGACCTGAGGTGAGAGTGGATTTTAGCTCATTGCGCCTGTAAGTGTTCATGATGATCGGCCGAAGTGACATATCAAAATGGACAGGACCATACCTCCAGCCGTATTGAGTCGCCGACCGCACCTGTCGCACTTGAAGTGTTTCGCTTTCTGATGTGATATCAACAACTTCAGATCCTCGAAGTCTCTCTCGCCTAAGGCTCTGTCAGCAATCATGTGCGCGACGCGCAAGCGAGCGACAAGAGACGCGTAC
The DNA here is from genome assembly GCA_022453515.1 of Astrocystis sublimbata. Taxonomy (NCBI): domain Eukaryota; kingdom Fungi; phylum Ascomycota; class Sordariomycetes; order Xylariales; family Xylariaceae; genus Astrocystis; species Astrocystis sublimbata. Next base: position 282,913 of record JAJNNY010000043.1, on the reverse strand, counting down.
AGTAGTAGCACCAAGCTCGGTTGAGAATTTCCTCCACATCGGGGTGCTTGCGCTTCTTGCCTCCCATCTTGACTGATATTCAGTGAAACCAGATGAATTCGGGACACGTATTTGTGCGATCAATGCTAGAGTGCTATGATGCAGATGACAGAGTCCGGAGCGAGTGTTAAGCAAGCTAGACACTGTCTAGGTAGGTAGAATGTTGAGGGTGCATTCACGGTCGCGACGTGCAGGGTCAATTCGCTCCAAGGTTCCGCGCATGGGCCGAGATGGGCTACGGGCCAGCCATCTACCTCCAACAGCTTCAGCCGCAAATGGCCTAACGTTACCTAGGCTTGTGGCAAGGGCAACTGTGGCCGTGCATGAGCTCAGGCCTTGACTAGGTGTCAACCTAGGTGGGTACCCACAGGTCCTGTGCAAACATTAAATGCGACGCCCTCACCGTCGACGTGGAACAGGATCTAGCAAAATCGAATGTGACTCTTTAAATAGTAAGCTGGGACTTGTTTTATATCTCACCCTAGTGTGGTAACGCCCGGCTAACTACCAGTTGGCCTGGCACTCAACATCGCACTCCGTGTCCAGTCAGATATCTTACTACCATCACGATCTGCGGGAATATGTCAGACACTAAAACCAAGCCAACAAATTCCATGAGCAATGGGATCTTCGTTTCTTGAGAGAAGTCATCATTGGGGCTTGCAGCGTGCTTGCATACCAAATTCATTCATGAAGGGACACCAGTGCACCATGTTGACACTGAGCAACTCAAGTGGCATCCTAAGCTTATCGATTTTTCTTTTTTGGTCTTCCATTTATTTATTGTTTATTACATTCACCATTCTCTATTGTGTACGCTATAGATGTTTTCAGGGGTCTCCGAGTCTCGCCATATGGTAAGTATAAAGGTGAATCAGTCTCCTGATAGCGACAGCGACCGGCCAGACCTTTGTGGTCGAGTTCGCAGGCTAGTACCTATTTGGTACCATCTGTTGGTTGCCTGTTGCCTACCTAGTGCTACCTGGTAGGCGGCTCAGGCCGTGGCTACCTAAGCTACCCAACTAGGAGAATCGTTCACCAAATTCCCGTCGTCGCATCGGTCACGTGAATGGCTCGAAAGGGTAGGTGAGTAGGTCACTGATTGGCCCACAAAGAATGGTGCAGCTTGATGATTATCCTAGCCGAATTGAACGCTTCCCACCAGGCCCTCGAGCCCTAGCTCACCTACTTCTTATTCCTATTCCTAGGTATTCACCTTTTGCCACAGTCGCTTACTGCTCAACATACGATGTCTACTCGAACAAGAGACTTCAGTAATACGGTATCGAGTTTTAGTTATTAGATGCTTGTCGAATGTGTCTGAGCTCATGATGGTGTTCTATACATTGTCACTCGCAGTCGCTTGAACTTGGAAGACTTGGAAGCGGAAACATTCAAATAAGTAGTACTTCCTGTCTGGAATCCAGCTAGCTCATTTGGGTTCTTTTGCATATTGTCATGAAAGGTATAGGGGCTGCCCGATATGATCACTTCGGCATGCTTACATTAGGGAAACCACAGCCGCGCTTTGGCATGCAGCGCTGTTATTCAATGATGCTGTGTGGACTTGATCATCGTAGGTAATTCTTAATAACTGGTCGTCGGACACAAGGAAAGAGGGATGACCCTAGCGGTGCAGGAAAGCTCAGTAAACAATAGTTGGGGTCAAGAAACAGAAAGTGATGCTAGATTGATACAGGAAGTAGGTCGTTGGTGTGCAAATATGTATCATTGAAGGGGTTGACAAGGAGTCACAACGCAAGCATACGTGCTACACATGCATAGGAGGAAAGAGAGTACCGAGGCATTGAAGTGAAAAACAAAGATCGGTAGGAACCTACCTACTGGAAGTGGATGAAGGGGAGAGTGCACAGCCTCGAGGGGGTGGGCGCATAGATAAAAGCAATAAGATGACATAAAACATACAAGGTAATATGAGAATAAGCTATAAGCTCTGCTGGGGGGGTGAAGATGAAGCAGCTGGACGGCTTGGAGAGCAAACTGTCTAGTACACCGGAAGGATTGGGATGTGTTATCCTAGTTTTACTCATGGATGGCCCGATGATATAAAAGGAAAGGGGGTTTGGGGTTGCATCGGCAAAACAAGAGTATTAACTCTCAGAGACATAATAGATAAGAAAGAGTGACTGAAAATAATAGAACGGACTTGGGTCGATCAAAAGTAGTGTGGCACTCGGGAAGTGGTTGCATGCAGGGTATAAGTCGAAGGAAGCTGACAGCTGATTGGTCCGTGAGGGGTAATCGAAGCCAGTGGGTGGACTTGTACCCTGCCTTATATCCCATAAAAGCCCATCCTCCTCCTCTGCTCCATTTCCTCACACCTTTCTTTTCTTTTCTAGCAAGTGTCTAGACCATCAACAAATCATCAAACCCCCATCAACAAGATCTCGATTCCATCAGACATAGCAACAAGAAACCAACAACAGTCTATACATACCCTTTAAACCGTCATGCATGTCCCCTGTCGTGAGTTCACCCTTCTGCAAAGTGCATGCGTTGCAACAACACTGACAGCTCTCACCAGGTGATATGGGAGTGCGACAGGAGATTTTCAACTCAGGACGTGAATATCAGCACTCTTCCAGGCACAGGGGGGTGCATAGGAGCCGTTCTGACCCTAGAGCTTCTGGTAGGCCTTTGCTTTCAAGACTTCATATCGTAATTTATTGCTCACAGCGATGCTTCTTAGACGTAAATAGTCCGCTTTACGATTTTGTGCTATATCCGGACAGGAAACACCGGTCTTCGCAGATGGTTGATCGCGCCTCTTGCAGAAACCGACAGGACTGCTCAGAATGGTGTAGGTGTTCTACTCCTCAGAGGTCGGTATCTTCCACAGATTCTGCCTCGATCGATTTCAGGAGACGAAGGGGCGGTACAGGAGACGATTATGACGAGAGTTCTCAACTGCCAAAGAGCCGGGTGGAAGCACCTAGACACCAAATGTCAAGTTCGCAGGTACGCCGAGAATCATCCAGCGCACCAAACTCGCAAATCGAACGCCAAAAGACGGTGAAATTTAAGGATGAGGCATGTCAGGAAGCCGTTGTCTCAAGTAGATACCTGAGTAGCACTGGGTATCGAAGGGATGCTCTGACGAGGCAGTCCAACGGTAGGATGCCCAGAGGGCCAAGTGACGGAGAAGAAGCGAGCGAGTTCCAGGACTGCGGAGGCTACCGGAATGCCCCGCCTATAACATCTCGCCCCAGGGAGAGGCAACGCGGTTACGTACCTGCAGCACCTGTTATCCCTAGACTCCCCACTCCAGATGTCGACTCGACATCCGACTACGACTCGGATTCAGCTAGGTACGGCTTTTGCTCATGCTGCACGCTAGATGGCAGAGATGACCACAATGGAGAGCGCTGGATCAAGGAGAAGACCAAGATGGACAAACAAGGCATGGCATTCCTGTCAACGTTGATTGGATCAAAGCTAACGGATTGCAGTTGATGAAGCAAGAGCTTACATCTCAAGAGTAAGGATAAGCGAGCGCTTGATCACCGAAAGGTGACACTGCCAGTTCGACGGGTCGGGTTTCCTCAGCATGTTCTGGTTAGTGCTACACACTTGGGTGTTTGGGTATCAGGCGTTTGGTTATCGGTAGGACTAACTCACGAGATGGACTAGGGGACTGCGATATTGGGGCAGGGAATAGTACTATGTGAACACGTAATTGCCTACGAAGGACAGAATCAGGATCGTGTTAAATCAGGGAATTAAGTAGGCGCCTAAAAATGCAAGGCAACCTTTTTTGGAATGTTCAGACGAGGCAACGGTATGGGGGGGTAGGACAGGTCACGGTGGGACATCCGTGGTTGTTTGTAGGACTTCTCAAGCCCGATACGGTAGGCCTCCCATGTTATCAGAGTGGATTCCGGTAGGCAGCAGCAGAGCGAATCAAAGATGCCAGTACCCAAGCCCCCAAGCCCCCAGCAATCCATGTGGCTTATGAGTCCTAGATGAGCCCCATGTGGCTGTTAGGCATGCAGGACCAGGACAAGACCCCGCAGGCCCAGGCATGCCACGTACTTAAGTACCTAGAGTAGGTACCTTGTAGCAATGCTCTGTTTCTGTTGGTGGCTTGGAGCAAAATGAAACGTCCACTTGGCGATAATCACATACAGCAAGAGAACGGAGTGCTATCCGCCTAAAAAGATAGGCACATGGCTAGAGATAAGGCTTCCCGAGGTATTCAATCAATTGCGGCGCCTTGTTCCATTCGGTCTATAATTACTACTACTACTACTACTACTCTATTGGGAGTTGTGAAATCTAGGTCCTCCATTATTACGAGTCCAAAAGCCGACCAGCGAGTTAGCTAGATTCGCCCCGTCTGCCGTTCATGCATGTCATTTTGTCATAGCCCATAAGCCACTTTGATCTCCTCAAAATCTCTTCAAATGAAAGAACAGCAAAAGTAGTGAGTTCTAGAGTCCTAGTGAGCCTCTTCTCACAGTTCGCGTCGCATTCGCCCCGTCGCAATGTGTGATAGGGCACCCTTCGGGGTCAACCATCCACGTATTGAGATTCGCAGTGTTGGCTTGCATGGGAGTTGTGCCCTGGAGCGTTCTATTCGCACCACTTCGCGTGACAGGTGAGCATAGGCAGCGGATAACAAGCCAGGATGGGACTTATACGTACGATTCCTGATCGAACCACGTTGCCTTGATGTCGATTAAGCCGCTCCCGACACCGCTCGTCTGATAGGTGCTGAAGTTGCCCGATACCGTCACTGGAAATGTGTCTGCGTCCGCTTGTGTGGTGGACAAAGAGCACGTCTTCAGCTGCTGGTCGACCGTGCCCACGCAGGTAGCATCGAATATAGGAACCAAGCCCTTATCCGTGGTATAGGATGGAGCTGAGACCTTGTACGCTTTTCGCGAAATTCATTAGCTATCGTCAGGCGGCATGCAGATTTTGTACGATCGCAACGAATGAGAATAAAGGGTGTGCTCTTACAGTAAGCGCATGGCCAAGATGTGCACTTCTTTGGGCCTGTCCAGGTGACAGTCCAGACATAGTTGTCTGCGCGGGGCGAAAGCCTGACAGGACTTGATACTTGGGCGTCGACCGAGGCAGTGAAGCACAATGCCACGAGAAAGCCCGAGAATGTGGCAGCTTTGAGTAGCATTTTAAATTGAGTCGAGGGTTATCGAGTATATGATGAGGTAGGTAGGTTAGGTAGGTATAATTATCTCTCGTCAGGATCGCTAGTTTTGGCAAATAGGTGAAATATCAACGCCGTGAGGTTATAGGCAGGTGTGACAGAAGTATTAGATGACGTAATATGCCTAAGCAACTATTGACGAGGAAATGGCATAGAAGGAGCGAGGTGAAGTGAGATCTGTATTTAAGCGATGGGAGAATCCACGATGGCTATAATAACCGGTGTTATTTTCGGTGTGTAGTCCCGTCACAGCACCCTACGTGACATCGTGTGCCGCATACGGAGAACACTATAGGCGGGCAGTCACATTGCCGATCTGGCGTGAACCTGCATGTGAACCATTCGCAGACGAGCCACCAATCCAACCGCAGAGACACAATGGCAAGTCTCCAATCGGGAAAGCTGAGAGAGTCTAGATCAGCCACTTCCAATGTACCACACCGCCGGCGAAAGCCACGCCTTTCGTGTATTACCTAGCTGCAGCGGTAGCACCCAGGCCCGCCAGGTGAGGCGAGCCAGCGAACAATATTACCTCGTATCGTGGGCAGCGCCGCCTTCGGATGGCTAAGGTGTGACGATATATCGGACGCCCAACTATAATTAGCCACTGTATCTCCAATTGTTTCACACGCACCAATCAACACACACGATATACTGGTAGGTAGACACACCCTTGACGAACCCTCCGTCGCTGCGCTTGGTATGTATTCTGTAGTTCATGTGCCCGTTCGTTGTGGGCATGTCAAGCAGGGCGAGGGGGGCAGGGTAGGGATTTGAGGGGCGAGCGGAATACCCTGACGAGCCCGAGGGAGCAACTGCCGGTGGGTTAGGCTCCTCGGGCCCCAAGATGAACCACTGATGGGACGGCGCACCACAACTATTGAAGCGTCTCCGCACAAAAGCTCCAGTTTCCTGATGCAGTAATTCCTCATTGGAACAAGCGTGATGGGGGGCTGTGATAAGGTAGTAAGTAGTAGCGAACAAGTTTCCCCATCCTCGAGATGTAGCGACATACACGCATAGTCTTTGCCGACAAATTTCATATTCCATATTGATTGCTTTATTTGAGGTATAACAATACTTAAAACCAAACGAGAAGAAACACCGATTCAAAATCGAAGGGGAAAAGTGCAATGTTAAGATCGCCTTGGCGGAGGCGTATTCGACCACAATATCGCTATGATAACCTCTATTGCATTTCCATAGGCATTCTCTCCGCCTTGAGTCTTGTGGGAAGGGGTAATAGCGGCCTGAAGCTTGATAGTATTTATTAAGCTTTCTTGTCGTTGTTTGTGTCGAAAACCGATGCAAGCGTCTTGTTGATCTCGCGCAGCATGTCCATGGTAACTTGACAGAGATCCAATTCTGCATTTAGACGGCGAGGATCTCGTTTCATTTTCGTTCGCTCCTGGAACATATGATCTATCACCTCCTTCAGCTGAAGAGTTATTGAGGCTGTCGTATCTTTCTCAATTACCCTACTACCACTAGAGTTACTAATTTCCATTCCAACTAAAGAACTTGCTTACGATTGGGAAGTTGTCGGGAAGAAGGATCAGGAGCATAGATCGTTGACGGGGTGCTTTGTGACTCCAAGACTTGCTAGGAGGTGGGTGACATGACTGTAGGGGCTCCATACCAGAATCTGCAAGTCTCGCGCGCTTGGCTGCATATTTTATCGGTGTCTTCGTGGCTCAGGATGTACTTCAACGACTCTTTGGTTCTTCTGTAGCTGCAGATGAATTTGTCCAGCTGATCAATTTGATATCGGCAACACAATCCTATTCGCTGCCAGTGTTCCATCTCCCCGACGCATGCTGTAACTTCATCTTTCAATCTAAGCATGGCAATTCGGTGAACGGCTTGACTGCCATGAGTGGTTCTTACCAACATGTTATCGTCTGACGTTGGATATCCCAGACCTTGTGTTATTTCTGCCATCTGATCATATATTTCTCTGATCTTGTCCAGTCCCCATTCGGGTAAAGGCGTTCTTGAACCCTGCGCTGCTTGACTCCTCAAAACGCTCTGCACACTGATGAGTTCACGTGTGAGCTCCTTCGCGCGACATAGGAAGGTGACTGGTAGCCTGGAGTGGGTACTATCAATGCTTCCCAGCACCATCCAAAGCCTGAGTTCTTCATGCAGGTATGTCAACATGCACGTGACCTCGTAGGGGAGCCGCTCCGAGCCGAATTGAGATAGTATTCTGCCTGATAGTTTCACTAGTGTAGTGATGTTGGCAATACATAAATTATGAGTGTCATTCATGGCGTTTCGTTCTGACTGGACTCCGTGATCGCCTGGTATGACCAGCTGAGCCTCATGATGGTTCGATTTGATCACCTGGGGCTTACGAATGCTGTGTTCTTCGACGGCCCGGGTAGTGTTAGGCTCGACGTTTTGGCTGACTGGTTGAGTTGCTATGCGTGTGCTTTCTTCGGACCGGTTGGGATGTGAACGGAGAGGTTCGGTAGTCAATCTGTCCACGTCTGGGACGTTGTCACTGTCGTCATCACTGGACAGTGAGGTTACCTCCCAGGACTCATCGTCATCTGACAGAGATATCACCGAGGAGGCGTCACAGTCGATGGACTCCCAGTCAGTCGATATACCCAGCGAAGGGGAAGCCATGGCGAAAGCTACGCCGTGTTAGCATGGTTCGGCTGTGTACGTGTGGGAGGGGAATGGGAGAGGGGGGGAATGGTGTCTTGATTATTCGATTACATTAAGCTGGAATTGCCTCGGGGAAGGGCCGCGGGTCAGGAAGGAAGGTCGTGGAGAAACCTTGACGGTGAAGTTCTTGCAAATATAAGTCAAGGTTTGGGACTCTCGGTAGCCCAACATTTGAGTTCGAATTTGAATTCGGCGTATCCGTGAGGTCCTATGTATCTTGATAAGAGCTCATCTCAGGTGACATAGCTTAGGTACATGGGTACATATAGTTGAATCGCCTACACCTGGGCGTATTGTGCTTACTGAAAGATCTACTTTGAAGGGCGCGCGTAACATTCAACAGAACTTGCCATTTCGTTCCGGTCCGTAGCACTATGGCCTCTAGTATTGCATAATGTTACACGAGCTTGGAGGCTGCTTGCCATGATGTCGCACTGCACGCGTGAAGTTTATTACAGTCTTGTGAACTTTACTGAACGTGCCGCGTCAGCTACAAGAAATTAAAAGAATTATAGGTAGACATAATAGAGAAGAAACACGTAACATTGCCTCAGTGGCAACAAAACTCAGCCAAAGGTATTGTTATTATTAGCAAGAGCCGAAAGGCAAGGTGATGGAGTTGGGCCCTTGTGTTGATGGAGAGTCATTAGAAATGAAGTTGAGACCACTAATGGATCTTACCAAATGTCATTCATACATGCCCACAACTTGACTTGCCAGCCACGCCAGCTTGGGCCCTCGTAAAGCAGGTCGCAGTTGTCACATTGGCAAGCTTCCGACAGTATATTACGTCTTAACCGAATATGGTTGCATTTGTAGGAGTTAATAGTCCGGCCACTCCGACCCGTGCCGGGGAAAAAATTCCACTCAGCCCGCGCCGACACCTCTGCTTGAGAAATTCCAATCCGGACCAATATAACCACCGATAAGCGGTGACCCGTAGTCTTTTAAGATGTTGACAATAGTGACCTGCGATTGCTTGGCTCAATGCTTAATTTGAGACACGGAACCGAGGAGCCAGTAACGGGCATCTTCTTCATTGGCGATCCAAACAAGTGACCGTGCAATAGAGGCGCCAAAGCTAGCTTTGATCATGATAAGCTCGCCCAGAGACTTTTCCAAGATGAGACTTGTCTGAACGATACCATCATTCACCATAGGTACGGCGAGCCTGCCAAACTCCAACGGGTCTTTATAAAGCCGGACATGCGTTGACGCAGCATTCAAGTACCCCTTCCTCGGATATAGAGTTGTAGCTTGAGCCAATCGCAGTCGCCGGCTTGCGAGAACCTGAAAAAGAAACCTCAGCACAACATCATTCTACCTCTCAGTACGAAGAATCGAATTGTCACCGGAAGCGGTAGACATTCCTTAATACCAGTGTGCCCCTCGACGAGCCACATGCGAAGCTTTTCCAATCATAACGGTCTTGCATAGTTCCTTTACAAATTATATTGTGAATATTCTCATCGACTTGACTGAATTCCCCTACTCTACCCTGGTTTGAGAAAAATAATAACTACCCCAGCCGGACTTTGAGCGTGGACAAGCGGTCCTTGAAATAGCTCAAGATGTTGTATACCGCTCTCAAGGCGTTTTGCTATGCATTGGCCTTCGAGACGTCTGTGGTAGTAGCCAGCTCTTTGGTCTCTGTCCGCGTTCCAATAGCTACCCCAGAGCAGGCCTCCGCTCCCATAAGTTCCGACTTTTTAGGATTGTCATTCGAGTTGTCCTCTTTCACACGGTACGCAAAAGATGACAACGGCAGTATAAATGTCTTCTCGACCAATTTGATGGACGCCATCTACTCAAGGACTAGAGGGAGACCAATCATACGGCTAGGTGGGACGTCTGTATGTATTGCCCCCTCTGGCATGTCTCGGGAGCATAAATTGCCCTAATAGGTACATATGCTCCCGAGACACCTGAAAACCACTGTTCCATGAGCAATCCTTTTACTGTAGCAATTACTGACTCCAGAGGTTGCAGTCCGATTATGGGAAGTACTCTCCAGACCAGACCGAACCAGCATTGCCAGTAGCTGAACGAGATCATTATCAAGATATTGGACACACCGTCATTGGCCCTTCGTACTGGAACCTCACCAAGAACTTTCCTAGCGCAAAGTACATAATCCAGGTACCACTCGCCACAACGAACATAAGCGAGACCGTTTCTTGGACCAAGTCAGCTGTGGATATCATAGGCTTGGACAAGATCTTCTCAATTCAACCTGGGAATGAGGCCGACCTGTACACCGATACGTTTACGGGTGCTGATGGAATTCCTTTGCACCCACCTGAGTACCAAGGCAACCTCACCAACGAAACGTATGTTGGGAATTGGACACGGTACGTGTCGGCGATTAAGGAGGGCGTGTTCCGTCAACCGTCAGGACGGTATTTCACGGCCTTTGACACCGCCGCGTATTTCGGTGCCGATGTAGCGGCGAACCAATACAAATTCGCGGTCGACCAATGGTCAGTTCAATTTAGAGACACCTCCCCCCCCCCCCAACCACTTTTTCTGACAAGGCTCGGGAGCACACATTACCCTAAAGGGTATCTAAGCTCCCAAAACACCTGTAAATCCTCGTTTTTTTTCAGCAACTCGTAATTTTAAGTGACAAATATTGACTCCTGCGAGGTAAATAGTTTCAGCCTGGGCATCGATGATGGAGAGACCGTCAAGGAGGTTGCGGCGCATTACTACCAAGGAAATGCTGGCACAAACGCCACGCTCGGTAGCACGCTTATGAACATGACGATGACGCACAACCATCTCGACCAGTTCAAAGTACGCATCAACTGGCTGCGCGATAACAAGCCCGAGGTGCCGTTCGGTAAGAAATTGATGATCTCGTTCTTCTGCTCTCTGCCACTCTTGGAAGTGGAGAAGTTTACATGATCACCCGAACCCAGAAAACACAGTGACTGAGGCGGAGACTGACACCATCACAGTATTGTCGGAGGTTGGGAATTCGCTCCATCCAAAAAATGAATACCCTTATCAGGCGCGGCTGGGCTCGGCCTTGTGGCAAGTCGACTTCTACCTCTATAGCATGGCCATAGGGGTTGCGCGCATCAACTATCATCAGATTATGCGTAAGTAACGCGACTTCACCATTGATTGCCTGCACCCACTGCACGGCACAGAAATACGATCAAGGAGGCAAAAGCTGTGATGTTGGTACTAACGAGAATGTTGGCGAAGATGCGGGCTCCAACATGTGGCTCCCTGTTGCGAGCGCCGAAGAGCCAGCCCAGGTGTTCAGCAACTTTTACTCGCAAGTGCTTCTTGCGGATTTTATAGGTGCGTTATCTAAGCCCACACTCCGTGGATAATGAAACTGACCATTGCACAGTAAGTTTGCTCTCTTTCCATTTCGAAAGTAGAGAAACCTTTCCGATGGGAAAGTGAAACTTTGACAACATTGGAGCAGTACTGAACATGTTGGAATAGGGGAGCTTGGGCAAGACGCGTGTCTCGCAACTCGAGATCAATGCCAGCAATACTGCAGCCTATGTGGCCTATGAAGATGATGTGCCGAGGCGCATTGCAGTGGTCAACCTGGACCACTGGAGTGTTGACATGCGTGTGCGGCGCGGCACCGTCAGTTTCAAATTCGAGATCCCTGCCGTGGGGCGCGTGTCATCTGCTTACCTCAACGCGCCCGGTGGTGCCCACTCCGACGCTCGATCGATCACGTATGACGATAGCCAGTGGACTTACCATAGCCTCGGAAAGGAAATCAGAGACTATCGGCATGGTTTTAAGACCGCCAAGGTGGAGGATGGCGCCGTTGTTGTTACTGTTTCTAGCAGCGAGGCGGTGCTTATCTGGCTTGATTAGGGGAGCTTTTACTCATCAAAATGCGAATACGGTGTTCAGTTGTCCAGTTGTTCATTTGTTCAGGTATGGTGGTTTAGCTTAACTTGAGTAATAGTTACCTTGTTGGCAAAGCGGTCTTTACTACAGGCTGCTAGTCTTATGCGTCCATAGTCAAGGGGGACACAACAACTCATAGCTCTTTAATTAGTTGATGGAGCGAGTTACAGCCATTGTCCAGCAACGAACGGCCTCTTAATTGTGTGTAGTTGAGCGTAGAATGTGTTGCATAGACTGATTGCAGTACTAAGTTGTGGTAGGTAGCAAGTAGTTCCTACATGTACTAGTAGTCTGCAGGATCTCTGCGCCACGTGGGCTATTAAAGACACAATGAGTATGGTACGGTATAGTTGCCGTGTTATCCGGAGGATTCAATACCTTTAGGTAGGCAGCAATGTGAAGATGCAAGGCACCGGGACTCGAAACTGATTTAAAAAAAAAACGAACAATTGTCGGTGTTGGTTACAAGCTTACAAAGACCATACATATAGCGCTCCTGTACAATCTCAACATAGTCTTTTTGCTTACGCCTCTCCTTCAAGCATCCAAAGATAAGCAAAGCAAGCCTACGAAAGTAACGAGCTGACTCTTGGTAGCCTTTTGGGTGTATATTGGCAACAAGCGCTAAAGGCGGCAGCTAGACATGATACTAGCATTAGCATGTAGGTAGTTATGTAAACGCCAACATTTCTTTGCGGCTGCAACATCTTAGGCGGTTAGGCAAAGTATCTAACCCCAACCACTTGTGATATTGCACAGACCTGTTGTTGAAGCCTCTTGTTGCTGTGCGAGTAAGGATCTCTGTTCACTGGAGTCATTTCCCAAACACTGTATGCAACCATTGCAGAGATCTATTGACAGCGGTGGCTCCCTAGTGTACCATGGCTGACTCTGGTTGGCGCTAAGATGGCTATGCAGACTACTCGACTATTGGGAGTTTCGTCCGTGCGGTACACCATCCGAGACCACCCAAGATCCAAGGTTACTGTCTAGGTTCATGTCTCTACTCTCCAAATCAACCGAGCAGTGCGCCATTGATGTGACACAAAACTCGTCTGCAATAGAAGGTCTTGGAGAAGCAGCAGTTAGCTGAAGCTGAAGCTGAAAACGGTTCAGAGATGAGCGCCGCTAAGGTTTGGAAGCGTTGCCTGTGGGGACTACTCTAATACCAGTCAAAGTGCAACAAGGAATGGTAATTGTGGCAGGCGAGGCAGGTACCTAAGGTGTAATGAATGATTCCGCGACATGTACGATTAGCTAGGCTACTTGGCTAATTGAACAGGCGATTGGGCTCTATATATATCGCACACTTTTTTGCTGCGAGGACTCCTGCTTTCGCGATTGGTGATGGAAAAGGAACCATCATCGAGGCATGAGATGGATGGCTCGGATGGGCATCTTATCAGCAACGAGCAAATGCCGTTGCGAACGGGGCATCGGGGGTGCATCTCAAAACCTAATCTGGGCGGTGCTAAGGATGGCGAGGCCGCGAGGGGATGGTCAGGAGGCCCGCAAGTCCATTCATTCAGCAAAGTTCGCTTTCAGGCACTCAGGATGTCAGGGTCCAATGGGGGGTCGGAGTTCATGACGTGACTCTACGTCATGATCCCGGCTAGCTCCCTGATCTAACGCGCCATGATGCATCAATCTCTTGGGTTTGTGTGGGTCTCCACACCAATTGACACCTCTCGCCTGGGCAATTACATAGTCGAGGTACCTCCCGAGCTCCCTCGCCTCCCTGCCAGATTGCCAGATTGCCATCGACCACCTGAGAGCGTGCCCCGGGGATTGTGCCCCGCGAACGTCACTCTGCTTTTCGCGTGCCGTAGCGCCGTAGCTAGTGTTTCACGAGTTGCGAAGTACTCTGGCGTGTCTGGCGTGTCTGGCGAGTCTGGATGGATGCCCGAAGATGCCCTGCTCACTCGTGCTAGTCGTCGCCGTCAAGCCTTTTGCCATTCCAATCTGCATTAGGTACCTACCCAAGTACATGAGATGGCATTGAGAGTCCTGCCCTCTTCGTTGTTATTGATTATCTACGTCATACACCAATCAGATGCCTTCCATTTCTTCTAATAACACACTCCGTGACCTGGTACCTATGTACTGGTAGGTTTCGCACAGAGTTGCATTCCAGTCTTCCACCATGCATACAAGGTGGTAGCTCGCTCACCAATGCTACGGGACTATCTACGCATATGCCTTAAGTGACCCGCCGGGCTTAGTCTACTCTTTCGTGCGCAATTTCGGTTCACGGCCACGGTAGTGGGTGGCATCATCATCATCATCAAAGCCAGGCCCCTGACGAGCCTGACGATGGAGGATTTCCGCAACATGGCGGGCATGAGCGAGATGATGGCCAGAAGCTCGAGAAGCATGAGAGACCCTGTCATCAACACATGCCAAGTACCTCGCTGTGCGCCGCCTTACATGGGTTTGCATGCAGGGATCCAACTGGAAGTGTCGCTAATCTTGGGATGACGCTCTCGACGCTTCTGGTTCGGGATCCGCACTTCAGCGCCAACGCCAACGGCATCGCGGCAGGCCAGGCCCATGAAGGCGCATGTCTTGTCTCCCCCTCATACCTAATGGATTCCCATGTTCCCATGTTGCGCTTTGAGAACCAGGTTCTTTCTGCGCGGCTATGAGTCATGGATCACAGAGATTCTCTGTCCGTTTCTAATCATGCCGGAGAAGGGTGTCTTGTTCTCGTCCAAGCAAGAAGATCAAGCTCGAGAGGCACGACTGAATCGCAACAGGCTGATTGGCGTGGGGAGAAGAGGCTATCGAGCTATGACGCTAGACGCCCGAGGGGGGCAGCATTGTATTGTACCTGGCCCCCTGGGCTGGGAGTCAGAAGACCTATCTAGGCCAGTAGGTACCTAAGGTACATACCTGCAAGGCACTGAGTCCCGTCTGTACCTGCCCAAGGTTGTGGTTATGACCTAACGCTCCCACTCCCGACCCCGACGCGCCCAGGTACTTAGCGATAGGTACATCAGGTACAGACCCCCCAGGTCGTCGGGCCTAAGTATCCCAGGTAGCCATCCCAAGTATATGGACCCGTCCCAAGTATCCGTCTCAAGTATACCCCCCCCTCCCCTCCTCCGGTCCCCAGGTGCGCAGTGCTGCTCGCTTTCCCTGCTTTCTTCTCTCTTCAAGGTTCCTCTTCCTCGATTTCTAATCCGGACTTGTGTGCAACGTACTACAACAATCCCAGCGTCACATAATTACACAATTACACGCTTCCAGGCTTTTGTCTGCCCTCGTAGATCGCTATTTTCATATAATCTCCGTCTCTGCATATCGTGGCACAGGTCTCAGTCTCATACCTACCGAGCTACTAAGCCCGCAACCGCAACACACATCCTCGTCCGCCCGTATCCTGTCGCCTCGTCCCTTCGCCAAAAGCGTTAAAGCTGCAAGCTCCGCGCTCCTCCCCATCCACATCCACGCTGCGACTGACATCGTCTCCTGGATTGCTGCCTTTTCGTTTCTGGTCTTGCTGTCTCGCTTGCTCTTCGGCAGTCCTCTGATCTGAGTCAACGTTGTCGACAACATTGAGATCGAAAAGTGCGCCACGGTTCCAGACCCCTGACGCACGTCTAGCCCAGCCCCTCGGACATCCTGGCTGCAATCGCCTGAGAAGAGGAAAGAGAAGGTCGCTGTCCGTCGCTGTCCGTCCGTCGCGCCCCTTCGCACCAACTCGTCGGTCTTGTCTGCCCTTGCAACCCGGGCACAGGCACAGGCGACGCACAGAAGCATCGACTTGAGCCTCAGTGGCCCAGCCGCTGCACCGGTGACGTCTTGACGTAACCCTCCCTACACGCCGTCAATTACCCGTCACCCAGGTGACGTCCTGACCCAGCACAATGTCTACAATCCAGCAACTAAAAAACTTTATCCGCCATGGTATGCCTCTAGCCTTTCCCCTTCTCCTTCTGTCTCCCTCTCTTCTCTCCTTTCAGCTCTACATAGTATTCCTGGCGAAGCCGGATAAGAGACACAGACACCCACCCCCATGTTCCGTGAACATGCCATCCATGTCTCATTTCCCCGCCACTCGTCATCTCACCTCCATGCAATCCATGTGATGCTGCTGGGTCGTGGATCTGCAGCACCCCCCCCCCGGCTCCTGACTGCCCGTGTCCCCGGACTGACATCATTTGGCTGATTTCCCCAAATAGGCAAGCAGGCTCGAACTCATTACGACGAGCCTACAAAGAAACATGAGCAGAGTCCTCCCTCTACAGCACAACGAGTCATGGCCAACCCAACCGATCCAGGCCTTGGTGCTGGCGCCAGAGAACAGCATCCTGCCCCCATTCCCGACGCCTACTCTGTTGCCCCCGCCGATCTCCAGAACCGCGTCGCCCAAGCCGATGGCGTCGCCGCCCATCATGCCGAAGCCAACCAGCATGCATCCTCTCGGAACAGCAAGAAGAGTCCCGATCCGCACATCGCCAAGATTATCCAGGAGGAGAACGAGAGCCGCTCCAAGTTTCCTCGCTACCCCGGCCTAGAACGATGGGAGTTGCTCGAGAAGATGGGCGACGGTGCCTTCAGCAACGTCTACCGCGCGAGGGACCGCCAAGGAGACGCCGGCGAAGTCGCCATCAAGGTCGTCCGAAAATTCGAAATGAACAATATGCAGGTCAGTATTCTTGCAGTTGCATATACTTCCGCTTCTCTTGGACCAACATTTTCCTTTCCCGGCCGTCGCCGTTTCTCAATCTCGTTTCCTGTACCAACGCGGCCGTCTACTATAGGGCCAGAAGCATCTACATCCGGATTTCAAGAAGGTGCCGAAAGCTGTTGAGGTGCGAAAATTACTCTCCTTTGTCAAAACTCCTTGTCACTTCACGACTCTCGTCTACTCTTTCACATCACATTGTAGAAAAAATAATCAGAGTGTTGCGGGATGGGAAACTAACGTCTCTCTAGCGAGCGAACATCCTGAAGGAAGTGCAGATCATGCGTCAATTGGATCACCCCAACATCATCAGACTCGTCGACTTTTCAGAGTCAAAACAATACTACTACATCATACTTGAACTTGCACCTGGTGGTGAACTATTCCACCAAATTGTCCGTCTCACATACTTCAGCGAGGATCTTTCAAGGCATGTGATAGTACAGGTGGCGAAGGCCCTAGAATACTTACATGAAGACATGGGTGTCGTTCACCGGTAAGACGCCCGGTGTCATTGCCCCGTTGGGATAAGCAGATATCTTTCTGTTCTTGAAAACTCGGCTGAAGTTTGACTTTACTGTCTGTATCAACTTGCTAACTGTCTCCTTTTCTTTTAACAGAGACATCAAACCCGAGAACATCCTCTTCCGCCCCATTCCATTCGTGGCATCCAAGGCTCCGAAACCGAAACAACCCGGGGACGAGGACAAGGTAGATGAAGGAGAGTTTATCTCAGGCGTTGGGGCCGGTGAGATTGGTCAGATCAAGATCGCCGACTTTGGGCTGTCGAAGATTGTATGGGACAAGCAGACAATGACACCATGTGGCACCGTTGGCTATACGGCTCCGGAAATAGTGAAGGATGAGAAGTATTCCAAATCTGTCGACATGTGGGCTCTTGGCTGCGTGCTCTACACGCTTCTTTGTGGTTTCCCTCCCTTCTACGACGAGAGCATTGAAGTGTTGACGGAGAAAGTCGCCAAGGGCCAGTATACTTTCCTCTCACCGTGGTGGGATGACATCTCAAAGTCTGCACAGGACCTGATCCAACATCTCCTGACTGTCGACCCCGATAAGCGTTATACTATCAAGGAGTTCTTGGCTCATCCATGGATCCAAGGGTCTGGCCCGACGCCCCGTGACGAAAAGAAGTCGCAGGATCCCGAACGTTTGCGTGCCTTTGATGCCTCAAAGTTTGTCGATGGCGGGAAACGGATGGACTTCCGGTCTCCTGGTGCTGTCAATCTACGCGAGATCTTCGATGTTGGATACTCTGTTCACCGACAAGAAGAGGAAGCGAAACGGAGAAAACAAATCGGCCCCAAGGCCGGAGGCCCATCTCGATTAACCAATCTGAATGAAGAATCATCGGACGATGACAACAAGGGCGATGCGCGAGCCGATCAGCAACTAGAACAGAGCATGCGCGATACGAATTTGGGTAAGGACCAAGAACGTGGACGTGACCGTGATCGTGCTCGCCAAGGGGACAGAGAAGCGCGAGGCTACGGCCAACATAGTGCCACAGTCGCACAAGCTGCTCGTCAACAAGTTAAGGACCGACACAAGCAGCGAGGTGCTTTCGAACTCAACTTGGACGGCGCAACATTATTAGGACGCAGGGGTCACAAAGGTCCTGGTAGCATTCAACTTGCCAGCGACGGTGGCAGAATCTAAGCATCATGCATCGTGGTCTTCCCCTAAAGCTTAGTTTAGGTACAGCATGCCAAAGATTATGAGCTACGAGAACCGCAACCAAATGGTCACTCGGAGTCTGTTGCTTTTGAGCGATTCGAGGCTACTATTTGAAACACGAAGCATATGCTGAAACGGGCGTTGTGTACCGGTATGGATGAGCACATCATGGAGTTTTCTTGGGGTTGCTTTGTATCATGGTATTAGCCGCACGTTATACATGAGGTTAGGCGTTCGGTGGAGGCCTATCGTCACTGACTGAGTGGTCTATATGAATTGAATGGAATTATTACATCTCCATTCCTCCTCTACCCTTCTAAGACTCCTGTGTTCTATGAAGTACTGTCGTCCCTAGTCTCTAGAGAATGTGTATCCACCACAAAACAAGTGTCTCAGTACTATTGCGTATACTGGTGTCTTACCCATCGAATAAGTTGAGGGTCTGCAATCTATTGATTCCGTCTAATTGAGGGAGAACGACCGACTTGACAGATCACGTTTCATCTCTCTACTAGCCAAATTCTGAAGTCTGGTGGAGCTTCACTTTCAGAGTCACAAAGTCCGACGGCTCAATAGTATGTATCCCTTGGAACCGACATGCCTCCCTTTCCTCAAGTAGGAATTATAATAGTTCGGAACGACCACCCCAAGAGTTTCGACGAACAACCACCATCCATTGATACTTCGAGCTTGCAGCTATACACCCAACTTGAGGAGCTCCCACCAAAAGCATGTCATATGCCATAACGCCGGCCTCCAATAATACATGACACATCTCATCCTCGTTCCCTCTCTTCTCGTTACATTATTGAAAGCAGCCTCCCGACACATAGTCGCATCTCGCAGGCCCTTTGTGAATACCCCAGAGGGCAAATCCGTAGTGCCCGACGCTTGCACCGCCAACCTCACAACGTCAACTTCATCCGTATCTTGATATCACAACGCCGGAGGTGTTATCATAAACACCCAGCCAGTCCTATGGCTGGCCTCGTGCCCCAGAATGCCCAGGCGATAGCACAGATTCTGGTGCAATACATAGCCGACACGGGAGCATGCGTCATCAATCTACCATCGGCCGCGCCGGCATTGAATATTTGCCAATCGATTGAGATCCGCATAAGACAACAAGACGTCATCGAGAAGTACCTCGACTCCTTATGTATAGCGCCCATGCAGGCGGCGCCGCCCATGACGCCAACGGATCCCCAACCGTCTATCATCATTCATCCCACTCCCCCGGTGCGTCCACCTGGGCTTGAAGAGGGTGGGGTTCAGTGGACGACGAGCTCGCCTAGACTTAGAGTTGAAGCTGATAAGGCGACGGTGGGATTGCGACGATGACGACGACGACGGTGCCGAGATTGAAAAGGGGGGATTCCCTGGGCCAGACGACCCTATCGAGGGTGAGCGACTGCCCACGAGCGACCCAATTGAGGAGAAGCCAGCTTTACCGGATCCTTGTTCCACGTGCTCTGACCCTGGCCCTTCAACTGTGACCCGGCCGCCGGTCGTGCCCGGTATCGATGGAAGTAGAAGCGATAGTAGCATCTCAACGAGCTCTAGCCGCCCATCCTCATCCACGCCCTCGTTACCACCGTCCATCTCTACCCTGATGATATCTTTAACGTCTTCCTCGCCATCTTCATCTTCATTGACCTCCACAACTATGCCGTCAAAGCAAACGGATCCTCCAATAACAAGAGCAACGAGCAGCTCGACACTCTCATTTACGAATTCGTCCTCTTTTACACCCTTTTTCACCCCGTACTCCGTCATCTCATCTACGCTCTCATCTAAATCTTCATCTACGTCTACATCTACATCTTCATCTACGTCTACATCTATGTCTACGTCTACATCTACGTTTACGACTACCTCTACGCCCCCCTTTACACCATATTATGTGTTCTCAACCACGCTCTCAACCAAGTCTTCATCTACAACTTCGCCATCGTCCCCCCCCACCTCTACCTCATCATTATCGTCTAAATCGTCAACTTCGTCAACTTCGTCCTCATCAACAACAACAACCTCAACAACATCTTCGTCTTCGACTTTAACATCAACATCACCCACACCGTCGCATACAACTCCCATTCGACCTCCAGCAACCGACCCCCCGGAGCCAACACCACTCCTTCCGCCCGGGTACACCTACCCTCCCCCGCCACCACCAGCTCCGATCCCCGACCCCTGCGAGTCGGCCTACGCAAGCATCAACATATCCGACATCCGCGACGTCAGCACGTCCTCGTACAACCAGTACCTGCGCCTCGTCGCCATCGACGTCATCGAGCACCAGCCGGCGCGCAACAACAAGGAAAGACACAAGGACGACGAAGACGAAAAGGACCTCAGCTACGCGCAGGACCTGCAAGCCCAGGCCGAGCAGGCCCTCGTGCACCAGTACCGCGTGCGCTGCGACCTCGGCGTCCCCGACGGCCCGGACCCCGTGTTCCCCGGGTTCGGCGGCGAGGAAGACCGCGCGAGCGTCGATGGGGAGGATGGGTACTGGGGTTGCTTGGAGATGTGTGAGCGCGCCGCCATTGCCAAGGCTGATGATGGGCTGCTGCATGAGTGCTTGGGTGTTGCGTACAGGTCAGTGAGGGATGCTTTTGATGAGGATGGGGATGGGGATTGGGATGGGGATTGTAGGTTCTGGTATGGGGATACGAGCGAGAATATGTTCTTGCCTGTGCAGGGGCTGCCGAGGAGTAGTGGGAGTGGGGGTGCGAGTGCGGTGGATGGGGGGTGGCAGGTTATCTATGTGTGATTCAGATATTTTGGCTGTGTTTCTATTTTTTCAGATTTTTCTCTCATGTTTTATGAACTCTCCTGTTACCCCTGATTCCTCAAGGTTACGGTGTTATTGGCAAGGATTTGGTTTACGGGTTTCTGGGTTTTAGTGCTGATTGATGAGATTGGCTTGGATGACTTAGTCTGGTGAGCATGGAGCTATGTTTCAATAAGGGAAAAAGGGGTGGTGGGCGAACCGGTCACGGTTGTTCGACACACATATTTTATATATAATGCCAAATACAATTACTAACACAACCCTCTCGACCTACGGAGCCATCGCCTAGCAGATGGGGTAGTATCAGAACATCAACACCAGTGCGCATCGCTTGTTTGTTAACACGGTCAAGACAATGAATTTGAAACTGCTCATCACTAAATTGCCATTCTCAGGGCTTATATTCAGTTGTCTTTTTATAAATCAAGTACCTCATAGAACTATGTACTGCGTAACATCATATCTCCCCATGACATAACAATTAAACCACCCCCAACACGAATTGAATCTCCAAACAGCACTTAGGTGTGGCCAACGAGACCCTCCTTGGGGGCGTTGTCGGGGTTGATGTCTACACCGTCGAAGCCAAGGGCAGTGTTCCAGGCGTTGGCAGTGGAGGCGTCCTTGGCGACGTTGTCACCTCCGACCGTGGTCATGGCGTCCTGGCAGGCGGCGACGGCGTCGGCGGCGGCACCGCAGACGTTGTTCAGCTGGTCGCAGATGCGGTTGAAGATGATGTTGGGGTTGAGAGCCTCCTGCTGGCCCTTGTTCACGACCGGGTCCTGGGCCTGGAAGGTCGACTCGCCGGGCTTGCGTCCGTTCAGCGACTCCTCGAACTTGACGGTAGGCGTGCATGTGCCGAAGTCAAGGCCCAGGGACGACGCCTGGAAGCCGGGGAACGAGCCGGTGACGTCGTCCGAGACAGCACCCGCGCCACCTGCGGCGTTGCCAGCGTTACCGTTGTTGGCAGCGGCAGTGGTGGTGGCGGCCGGAGCAGCTGAAGTGATGCAGGTGAAGCTAGGGGCGGTGGTGGTCGCACCACCGTTGTTGTTGTTGTTTCCATTATTGTTGTTGTTGTTGTTGTTGTTTCCGTTATCATTGTTGTTTCCGTTATCATTGTTATTGTCGTTGTTGTTGCCGTTACCGGCATTGCCGCCAGCTGCGGCTCCATTGACCGTGAAGTTGGAGAAACCCTGGGCAGTCATGATGTCGGCCACGCTGAGACCATCGGCACTGAAAGGGGATGTAAGAGAGGTCGCCGAGTTGGCGTTCTCAACATCAGAGCCGACAACATCGGGGTCAACAATGGGGATGATACCACGGAGCTCCGCGGTGGCAGGAAGAGAGGCATCGCCGCAGATGTTGGGGATGCTGACGGCGAAGGGGTTGAAGTTCTGCTCAGCAGCCACCAGCTTCTGTGCGGCAGCGATGACTTGAGGATCGTCACCAAGGGCGGAAACAATTTGATCGGCCAGGGTCAGCTTGTCGCAAGGATCCGCGGCAGCGAGAAGTACGCCGGGAACTTGGCCGGCTAGGGTGGGAGCCTCGCCAGGGTTGCCGAAGCTATCCAGGGCCTGGATATCGGCGACGGGGACTTGTTCCTGGGCGAAACGGGCCTCGGCCACGGCCAACAGGAAAGAGGTGAGAGCGACTTTGCTATGCATTTTGAAGATGTTTTGATGAGACGACGCGTTGCTATCGAGGGTACAAGATCGTGAAGTGGAAGATTAAAACCGGCTGGCGGTGAATACGAAAGAGTGTCCAAAAATGAACGTCAAGAACCGAATAGTTCACAGAACTAGAGATGGAAAAGAAGTGAGATGAAAGAGACAACTGAGCTTGAGTTGATGAAGAGACAACATGATTATGAAGGTGGTGAGGTGGCATATATATACATCGCGAAGGGGCGGCACGTCAAACGACGACGACGATGTATGGGTCGCTCGATTGAACTGATGATAGATGCCAGCGCTTGTCCATGTGTCGATCATACCGTTCAAGAATGCTAGGATGACAAGTTGAGCGCACTGTTAGGTTCGGAAACAGGCGCAAATCTTGTTTTCGTCTCAAGTTGCTCGTTTCCCTGGTACTGCCTATTGTCATTCCGGGAAAATGGTAATCCGTAATTGACAGGCGCGAAGGCCATATGGCTGCATACGATCATGGATGTGTGGCAGGGTATAGTTAGACCCGAAACCCCCAGACCACGTTGTCAGCGAGGGCCTCTCTTGAGCGTCGGCTGGGTTCCCGTAAATCCGTTTCTCTTCACGAGGAACCATTCGGTGTTCGTTTTCGTGTAATTCGCGTTCTTGCGTTCGTGATCGGCAACTACGCTAGAACAGGTGATGATTCGGTTTGTATGAAGCTTCATAGCATCGTTCAGCTATCTAATCATCTTTTCAACTTCATTTATTGTCAATCTTGCTAAGCGTTTGCTTAGACCTTTGAAAGGCATGAACAATTGCTCGACGGCGAACATGGGCATGATCAGGCGAGCATAAACTTACAGTTTCGCAGTTACATAAACGACCAATTTACTTGACGTGACCACAAGTACCACCACAAGAACCCCTGGGACCATTTGACAGATGAGCTTTCAAGATTCAGACCCTTGTGTCTGGCTCGCCTAGCCCTTGAGTGTGGAGAAGGGGTTGCGAACAGGGATGTGCTCCCCACCCACCACGGACACAATATGTCCATGCCCCCCGAGCCCCCCACGGCAGATGGGGAGTTGTCACCTTGGATTCCTGGTAATTCGGATGAGATACCAAACGGCACGGAAAGGTGTTATAAGATGCGACCCATCGAATGGTGTCCCTCTATCAAGTATGGTAGTCATAAAGCAATCTTCATAGTTGCATCCCTGATCCCCATCATCGAAATCGCGGACAAGATTCGGATTTCCCCATTGAGACTCGTGTCGAGATTTTAGCATCGGGTCAGGGAGGCTAGCGGAACGCCTCTCACAGGGGTGGTAGCTGTCATCGCAGGGATATTTGAGACGATTCTGCAACTTTGCGAGTTTGATTGACGCCGCGGTTCGGAGTGTCGACCACTTTCACTGATAACAACGAATCATTTCTGCGTGAGTTGTTCCTGCCACCTTACGACAATCCCACATATATTCGGTAGTTGGCGCGTACCATGATCGAGGTTCCCATGATGCAAGATCCAGTTGCTTCGTGTGGTTCGGTGAATGTCTATTTTCAACCGAGGTATTTCTATCGCGCCAGTTACTTTGGAGATACCGTTGTTGCTTGGGTCTCGATCAGGCGCAGAGTTGAGATGAACCTCATGATGCAATCCACTTATACACCACATACTCCGTTCTGTCAGCGATGCCGAGTCTGTACATGATTGGAATATATATATATGTTATGCTAGTACCGGGATGTCCCAAGTGCATAGATCAGACATGAAACGCATTGATGGACGAACCCATTGAGTAAAGTCAAAGTGGCCGCAATCGACATGCAGACCTTCAAGCGCTCTGTCGAGTCAATGTGTCAGAGATGAGATGTATGCACCTGTCACATCAGGAGGCCCGGCCTTGATTGTCCGGTTGCTCCCCGAAAAAGTGGGCGGTGTCGGTTCGGACGCAGCAGCTGTACCAACAACGCCATCTATCTCATCGCATTAAGCGCCGGCATTATGAAGGCTACGGGCCCGAGACCCGAAGCTGGGCTCTCCAGAACTTATCTCGTCGGCCACATGTAAAGACCACCGCCTTGGTTTGAGTTCCTATTGCCTCTGCACACTTTCGACGATCTCAGATGTTCTCATAAGACGCGATGTATACGGAGGGCTCAATACATAGTAGAGTACTTCGACCTATTTATATAACTCCAATTTGATTGAAGAAGATGGATCATTGCTTGTCAATCTCGCAGCGTGTGATCGTCTGAAGAGAGATCTGCACATTAGTCCGCCATGATCAACAGTTCATCTACTGTTCGTTTGACGACGATCATGTATCCCTGGAGTCGCGTGTGCTTCTTCGGTCTTTTGACCCGCACTGATCTGTGACTTGGTTTGAGGAGTTGTTGATCAAATGAGATCAGCGTTACATTCATAATGCTGAATGCTTAAGGTTAGGGACTTGTACCACTCAAGCTTTAAACTAACTTCTACTTAATGGCCATGTGTCGCTACGTATTTACTGGATGTAAGGACCCTTCACGATGCATTCCGCCCTTGATAATGGGCCGAATTTGAGGACGGAACTGCCATTTGGATATTGAAGTCGTTTTGACTGACTATAAGCAGCACATAATAAGATACCTCTAATGGAACATTGACTGGTTGATATGTCAGCATTGGCTGTTACCAGGTCAATTTGACTTGCAGCCTCATATTTAATGGTAGACATGTTTCGCGTCCAATGGTAGTATTTCAAAATACTAGTTTCTTTTCTGCTGTGGGCGCGTTTTGCCTCTGCTACGGTCTTCCAAACACACCCTCTGGTAACTAACAACTGAAGGTATTATATGATCAGTCAGTGTACTGGAGTCCTGGACAGTCTGCCAGTACTAAATGTCTTCTCCCCAACGATCTCCCAGGAACCTTAGAAGATCGAACCAGCAAGTAGTTTGCAACTCTTTTGACGTTGAGGACGTAATAAAATAATTGTAAGGATGCCCATCGGCATCCCGGAGAGTATGAGAAGAAACCCAGTTCCACAAACATCATATTGATGATACTAAGTCAAACGCGTTTTCGCTCACTAAACTCTCCCTTGTTTTGAAAGTGGCAGTTGAATTGATATGCATCCGACGTTGTGAGTGTATCCGGAGAATGTGGTCCTGAACGTATTTCGGGACGAAAGTTTATTGGCTGAGATGTGAAAATGTCGGCTCGGGATGTAGATAGACTCCTCCAATGACCACGATGAAAAGAACATTGCGTCGAACCGGGGCGCGCATCTTCCGTGTCCGACAAAGGCTACTATGGACAGAAATGACCCCGCAGATGACATGCGTTCTAGTTGAGGGCCGAGTACCACAAGACGTCGATGGCCGAAGGTTGTGCTGCCAGCATACTACCTTCAAAACGTGATAGATTGGTCATCACCATTTTCGACATGCTTGTTGGCCTCTTCATTGTGGCTCTGTTAGATCACGATTCACTCATGCGGTTGTATTCTCCGATGAAAATCTGATCGGATGACAGTCCAATGAACCTATAAACACAATGACCGTTGGGGTGCGAGACACCTCCCCTTTTGGGGTACTACCAATCGGAGACAACTTCCCTCGCCTTGCCGACGCGTGATGCTACTGCGACGACTTGTGCATCATGCGACCTCCCCGAGAAGCTGTGGTGTAGCTGTTACGTTGCTTCACATGTGAGTAGAGGATTGTTGAGAAGATTTCGAGTGTGCGTGCGAGCATATTCATTTATTGTTCGAAGTAACAAGGACCAAGATATAGAAATCGCAGCAATGATAGGCCTAAGACACCTTCGCTTATTAGAAACAAGTAGTACCACGTGAGCAAATGTATATATGACGTTCCTTTCAATTTATTCGAGGGAAAGACGAGGCCGATGGCGATCGCTAGTCACCTGTGGTCAAGGCTCTCTCTCGGTGAGGGAGGGGAATCTGCATGCCAAAACATCGATTCTGAAGGGGTCCAGACATATGACACTGGCATGCGTTGTCTTGTGAGTGATTCTCAAATACACCATCTGCGGTGATTCTCAAAGTCGACAACCTCGGGCCAATTGAAATTCTAGATTCCACAAACTTCACAACCTTCCTATTCCAGACATCTACCAACCCTCCGCTTTTGAATTTTCGGGCCTTTACCAAACGAGGCTTATTCGAGGCCTCCTCGAGAGTAACATACGGTAAGCTATGAGCCTGTGAGACTGTCAGCCATGTTGGCTAAAATTAGGGATATCACTTTCAAGACTATTTGCATAATGGGACAAGCTTGAGATACTGAAAAGATTCTGTTTCACATAAAGCTCACTATAAGCCCCCCTATATCCTTTAGTCTCCCACTCAAAGAGGTAACCCTTGATTGCATGAATTCGCCTCGAGAGGGCGTCGCTCAAAACTTGATACATCATACCTTCACCTTGTAAGCGACTAATTCTCGACAAGATGTGGCTCACCTGTCGTGTTCTTCTCTTACACGCTTGCTTGACTCTCCACTACCTGGTTGGATCCGCCAGTCCCGTCTACGCCTCTGCTCAGTTGACAGAGCGATCTGTCGCCTCAAGACAGCCGTCACTGTCTTCATTCGTGACAGCGCAGAATGCATCTTCCAGTGACATCGAAGCGGCACGGAACATTGTGAAAGATGCGATTGCCCAGATGACGGTGCTGAACAAGGCGCGCCTCGCAAAGCCACGACGCAACACTTTCGGACCCAGACATGGCAACAATAAAGCCAAACGCGATACCGACACAAGCCCGAAGCTGCTCAAAATCACGGACGAAATCGCCAGAGCAGCTGCTTTGGTCGCTGAGCTCGATGCCAGTCCCGCGCCGCCCCTCACAAAGCGGGCTGGGACATTTTGGATGGAGAACATAGCGCACAAGGGCACAGTTCCCTGGGGAAATGACGCTTCATACAAGGTCGTTACCACCAAGTGAAGCACGTGATTTGCTGTGTGTTTGCTGACATATTCAGTTCAGGTGTTCCGTAACGTAGTGACTGACTACGGCGCAGATCCCACTGGTGCGACCGACTCTACTCAAGCAATCCAAAGAGCAATCGACGATGGCAAGAGGTGTGGAGCGGCGTGCAACGGCTCAACCACCAAGAACGCAATCGTCTGTAAGTAAATTTCAGTCTTTTATTCCCCCGTTCAGCAAAATTTCTGCTCTTAAATGCTGCATGATTCTGCATGCTCTTGAGACACCTGATACATGAGTCAAAACTTGCCCAAAGACGGCAGATTCTAACTCTTTTTCTATACCAGATTTCCCCAGTGGGCGGTATCTAGTCTCTAGCTCAATCAGCGTCTATTTCGGTACACAGATCGTAGGGGATGCTAATAATTGGCCGACTATCGTGGGTGCCCCGAGTTTCATCGGTCTAGGACTCCTATCTACAGATGTTTACGTCGACGGCGGCGGATCTGGTCCTGATGGGGGCGCGCTAGAATGGTATATCAACACTGCGCGCTTCTACAGCCAAATTCGCAACATAAAAATTGACATCACAGCAACTGACGCCGGAGCGTATGTTGCGGCATTGCACTATCAGGTGGCCCAGGCCACAACACTTGAGAACGTCGAACTTATCGCCAATTCGGCTACTGTAAGCCATCTCCCCTTGTTTTAGCCTATGGCAAGCGTATTGCTGGTCATTGTAGACCTGCTAACGAGGGGAGTTGAAAGACCCAGCAAGGCATCTATGCAGAGAACGGAAGCGGAGGTGTCATATCTGATATCACCTTTACAGGAGGCAACTTTGGCATCTGTAAGCCTCCATACTCGTCTTGAGATCGGAGTAGATTATCTAACTGTGAACCTCAGACGGCGGTAGCCAACAATTCAGTGCATCTCGACTGACTTTCAACGGCTGCAATACTGCGGTACAGCTCATCTGGGACTGGGGTTGGGTGTGGAAGAGTATCACAGTAAACAACGCTCAGGTTGGGTTTCGACTCTACAATGACGGCGATGGATCACTGCCTGGCTCTGTTACTATCATTGACTCAACATTCTCCAACATCAGGGACTCTGCCATCGAAATGGCAGCGCCCGTTGATACGCGCGACTCAGGCTTTACGGGCTTGGTTTTGGACAACGTTAATCTGGGGGCAAAAATCCAAGATCATTGGAGCTCGAATGTGATCCTTGCGGCAGGCTACTATAAGACTGTAAGTCTCAACGCCCGACACAGTGGACCATCAATAACTGACCTGGGATACCTGGGATGATAGTATGTTTTAGGAGCAACGTACAAGGGGGATCAACGCTCATGGACAGTTGGGCCGACGGACTACACACGCGAGCCTACACTGTTGGGTCCTTCCGTTTCAGGTCTTCAAGTAGCACCATACTTTGAGAGAAAGAAGAATCAGTACACGGATAAGTCTGCTGCCGACTTTGTCCATCTGAAAGATTTGGGCGCGAGAGGCGATGGCACGACTGATGACACAGCCGCAGTGCAGCAAGCGTTCAACGCTTATGGAGATGGCAGCAAGATCATCTATGTAGATGCCGGCTCGTACATTCTGAGTAACACAGTAACTATCCCGAAAGATGCGAAGATTGTCGGCGAGACCTGGTCTCAGTTTGTTGCAAACGGCAACAGGTTCTCGGATGCCAGCAATCCTGTCGTCATGCTGAAGGTCGGCAACGCTGGCGACGTCGGCACGGTCGAAATGCAGGATCTGATCCTGACAAGCAAAGGACCCACGCCTGGAGTAGTCCTGATGGAGTGGAACGTCGCAGCTGCGAGTGCCGGAGCTGCCGCCTTGTGGGATGTCCACGTTCGGCTCGGAGGGGCTACGGGGACGGAGCTCACGCCGGCAGAGTGTCCGGCGATCACGAGCGGTACCAATCCCGCGAGGTGCCAGGTTGCCAGCATGCTCTTGCACGTCACGCAGAAGGCGTCGGGCTACTTCGACAACATGTGGTTGTGGGTATCGGATCATCTCGTCGACGACCCCGATCTCAACGACCCGCGCAACGGCCTGGAGCAGAACTCGGTGTATAGTGCTCGCGGCATGCTTGTTGAAAGCCAGAAGGCTACCTGGCTATACGGCACGTCGGCGGAGCACAACGTATTTTACCAGTACAACTTCAACAAGGCCCGTAATGTATTCACTACCTTCGTGCAGACTGAATCACCTTACTACCAGCCAACACCGAAGCCGCCTGCGCCTTTCAACACCGCAGTCGGCGTTTTCCCAGGGGACCCTACCTACTCCTGCAACGGCAACGATGCGGATGGCTGTGACGAGTCTTGGGCGGTGATTTTGAGGGGCTGCCAGAACGTCCACATCGGCGCGGCGGGAACGTATTCTTGGTTCAGCACCTACACACAGGACTGCGTCGACGAGCACAGCTGCCAGAAGTCTCTATGGCTGGTGGACCAGAATTACGACAACAACCGACTGCAGAATGTCGTTGCGATCGGTGCCAAGAACATCTTCGTTTCCCCAAGCGGAGCTGGTATCACCTCAAATGCAAACCTGGCTGTCACCAGCCACCCGGAATGGTCGCACGTATCGTTATACGAGGTGCCATCGATCGGGAAGGCCCCTTCCGCAATCTAGCAGTACCACCACTCAATAACCTTCGTAGATGCTGTACATGTGCAGAATAGTATAAAGCTCAGATAAGATATTTCAGTACCTATACCCATCAGTGATATTGTTCTCAGAAATCACTGTGTGCTAATTATCCTGTACGTTGCGATTATGTGAGTGCATTCGTCAGTGTAATTGCCTGTGTTGGTTCCGGTTTTTTGACCATCCGGAAATATTAGCTCCTATAATTCCTTGGCCAGGACAAGAAACAGCGTAGGCGGTGTGAAGCTGAATGATTAATCGAGTATTCCTTGAACGTCGAACGGGCGAGGCCGCTTCGACTGACTAGTAGCTTCAGAGATACGGCATAGATGCCAGGCGTGCCTTAAAATAACTTCAGCAAAGTTAGGGTTTCGAAATTTGACGTTCAGTCCTCTAGCCAAGTGACAATCCCAATCGCGGGTCAATCTGCAGCGAGCCAACGGGACATTGAACGGCCGAAGATGATTATTATGATCGCCAAGTGAGAGTTGTTCTCGAGCTGAACCGTGGTCCATCTAGATAAAATCCACGTAACGGGAGATTTGAATTAGTAAACTTTGAACAATGCCTCTGTTTCCCAATGAATTGAGTATTGTCAAGCAATTGGTAATTGCAGCCGGTTGAATGACAGACAGGGAATCCCCAGTCTGGGATCCCGTCCTAACTTCTTCTTAGCAACTAGCCGTGAAGATCCGTCTCCAATTTTGTCTTCTTTAGCCGAGGCGCGCTTCAACGCCTTCGTCGCGTTATCGCTTATGCGACATGATGAGGAATCAAATCAATGGATGTGGATGTGTCAACATAATAAATAAGGACAAGGGGCTATTATGCCTTAGGTATAGATAGGGTGGGAGGTCATGCGTAGTGATAGTACTACTCCTATGCGCAATACTCGATACTACATATAGCCAGCACCCTCAGGTGTTGGTCGTTGACGATCGGTAGAGATCAAGTTCCTACAATCTGAGAACATGTTCGCTCCCGTAGTCGGCCTATCATGGCTTCTAGCCACAGCCTCGAGCCATCCGGTACTGCAGAGTCCTAAGCAGTCATCGTGCCCGCCCTTCAGCAGCAGCACCATCAACATAGCCTCTTACCAGCTGTATCCGGAGAATGTCGACTTTGACCAACAGTCTTGTTTACTGCGGTATGTGCGCGAGTGAGGTGGGGGGTGCCCATGGCGTAAACGGAACCAAACCCCAGAGTAAATTAGCTAACAGATCGACAGTATGTCATGACAAGCCGAGAACGACACAAGAATGTTGAAAATACTAATTGTCATCTGACCTCAGACATCGGCTCCCTCTACAATGCCTCGGTTGTCATTTACGACCCGTATGAAGACACCGTTGTATCAACAATCGAACTCCCAGACATAACCCGGACCAAGCCTTTCCACATCGGTGGCGTCGCAGTAAGTGGTACTTTAAAAGGTTGTTTCGCCCCAAAAGCAAGATGGGAGGCATCCTTGAAGCAGCAACGCCTGTTCTGAAACATCTCAACTACTTCCGACATACTTGCCCGAGCGGGCGAGCGATAGCTGACTCCGTGCAACATCGCAGCGAGATCCGTACAATTCCGCAAACGAGATCACCATCCTAGTCGATGCAGCACAAGCACAGTGAGTGAAGCCCAGACCTTGCAAGCGCCCCCCCCGAATTTGCCTCTGGAACAAGCACCAGAATAATAGTTCCACTGGGATCTCATACTATGCGATACTAACACGACTCGTTCCCCAAGTGAAACTGCCGGCCAAGACGTGTCCGGAGACAACTACCTCCTCCGCTATGCCCCCGACACGGCTTCGGTGCTCTGGTCCGTGAATCTCACAGCCGTGAGCCAAGGCCGCTACGGCGGGCCGCAGGACATCGAATTCGACGACGCGGGGAACGTCTACGTGCTAGGGACTTACCCGGGCCACTTATTCCGCGTCTCCGGCGACGGAAGCAGCGTGGATGAATGGTACATCAACAACAGCTCAACAATTGCCCCGCCCAAGGGTAGTTGCGGAGGCGGGGACGTGCTGGATACCACTGCGATGGGGTACACCGGCCTCGCCGCCGTCGACGGAACCACGCTCTTAGTGGCCGACTCGCGAAATAAGAGCGCAGACGGTGGGGCGCTGTTTCGCTTCGACATGGGCGCCGAGAAGGGCACACCTGTACCGATTCCCATCACGTACCCTGGCAATCAGACCGCGGACGTGATCCGCCCCGGCGACGCCATCGCTTTGCTCCCCAAGTATGACAACGAGGTGCTTTTGATCACAGAGCACGAGGGAGGTGTCTCGGTAGTACAATCCGCGAACGGGAAGGAATGGCAAAGTGCCAAGTTCCTGGGCCGAATAGCGAACGACCCAGCAGTCGCGGCTGATGGCGGCGTTGTAACAGCGGCTGTGGATATCGCCGGCAGCGTATTCTTGGTCGAGGAGTGGTTTACGGATCCATTAGTGCCTGGGACCTCGGCGGGAAATAGGACTTTGTTTCCGCTGGTTGACATCACGGCGCAGCTGGATGCACTAGTCATGGCTTGAGGCACGCTATATGTAGTGGGACTGCATGCATGTCTTTCTCATTCTACGTCTTGTATGTGAGAAGACGAGGGGATGAGATAGATGCATGTCAGTGACAATAGAACGAAATCTGCGTTGATGGGACTACATCTATAGTCTAAGACTGCTAGTTACTGTACAACATTGTCGCCGGAACACCAGGCTAAATGATACAATCAGGTACAACCGAACCCGCGAAGGCTAACCGATCCTATAAGTCAATAAGCAAACCATCGAAGCCAAGCAACCGAGCCCGCCAGGCATCATCGTGAAGCAGCTTCCCAGAGTACAAAGTCATTTCGTCGAGACAAGATAATATCAGACAATCAGAACCGAACGCCAAACTAACTGCAACCATGCCTTGTCAACCTCTCCATTGAATACCGAACAGGCCCGCGATTTCGGACACAGTCAGCCGACTCACGCTGTTGCGAGCATCGGCGTTAAGGACATCGCTCACAAGCTGCCTCTTCTTCTCCTGCAATGCAAGGATGCGGTCTTCCACCGTCTCCTTGACTAAAATACGATACGCGATGACGGGATTGTTCTGCCCAATCCGATGAGCTCGCTTGATGGCCTGGTCCTCCACCGACGGATTCCAAAAGGGATCGAGCATGATGACCCGTGTGGCAGCATAAAGATTCAAGCCTGCATTACCACAACGCAGGCTGACTAACATCACCTTGACCTCTCGGTTCTTCATGAAATCGTCGACAGCAAGCTCTCTGTCACCGATCGGCATACTTCCATCGTAGCGGCGGTAATTGTACCCATCATCCGAGATGGGAATTTCCATCAGGTCGAGGAAAGAGGTAAATTGACTAAAGACGAGCGTTTTTTCGTTTGGGAAATCTTGTCGTATCATTTTCAGTATCTCCATCGCCTTGTCGATCTTGGCACTGGTCTCATAGTCTTTTCTCAGCCCGTTGAAGTATCTTTCTTTAGCAGCAGCACTACCTGATACCGATTTTTTGAGGGCGCTGAGTGTCAGCTCGGTTCTTTTCTTTCTTCCCCTCTTCGCTTTCTTTCTCGGCTGGGCTACACCTTTCCCAGCAGATATCTTGCGCTTGTGGCCAGAAGCGACACTGCTTTTTCCATTCTTGGAATCAAGCTCAGGTCCGATGTCATGAGGTTTTGCGCTCAAGGTATTGAAACTGGACTCAGAGAGTTCCGCTTTCTTTCTGATATGAGAAAATATTGTATCGATGGGCGGCAAAGAGTCGTCCGAATCCTCTGAATCGTCCGCCTTCGTCTGGGGAGCGGGTTTCGGGGGACTTTTGATGTCAGGCTTGATAGCGGGGAGCGGGGTAGCGTCAGAATCCTCAGCATCACTACTTTCGTATTCGTCCGAAACGACAAAGTCTTTCAAATTGCCCTTCTTGTCCGCATCATCCTCTTCCAGATCTTCCTCGTCTGATTTGTCCGAGTTATGACTGTTTTCGTCATCAGTGGAGAGGTACACCTCGCTGAAGTATCTGTGACAAATCACGTGTTTGGATTCAACAAAAGCCATGCAGCCCTCAGTGGGACATTGTCCCATCGGGTGACCGCCTTCCTCGTCTTCGTCTTCAGCCTCCATGCCTGGCTCTCTTACCGAGGCCATGTTCGTGATGCAGTTGGTGCAGACAGGGTGTCCACACGGAAAGACGATAACAGGACTCTCGGTGTCCAGGCTACACATTGGACATCGAAATACCTTCTGGGCTTTGATCCGGTCTACGACACGCTGCGCCAGTTTCTGCGCTAGCTTGTTCATGTCGTCGGGCGTCATGTCTACTCCTTCTGGAATGGCGTGATCTTTGATTAAGTAGGGGTGGCAGCAACACTGGCGAAGTCGGAGAATCAGTAGCAGAATGTACCAATAATGGCGTGCAATTGTGCCAGCCTTTAGGTACTTGTTCACGGTCAGCTGCGAACGCTTTTCGAGGGCTGTGTAGTAATCCTGTTGATCTTGTTCAAAGACGGCATCGACGGTGTGAACTGTCAGATCTGGTAGATTCAGAATTGGTTTGCCATCCACGATGGTTTTCTCGGTTCGGCGTAGCAAGATGCGACCGAGGAGGACGTGAAGCTGCTTCAACGCTCTCGTGTCACCTGCCTTCACTGCACCCAGTTTCTGCCTAAAATGATTCCAGTCATTGTATGGTGCAACCCGGAGGAATCGTATGAGTGGGTAGAGCTCGTCGAGTCGGTTCATCAGAGGCGTGCCAGTCATGCAAAGCCGGTAGGTTGAGTGCAGGCGATCAACAGCCTTCGAGGCTTGTGAGTTTCGGTTCTTGACGTTGTGCGCTTCATCAAGGATGATGCGATGGAATACGGCGTGGCTTGCTAGTAGCAGAGCTGCGCTCGACTTCCGCTTTTCGTAGATCTGCTTCCACTCGAAAGCTAGGGTGCCGTAGGTCGTGAGTACAACGTCGTAGGACAGCAACTTGGCAACCGTCATGTTCTTCTTCTTGGCACTATGGAAAATGACCGTCTTGAGCTTGTGAGCGGGCTTCACTTTGTCGCTTATCTCACGCTCCCATTGGCGAAGCAACGGGGTCGGGACGACGACGAGGGTTGTTTTCCTAGTACCGTCCTGGGGTGGGTGACACAGTATCAGAGCCAGAGCCTGGATGGTCTTGCCCAGGCCCATCTCATCGGCTAGAATGCCGCCCTTGCAGGCGCTCTTCTCTTGGTTGAGCAGCCATGTGAGACCTACATGTTGATGTGGCATCAGTTTTCTGTTCAGAGCAATGGGTTCCCGCTGGCGATCCCACACGGGTATATCGACATCAGGCACGTCTAAGAGGTTGCGTATGGCCTCTTGCTCCTTTTCACTGTAAAGTTCGGGTGGATCAAAGCCTGGTGGTGGGGTGTTGGCGGCGGGGGAGGGGGAGCCGTCTTGTCTGTATTGCAAGGGCATGGGCCCATGGCGCATGGATTGAGAGTCCAGGTAGGGTTGGACGGGCTGATGAGCATGGTTTGCCTCATGTTTGAAGCGGGATGGAGAGGGGGAAGAAGAAACTCTGGCGGCGTGGTGCTGCTCGGCATGCGGACGTGGCTGTCGGTGCAGATGGGCATGCGTAGGAGAAGGCAGATGTGGGTGAGGTTGTGTATGGGGTTGTGTATGGGGTTGTGTATGGGGTTGTGTATGGGGTTGTGTATGAGGTTGTGCTTGTGGCTGCGGTTGGGCGAAGGTGGGGAGGTTTCGTTCGTGCCAGAGGCCGGCACAAGTCTGTCGGTGCTGTACAAGGTCGACTAACTGGCAGGCCGGGGAGCAATAGAAGGTGTTGGGACAGCCAGCACAGAGTATCCGTACCATGGGATTGCCACAGGCGGCACACGGGTCGCGGTGGTGCTCGGGTTTGATATCCTCGTCCTCGGACTTGACCGGTGGACGGCCGGAGCGTGGGAGGGGATCGGCAGGCATGGTCGACGAGGAATGTTGAGGGTGGATATGTGTGTGCGACGTTGCAGAACGGGCTCTCCAGATGAACCTAGCATGGAGCCATGGTCGAGCGGGCGAGCGAGCGAGCTGGCTGCTTTATTTTGAGGCTTCGATTGGATGCTTCAATCCGACGGCTCGGTTCGACAAAGCGTCGGCCGTCTGTCTAGCTTTGTGTGTCGTTGCGCACGGGCTTCGTGTGTAGCAAAAAGTGGCAAACGTTCGTCACAGAGAGGTTCGACAAGTGTTTACACGGAAAAGTACTATACACTAATAGGACACGGTGTGAAAGAAAGACAGAAAGAGGAAGAATCGCAACAAGACGAAAGGGACCCTCCCAAGCAGAAAGAGTGGAAAGAGAAGTTGAGAATGAGAGTAGAGAATGAAAGTGAGGGGGAGGGAGTTAGTGGAGGAGGGCAGAGAAAGGCTACTGGTAGGTAGGTAGATAGTTGGTAGCACTGAGCCTGCGTGCAGCGTACGAGTACGTCGCGATTGCCATGGGGGCCGAAGTCGAAGCAGAAGCAGAAGCAGAATTGGGAAGTCGCGATCATTCGCGCATCAGTGACTTCAGGTTGCAGGCGGCCTGCAGCAACCCCTAACACTGCCCCTGTAGCGCAGCCCGCAGCCCTGGTTGATCGGTACTTGCATCTGATGGTACGGTACCACACTCGCGTGGCAGAGCAGGCGGGGGTACTTACCTACATGTAGGAGGTACCTCCTTGACATGCACAAAGGCAAGGTCTCTCCGGCACTGCAGGTGGGCCCAGCCTGGTGTGGGTGCGTACCAGAATGGCGGGAAAACTACCCATCGCGTCATTGGTTAAATTCTAACACATCTAGCAAACAAAGGAGGCTTCATTGATCCAGTGGCAGTACCAACAGACGTAAACAAACATTGATTACATCCCCATGTGTACGTAAGATCTATGTGGTACAAGGCAGGCGAGACATCATATTTTACTACATGGGAAAATGATAGGACAGTAAGTACCTACTTTGATGCTCCTCGCTCTACCCACAATAGGTACCTAGCCCTAGCCACCCCAGCACAATGTAATACTCAGTCAGTAAGTATCTAGTAGCGAGCTTATTTGCTTTTCTTTCATTGTTCCTTAGTATTTCCTCCTTTGGCTCTTCCTAACTTCTTGTTGTTTGGGACTTCCTGATGCTCTCTCACATTGTTGCGATGTCCGTTTCCTATTTTATAGCATAGAAATCACGAGGTACCATCCATACCTAGAGATTTCGTGCTGCATGCGATCCTGTCCTACCTAGGTATTTGTTAACGTGTCACTTACAGAATTGCCATATGATTAATTCAGCCAGTCCAATGACAGTAAAAGAAAAGAAACAATCTGGAAGTTGAGTACAATGTGCTGGATCAAGTCTTATGCCCACGTCATCATAGATGTCTTACAAAATGTCACAATATATAAGTGTGCATTAGGCAAGTATTAAACGGAGTATTGCCTGACGCTGGTTCCCATTGTGCTGAACTTTTGCGCTCCCTTGTTTTGCTTTTGAACAACGTCGTGTTGGTCAGAGGAAGCTAGCTATTCAGACCTCATCCCTCAAGTCCGTCTCCAAATCCGTCTCCCTAGGTATGTAAACACCTTCGGGAAAGGTTAAAACTTGCAGTAGCTGCAAGTGTGGTACTGATTGAATGTGCATATGCGGTTCACAAGCTGTTCACAGAGAGAAGCGCTTGTTAGGCAGTTCAAAATCATTCCAGATGAACATTCCCAGCAATCTACTATGTGTTAGTTCAGTCAGTACTGACTGTAGGTAATCGTTATAGAATGTGACGCCAGTCGCTACTATTCGCTAACAGTGAACATGATCGTCAGCCACTCCACTGCAATAGAATAGACTCGACAAAGAATAGATTGTGACTGAAAGTTTGGCTACCAGAGGCGACTTGGTTTCCGCACAGCTTCCATCTGCTCACTTATTCGTGTATCCTCAAACACCTTTGCATCACATACAGCTCCATACTATTGGTGGCGTCACTGATGGCCAAGGCTTCTTGCGTCTCATCATGCAATGCTTTGAGGCAGACATGCGTACGTTGTACCGCCATTAGTAAGAGGGGTACGAGCATACAAGGAGGCTCTCTGAACTATAGGGTCGTAGTCTTGCCATGGCATGGGACGATTTAAATGATAAATGGAAGCACCGATGGTCTAACCTTCAGGGAGATGGGCCATGTTACCACAGCTCTCCAAGGTTACACATCGCATCGCATGCGTTGGTCACTTTTGAGCACCATTCTTCTACTTGGGCACCCAGACTTCCAGGCCTAGACATCTAGAGTCAAAAGATCTGCACCAATTACAGCAGCGTTGACAATAAACACGATTGTGCCGGGTTTCAACAAAGAGACCTTCTTCTCTACCTAGGTGGGCTGAGTATTTTCTTATGTATCGGTTAGTCCAGTTCCCTAATCATCTCGCGCAGACGTTTAGCTAGAAGCTTTTGAAACCTGCGGTACCACCCGTTGCGCCGCTGAAATCCGTGCGCCTTCTTATGGAACCAAATCATGTACCGTTCAGTGGCCTGCTGCGAATAGTACCCAAAAGAAGCCACAAGTTTATATACATTGAGTCCCGAGCAAACCTGTGTAGCTCTAGACGTGGTACACATTGTTCGCTGTCTAAACTCAATTCAACCATCAGTGGGAGCTCGATGGTGGTGAAGTATGAGGTATATGGTAGAACAACTATCTGAGAGAGAGCACATGCCAGTGATATAAAATTTACGGCTACCAAGCATCCGACGGGAACTTGTAAGCGGTATGAGTAAGTATATATCTGTGCAAAACATGCCGCTGCGCAGCCATTCTATATTCACTAACTTGCGCATGACTGGACGTGAAGAGGCAAACACCAATCCAACTGTAAGTAAGTAAGTGCTTAGTTACACCTGAAAAGATCTAGATGACCAGGGTTGCAGCATAAGTGCGCTGGGGCTGAAATGAGGCGGCTTGGCGGTCAAGCCGACCCACGGAATACCACACGAAAGTCGGGAGAGGAAATGGAAGGATTCAGGATGATTGATCTAAACTTAGGTACATAGTAGATTTTTGCGCCCCACAGGCTCAACTTCGATTCAGGGACTCAGACATCGGATGAGTCTATGTACAACCCGAGGTCTGGACCGTGTAAGCAGAGTCTATTGACTCCTGATCTGTGGGCAGTATTAGAGTAGACGATGTATGAAAGCTCGATCAATGACCATCTTCGGATTTGCCCTCTACACATTTCTCAAACCATAATGGAGACAGACTATGTGCTCCAAATGTGTTATAACCTAATAATAGCTATATTCGTATACGTACTCCGCATCTTCACCAGTGAGAGTGAGGGCTTGGGCCGACCGAATTTCACTTGGAAGAGACTGAAAAAGGAATGGTCGCTACCAAGTGTCAAATGCATGCCCAGTGCGTGTCACATTGTCTAGGAAGTATGAAGTGGGGAGGCCAGCAGCACCACCCCTGAACGGGAAGCCCCGTCAATGAGTAAACAGGAGCAACGAGCAGATGGAGCAGATGAACAGTGCTACCGACATGTGATAGCTCATCGTTCCTAACACAAAGTCGGTGCAAAGATACAGCTGGAGCATGGCAAGGTAATGGAATGCGGCAAACATTTACGGGATACAGAATCTAATTATTCTACCAATAAAAGCGAACTTCAATTCATACGATCCCCCAAAACTCTTACTACAAATAGTGGCTTGGGTCTAGACGCGGCAGTTTCCCAAATTCCATGCGCCGTTATCCGCATTGAACTCAGGCAGTGGCACCATTCAACATCTTACCTGGTCTTGGCCTTTGGTGAGAATTGCTGACATTACTTACACGAATCTGGATACATAGTAATTGGCACAAGGGCAAGGTGGTGCAGGAATACACGAAATTGGAGGGATCCGGTACAACGATCAGGTGCTATCAGCTGGAGACAGACAGGCCTCAACGTGCAAATGACAGGAAACTCGGCAACGGCGCAAGCGTGTCTGGAAAGGAACCACGATAGCTTTTCTATAATAGGCATGATGAATGGACCGTTTAAGCTTGATTCGAATTTTGGGCCGACGAGCTAGATGCTTGACAAATGTAGGAGCCGACTACAGTAGATAGGTATATAATGCATAAATGTACGTCCCATTCCCGCGCATTTCGTGCGATGGCACCATATCCTTCCCACGTTGCGCAATTCGTCAAGACTGTATCACAAGTGGCATGCCGACCCACGCATCTGTGCAATGCTAGATCACAGTGACTGCGATTCATAGGATATGTAGTGATTAGACCGGCAAACGATACAGTGGAACAGTGTTTTACCTTTTCGGCGCTTCTGATCGATCTACTTATCCTCTTATAGCAAACCCCAAAATCATCAGAAACTCTAAATTCACTAGCTCGTCATCATCAAAAACACAACATCCCATCCTAACAGCAACCTAACCATGGCTTTGCGTTGGCTGCTCGACCAATTTTCGCCCATGCAAGAAGAAATTCCCTCGACAGAACCCGACCAGATCAACAGAACTTTCCATTGTTTCGCCGAATTACCAACGGAGCTTCGCCTTCAGATATGGGGATACTACTTCGACGCTCCCAGAATCCATGTGCTCTACCATGGCGGATCTAAGATTCCAAAAGGTCTTGCTGGAACCCCTGTGGCGTATGCCGACCTCACTGCGGGGACGAATGAGTGTGTACCAGCAAGTCGTCGGTTTGCCGCCGCTGCCATCAACTACGAAGCCCTCGAGCTGTTCCAAAAGACCTTCGACTTCACTCACATCAACTTCATGGGCCTACCGAGCAAGCTAGTGAAGGATCTCTACGAAGAGCAGTTCCGGAATCTCGATGACGCCAGCCCAGATCGACTTCCTCCGATAACGAACGAGATCATGCGCTCACGACCAGATCTTGCCGAATTTCTCAAGAACCCCGATGGAAGACCAAAGGACATGATTGTTCCCGGTATTCACATAAACTGGGGAAACGATCTACTCTACCTCACCGACGGCGCGGATGTGAATTGCGAGGTGCTCCGGAGGCTGTGCAACGGGCCGATCGCAGGCAAGCTTCGACGAGTGGCTGTTCTTATCCACGACAGCTGTAATTATGAGGGGTGGCGTCCCTTTTACGGGCCGAGTGTCGATTTCCCGAAACCATCTACGACGCCGACAGAGGTCGCCCTTGTTGTGCGCTTAAGTAACCCGAGCCCCGTCAGCAACGCCATAGTTGCACGCGACGAGTTCGGGTTCGCCCCGTACGACTCGGTCGTTCAAGGCCAGAAAAATGACAGCTGGGAATGGATGCAGAACATGAAGCTGATAGAGCGTCGGTTCGTGTACGCCGCACAAGTGCTGCGTGAGGCGTTCCCAGATCTGGAAGATAGCCAGATAAAGGTGCGTACCATTTTCCACTTACGTCCATCAGTACCCATCTTCACTATCGACGAAATTATTATGTGTTGTACTCGCGTATCTCCGAATCGTGGTTCTTTCCCTTTGGAGGCAGTTGTCTAACCCTTTGATATTGCAGTGGGCCGTCGACATTGATTATACCCACACCAAAGCGGAGACGAGGTATTCGCGCAGCACTCCTCGGTGAAGGCCAAGGATGATAGGCTATTTTTGGACCCTTCACAGCAACTTCTATCGGCTTGGGCAGGCTCTTGTGGTTTGTGCGAGACCTAATGTATCATCCAAATGGCGCCAGTCGGAAAGTTGCCAATTCGTATACGATGGGGCGATAAAATTGCCATTCGAATAACAGTCTCAAACGTTTCGGACGCGTCACTATAGCATATAGTCGATCAGCTGGCATCCTTCGACAACACCTCTCCAAAAACAAGTACCGAGCAACAGTAGGTAGTTGTACAAAGATCTGGTTTCCGAAGGCCAAGGGACCGAGGGACTTACCACAAACAAGGCACAGCCCAACCAATCTTCGCCATAAGATCAATCCGGCAATCTAGAATTCATTCCCGGAAACCAAGCTTGATCACCACGGTATCCCATCTTCTACGATATTGTGTGGTTCCGGTCACATCCATATCTTCATTTAGATCACTCTGTCGGATGCGTTGGATTGGCATGGAATTGCCTCTGGATGACATGAGCTTGACCGTCATTGCGCGACGGACTGAGAAGTAGGGGATATGTCTTGTGATGCTCTGGTCGCTTCGGGGCTCGTATCGGCGTTAGAGGCGGAGATGGTGGTCTGCAATCGTCATCGTCACTGTTCTGGCATGAATGCGGATCTTCCGTCAAATGGCACTTCCCTCTCGTCTGCGCTGCCTCGGCCTCGGACTCGCTCAGGATTCTTTCAATATCAGGATCGTTGTCAGAGAGGATTGAAACAGTGAAGGCGGATGGCGGCGTTGCCGCCCGAGGCGCCAAACGACCAACCACGATTCGTTGATACTGCTGGTGCAGTGCGGCCAAGCAGGCCACGCGAACGGCTTCAGACACGCCGATTAGCTCTGCAAGCGGTAAAGCATGATTCTCGACAACAATTGATCTTTGTAGAACTTCGATACAGTCCTGCAGGTATCGAAGATTCTCGAGTAGGATGTTACGACAGGCCGCTAGTTTACCACGCATCAGTTAGACACTCCTTATACATGCTCATGGGCCTCGTGTCATCTCTTACCATCTCCAGTCACAAACTCGTCACCTAGTACGTCCGCGCCGTTGTGAAAGGTTTCCTCAATTTTCAGTTTCGAAAATGCCAGGGACGAATTTGCGGCACAGGCTGTACCAGGCCCCGTACCCGTCCCCCGCACATGATAGTTGTTGCGTTGTCGGTGTCTCTGCCGCCAGCCGGCATAACATTCTAGGCCTGCAGCGAAGGACGCGGTAAGGTCCGCGACCGCAAGGCCGACGGTTTCTTGCGCCATGTTCACCAGTCTACATAATTTGCAGCGGTTGATACTTCGTTTCGTGGGATAAACGACTGGCACTATCTTCTATCGTCGGCAGACTCCCGAGCAAAACAACTGCCCGGAAATATAATGATGAAAAGCGACTTTACGGAATCGATGATTGGCAGTGATTTGAGACATTTAGTTGAAGGCTGTTGGTGCATCACCCCAGTCCTTCCTATTTTTATATCCTGCGCTGCGAAATGTGATCCGGTTGATGCTGCATGATAATTAAACTGGAGTGGTGGGTGGCATCCATTTCAGCCCCGGATGTGCCTTGTGATCAAAGAAATAAGGGGATTCGCTGGGGTTGGCTTTGTAGCGGGGGTGTCGGCAGTAGGGTGAACGTGGGGGCGGCGACGTTGGCAGGAAAACAGAGTATCATTGAAGATGCCATTGGGCGTAACATTGGCATGACTTAATGAGGCGATCTTGCGATTGGAGGAGCACTTGACACTTTTGACACCGACCGGGCAAGTTTTATGATAAGTGACTGGGCGTACATCCGCGAATTCCGAGATGCGTAGATACCATAATTTGCACCTGTGCCACTGGGGTAGCTGTAGAACAGAAACATTCCTCCACAGCCACATACATCGCAGAGCAAGTCGTTTTTCCTCATCTTTTGCTGCCGCTTTCAATGTGACTCTGTCGAGAGTGCACAAAATGTCAAATATTAATAATGAAACGAATTCGCTCTTCGACGTTCTCGCTACCTCACGTGTGTACAAATCCTTGCTCTCATGACTATTCGCGCTGGCTAGAGACAGGTCTCATATCATGACAAGCTCCATTGTAATCTAAACATAGTTCAAGAGGATGACCAAGGCCAGTGCCAGTTCGGAACAGCGAATTTTCCAAACATTTACGGAAATGACCTTTGCGTGCTCAGACGAGGAAAGTAATACATACCGTGCTCACTAGAAGGCATAGCTGATGCCTGATGCCAACGAGAAAGTCATAGGAGTAAACTT
The DNA here is from genome assembly GCA_022453515.1 of Astrocystis sublimbata. Classification (NCBI taxonomy): domain Eukaryota; kingdom Fungi; phylum Ascomycota; class Sordariomycetes; order Xylariales; family Xylariaceae; genus Astrocystis; species Astrocystis sublimbata. Next base: position 238,795 of record JAJNNY010000043.1, on the reverse strand, counting down.
GAGCATTTACAAAGTGAATAGGCAGGGTTGCTTCATATGCATAACTATCAACGGTGAAGTGGAATTTAGGCCGAAGATCACAATGAAATGTCCGAGGGATTCTCTTCACCAAGTTATAAAAGTTTTCCCCTAGGTTTATTGCCAAACACGCATTTTCTGTCATACAGATATAGGAGGCCGGAGGCTCTTTGGAAAGTCTTGATATTTGGATTGTTAATTTTATGTGATGTTGACATCGACCCCTTAATCGGAATCTAACTAAGGCATGCTAACCCATAAGCTGTTTGTATGTGCGTATTAGTTGTGAATATGCTATATAATTATATCGAATTCGTGCCTTTAGTATGATCCCCATGACTTTTCATAGAGTTCCTTGTAATTCATTGTGCACCGCGTTTATTTCTTGGCCTCCAGTAGTTGCATATATTGATCTCATAGTACATGTTTGCGCTTCGACAGGTATGCTAGTTCGAAGGATATAGAACTACTCAACTGTGATTCCATTATCAACATAAAGAGCTAGTATATATATATATAGACGGCAAAGTAATGATATGATGCTCGATGATTCATCCGGGTCTAACTGTAAGTACCACCTGTTTAGGATGCTTACCGAACGTGATAAATACAGGGTCATCAGGCTCCCTCAAAAGCCCATTGTGATTGTTGTGACACTAGCAATCTCAAAACTGTTGATACTGATTTGCAATCTGGTATTCCCGCTGGAAAGGGTTTCCGTAGCTCTCGACCAGGCGTTCAAAGGTGATCTACCAAAACAGAATTGTTGACGCAAAGATGGCAGAAGACACAGACCATTTGTCCATGTTTCAGGTAATATGAGTAAAATTGCCTCCAGACTTTCATCATGTGACCAGACAACTTAATCCAAACCTATGGGCTTTTTGGGAATCCAGGCAGCAAAGCATGTACGTACTCTCAGTGGCAATAGCAGTACTCGAAACACCTGTATGAGATTGGCTCTGGGTGTCATAAGCTGGTCATGGGGTCTTAAAAGCAACGATGTTCACTGTCATCCTTCGAGAAAGCTACAAATCATGTAAGCTATATCCCTCCCTCAAGCTTGTATGATCGGCGATTGACACCACGTAGTTCAACTCCTCAAAGAGAAGGGGAGTAACGCTGAAGGAGGCTGACCAGTCGTTTCGAGAGTCTGAGTATTCTACTTGAGAGTATAGGTCCTTTCTGATGCTTCGTGTTCATGACAGTGTGCGACACTCTTCTTCGCGCAACACAAAGACGCTTACGTGGAAAGGGGACACATGGCCATGCTCGCCTTCGCCACAGGTGAATTTCCACTTCAGGACCACAACGTACGCAACACATACGATGTCATTGCGATAAATATGTGATCATCAAGTCTTCGTGGCAAACGCCTCTAGGTGTCTAGGCATGGGCGAGAGACAAAGTCAACGGTAGCCAATGGAACTCGTCATACATAAGTAAGTTGACGGTAAGTCGAATGTTAACCAGTGGTGTGGCGATCTATTATAACGCCACTTTATGACCGGCCAACACCACACACATACTGCTAGATGTATCACGAATGGCCACTTTGAGTGTTGACCCGTCTATCATTGGAGAGACTTTCGTAAAGCTCTCAAGTGGCAAGCGGCACTGATGTTGACGTTGCTTCTAAGTCCGTTGCGTCTCTGGACGCAAATGTGTCAAGGGACCATCATCGGGGTTTCACAAATAATGGTGCTGTATGGTGCCAATGTCTATATAAGTCAGACTCCTCCAAATGGGCGATGTAGTCTTTCGCACTTGCTCAACAACCTCTTCCCCAGTTTCTCACATGAATGAACAACACCTGCCACTAGCTCTATCATCAGCATACAACACTCTCATCCACCGTTACCCTGACACAGCATTCAACAATGGCTCGCGCAGAGATCGTGCCTCTCGTTGACGAGTGCGAGTGGAAGATGAAGACAGATCAATCTGGGAAATCACGTCCCTACATCGCCACTGACTGCCAGAACCCGGGTTGCAAGTACTCGAAGGCCAAACGCACCGTTCATTTCGTAGAGCCGCCTCCAAAAGAAGAGCCGGCAAAGGCAGAGGAAGCCAAGAAGTCAAAGTGTAAGTAACATCACATGCCCCAACTTTCATCAACAACTTCTAACATTGGCAGAGGCACCAAATAATGACAGGCGTTCCGGGCTAGGGATTTGTGAGGAATATGGTGTGTTGGTTGTCCACATATGGAGATGGGTGCGGGAAAGGAACTCTCTCGGTAGTGTTTGGGGAACGGAATAGCTGAAGTGAAACTACTCATGTGGCTACTCATCGAGATTGGACCAAGACCCACGAGATAGGTTGATCAGATACTACGTATTATCAAACATTAAAAACTTCTGACTATCACTTGCGTTAGATCAAGTTGCTGGAGGTTTCACAACCCTGAGTAATCATCTGAAGCTACCGGATATGTGCTAAATACATAATTGAATGAGCCTTTAGGACAACGGCATTACTGTGTGCAAGATCCTAGACCGCTTCTTCGCCCCGTCTCTCTTCATCATTCCACTTACCATCCCCGAAGATCACTGCACGAATCTTATCCAGACTGAAATGATCGTTACTGCGCTTCGAACATTCCTCATCAGTAGTGAACTCATAAGTCCCTCTCTTCAATAGCTTTGCGTCTTCAGGCTTGCACGAATCAAAGTCTATGATAATGAGATTGTCTCCATCAAGCATGATGTTGCAAGGCACGAGTCCCAACCCATGCATGTGATGAACGACTGCTTCAACCACGCATGCATCGGTGCTTATCGAAAGTTTTCCCATTTTCAAGCACATCGGAAGGGTCACAGGGTATTTTTTGAAGGCTAGCCCCTGAATCTTGTTATCTCTGATAACACAACCTAGATAGAGACCAATGTTGGGATGCGGATGTCTCGCGGACAAGGAGGCATCTCGGAAAGGGACCTCGGAGTAGGGGTCAGCTCCGTGTAACCGGCCCCACACGGCAGGCGCAATCCCCGGCGTCCTTACCGGAGCAGGTAGGTAGGTAGCTGAGGCATCGGTGGTGGCTCGAGGGCAGGTGGCTGGGTAGGATATACCTAGCTGAAACTTATCCAACCACCTGCAACCTTGGCGCTGTCCAACATTGAATGTAGCAACATCCGTCTCACTGTACCTCCAGGCTATGTTGCCCCTCAATCAGTGTGAGGTATAGGTACCCACCTGCAGCTTAGGTGCGGGACAGTTACATCATCCCACTTCCCTCTCATCACAGGTTCCATACGAACTCGGTGTCCTATCCCGCAATCATTCGCAAAAACATCGACAGGAACCATGGCGCTGCACGGGATGCGACAGGCCGGAAAAGCTGGCTCCTGGTACGAAGGCGATCCCGACGTCCTGTCCGACGAGCTGGACGGTTTCCTCGCCGACGTCCCGACCTCGATCAACAATGCAGATCTCCCCATATCCGGGGCCAAGGTCATCATAGCACCGTATGTGCTCTCGTGATTGTCTTGCTCTAGCTGAGTCGTTGTGGGCGACTTGGGGTGATTGACTGGTATTCTACAGGCACGCAGGCTACTCATACTCGGGGCCCTGCGCCGCCTGGGCTTACAAGTGCCTTGACCTCAGCAAAGCGAAGCGCATCTTCCTGCTCGGCCCCTCCCATACCTACTACCTGCGCGGCTGCGCCCTGACCAAGTTCGCCCAATATGCCACTCCCTTTGGCAACTTCACCGTCGACGAGCAAGTTGTGCAGGAGCTGCGGGACACGGGCAAGTTCCAGGACTTGCCAGCCCGCAACGACGTCCAAGAGCACTCTCTCGAGATGCATCTACCTTATCTCTACAAGCGCATAAGCCAGACGTTCTCGTCTCGAGAACAATACCCTACTCTCGTGCCCATCCTAATAGGCGACAATAGAGGACCCGAAGAGAAGGAGTTTGGCGCCCTGCTCGCCCCGTACCTCCGCGACCCCGACAACGTCTTCGTAGTGAGCTCCGACTTCTGCCACTGGGGCGACCGGTTCAGCTATACCGCCTACGCGCCCGGCGGCGACGTCGACAACCTCACCTCTCTGACGTTCCGGACGCGGCAGCCCACCGACCTGCCGATCCACGAGAGCATCAAGCTGCTTGACCAACTGGCCATAGACGCCATCGCCGGTGGCCGCCACGACGACTTTGTAAACAACCTGAAGAAGACGAAGAACACTGTCTGCGGAAGGCACCCCATCGGCGTGACCATGGCGGCGCTGGAGGCGCTGGCGCGGGAGTCGCCTGATGCGGACAAGTACAAGTTCAAGTTCGTCCAATACCAACGTAGCAGCTTGGTGGAGGACTTCTCGGATTCGAGCGTGAGTTACGCGTCGGCATATGCCGTCGTCTGAGAAGTGGTGTTGTGCATCTCGGGTGAGCGTCTTAGACTCGAGCGCGTTCGTGCCAAGTAAATTTGCACTACAACACTCACTTGAATCTACGGCGTTTTAGTCTGCTGCTGTACTTGTACTGTACTGCTATGCCTGCCAGTATCTTTTTTGCGTGATTATGTCGCAAGCCACCGTGCAATCAACCCCATATGCTAGTTTGTGATGCGGCAATGTCCTCATGCGGGACTAATAGTGGACTACGACACATATTACATCTGCCAATGCAATGGCTGTAGATCAAACCGAAGCCCGACCCGATCAGCAACTGTTCGTAGCATAAGCGGTTGAAAAGCGTTATACCCATAGCGGGGGCTAATCATGGTGCAAGGTGGAATTGATCTACCTACTGATCTGAAGAAAAAGAACGGCACATGTTACCAATCAACCGGTAACTTGAACATCAATGACAAGCTTTGATGCTCGAATGCCGCTGCCTAGCCCCGCATTATACTTTATCTGGATGCCTGGGATGGCTCAGTTGCGTGCATGTTGCAACCATGACAACATGCACATCATGGCGGCGGATGGTCAAGCCCCGTGGGAATGATCTGGTTCCAGCTATAGATTCTTGCGGTGTGTTGACCTCGAGAATGATGAGCATAGCCAACAAATGGAAGGCTTGATAATTCGTCTGCCTTGGGGATGAATGCCATGGTGGGGGTGGGAACTGTGCATTGATGACGATGTACTACTACCTAGTAGTAGTAGTAGTAGTTATGGAGTCAGTTACGGAGATAACAGAGTCAGAACTTATCAGAATTGAGCCCTCCCGCTTCAAGTTGTCCACACCTGACAGGTTTGTGTAGACTGTCCTAGAGGTTGCAAGCGAGAGCTCAAAGATGCCTCATTCTTTATCTTTACCCTTGTTTATTTATCTCTTCAAGGTTTCATCTTTGCTATAGGTAACAGAATTATGATGTTAATGTTAAGAATTTCGCCCAATGGATTATACGAACCCTCTTTTCTTTTGCCTGGTTGCTTGGTCCAATGCTTCCCGAATGCGAGCGCAACTAATGCTTACCTGTCGCCTTGTCAGGCAATTATCCATCAGCTGCTCTCCAGGCTCTTGTGCCATAGCTCAGCAGCTCGGCAGGCTACAAGATAGGTAGAGGCTGAAGGTTCGTTAGCGTCGCTTTGGAGGGTTATTTAGTGTCGATGCGAGTGCGAATTACGGGCTACCTAAGGTACCTAGTACATAGCGAGGATTCTATTAATGGCACAACCCGCGGGGCGGCGCCGCTGTTCGCTCGCAGCAGCGCATTGCGTGCGACATAACGGACGGGAAGCTGAGTGGGCTGACAACCTTGGGAAGCTCTAGATATTTCCGATTACCTGAAGGTAACTAGCGTTGCCTACACAGCCCCGGTCTCACTCCAGCACCAAAGCATCGTGGTGTTTGTCACCAAATCTGAATGCCGAACTTGGTTGGCTATTTGGGACTGCCCAGGATGGGGTGGACAAAGCCACCTAGTCCTCAGATACTCGAACTCGAGACTCGATTCCGAGAGATTGCATGCCAACTTCCAAGCAGAGGCGCGGCATTTATAGGTTCGAGTACAATGGTCGGTCTATCTTATGCGCTTTGATCAGGCTAGTCGAGGACTGATTCATCTGATCTTTTGCGTGTAAGTCAGACTTCAGTACTCGTACCTACTGTGTGTGGAGGCGGGAGTGGGCGGTGTCTTGGGATGGAGCATGGAGCCCAGGCCGTAAGGGATCTACCAGGCTACGAGGTAAGCGTACAATGTCCGTACTTTTTAGCGTGGCATGTAGATTATTTTACTGCAGCGACCCCTGCGGCTGTGAGTTAGGTGTTGATTTTTGGTGCTGCTGTTGGAAACGGGCTCGCGACCTCAACGAACGATCGGCTGGCTGCGGAACCGTCAGGGGCAGGACAGGCGAGACAGGGACTAGGTAGCAGGCTAGCGTGGCGGCCGGGGCGCTAAGGGAAGCGCCCCCTTGCCACTTCGGGTAACATGCTGCACTTCCAACGCAGCAGCTGTAACAAAGCCTTCTCTCCTTGTCAGCCATCCCATCCCAGCGAGCCCAGCGAGCCCATCTTCTGCCCATCTCGACCGTGTCCCCCCTTCGACCTTATTAGCCGCATCTCCCCTTCGACTAAATCCATCCGCCCGTCTGACCTGTCTACGTACGTCGGTGAATAGAAATCTCGGACTCGGCTCTCATTCGATTTTTGGCTTGTCTTGCTACTTAAGCACCTATTGCTACCACATCCAAACATACTACCTACCTAGTCCCCTAGTACACACGCACGCATATACCGCCAGCACCCAGCATATAGCACCCGACGGGGCCAGGATACGCACGTCCACGTTGCAGCGAAGTAACCGAGCGACAGAGCTTCGTCGACAGAGCGGCAGAGCGAGCGGCAGAAACAGAGCCAGCCGCCAACATGAGCGTGAGTGTTTCAGCTTTTGCCTACCCTGTTTCAACCCTCCACACGCCCAGCGACACCCGCCAGACACACGCGACGCTGGTTTAAGTCGCCTCGACCACGCCTTTGGCCATTGTCTTCTTTCTGCATCTCAGTTCTGCCGCTACACACATACACACAAACTACTTCAGACGGAACCAGCACAGAGCTAACACGATGGCACAGTACGGGTATGCACCACCTCCAGTCTCAAATGACTGCTCTTTCTCCCGTTTCGCGTGAGCCACCGCCACGACATGAACTCACTCTGACTTGCAATTGGCTGTAACAGGTACGGCGGGCAACCAAACCCCTTCGATGACCGGAATGGCACGAATCAGGGCGGCTACGGAGGTGGCTTGCCTTCGCGGCCGAGCCAGCGCAACCAGGGCTACGACGACTACGGATGTAAGTTGTGCAATGCTGCTCGAGACCAACGCGTTCGCGCCCTAGAGAACTAACCATCGCCACAGCCAACAACGTTGAGATGGCGTCCCTAGCCCAGAACGCAGACCCCTTTTCGGACAGAAACCCCAATTCCGTCCTCGATGAGGTCTCCGACATCAACCGCGGTATCGACTCCATCGACGCCAACCTGGAACAGCTGAGGATGCTCCAGCAACGCTCGCTCGACGACGCCGACAACTCCGCCTCGAGCAACACCAACAGACAGCTGGACCGTCTGAGCTCCGAGACCATGGCCCAGTACAGGACACTCATCGAGCGCGTCCGCCAATTGAAGAGCAAACCCGAGAATACACAGAGGTTCGGCCAACAGGTGCGGCGCGTCGACAGCCGGCTCAAGGATGCCATCCGCGCATACCAGCAGGTCGAGTCAGCCTTCCGCAAGAGAGCCGAGGAACAGATGGCGCGTCAGTACAGAATCGTGCGTCCCGATGCCAGCGAAGAGGAGGTCCAGGCTGCAGTAGAGGACCAGACCGGTGGACAAGTCTTCCAGCAGGCCATGATGCAGAGCAACCGCCGCGGCCAGGCACAGTCTGTGTTGAACGCCGTGCAAGATCGCCATGCCCAGCTGCAGAAGATCGAGCGGCAGATGATCGAGCTGGCACAGCTGTTCCAGGACATGGACACGCTGGTCATGCAACAGGACGTCGCCATCGCCAACATCGAGCAAAAGGGCGAGGAGGTAGTCGACAACTTGGAAAGGGGCAATGTGGAAGTTGGCACAGCCGTTAACACGGCCAGAGCTACGCGGAAAAAGAAGTGGATTTGCTTTGGTATCGTTGGTATGTTCTATCCCGCTTGGCCCATAGCCTGCATTCTCCTCTAACAAATTGTTTAGTCGGTATTATTGCCGTTATCGTCATTATCATTGCCGTCTACTTCGCTATCAACCCCCCAGGAGGCAAGGGGGGCAACGCCAAGCGAAGCTTGGAGCAGCTGCTAGCCATGCGCTCTGTGGTAACGAACAAGTCCAACCCCCAGGTCCTGAGTTCGCACATCAACTCCAGAATCAATGCGAACTCGAGGCGATGGCTCACAAGCACAACGACATAGGTGTTGACAGGCCATGTCAACGCAATGCCCAAAGGGGCCCTGCCCGCCCGTCGTGTTTGTGCTGTAAACACAATGCATATGCTTGCATGAGGCGAGCAATCAACCTTACCATTATGGCAATAACAGCAGTAACAACAGCGAAGCGCAGCGCCCATCCCTGTTTTACTGACTCTAATGATACCCACACCCAATACAAATGGGTAAACCGACCAACTCTCGCCAGCAGCCAACTCCTCCAATCACATACATACTCTTCGAGTTCTCTTCGTACCTACCTACGATGCCAACGATGCCCTTAGTTCCAGTCTATGGAAACCGGATCGTGCTCTCGGCGTATTATCTGGAAAGCCTGTTTAGTAAACCACTTTGTCTAGTCTAGTTCATGGTGTTAGTGTTGGTTAAGCCTCTGTAACTTACCACAGTACCTGCCCAACTTACATACCTCGGCTCTTTTTCCCTCGTCAGCCTTTTGGAGAAAGGTAAGAGGGAAAAGGGGAAGGGAAGAAGAAGGGCTTTGATGCATTTTCAAGGGCGTCAGGCTGTTTAAAAAGATCCTTCCGGAGTTGTCAATTTGAAATACATATTCTTGACTTCTACTATTCTCTTTTCTTTATCATGTCATATGCGCTTGCATCTTTGGTGTTGCTGTGTTATTTGTTATTTGTTCCCCTAAATACCTAATACCTACTACCATGGCTGGACTCTGGACTTTCGTGAAAGTTCCACCAAGAGCGCGTGTTTTCTGTGGCGCTCAAATAAAACTAGAAACAAAATCATTGAGTCCGAAATTGCCACGAGTCTTCCCAGTCTCCCACAGAGGTCTGTTTGTAGATATCCGTTGGGTTTACGACGGAGATTCCATTTATGAATGCGGTATCAGCTCGGCCTTTGCTCTGCTTTACTACTTCAACTAAAGTGAGATATAATTCTAACTCTCATGTGAAGAGACGAAGATGGCAGAATCATCCACTCAAGAGTTTGGCTCAGTAGTTGGTTGTCATATGATAGTTGTTACGGGTTTAAACAGAACGTTGATCCAAGGCTCGTGGATGTAAACAATTCATTTGTTTTTCACATGACATTCCTTAGGTAGTTAACATCTGAATGCATGCTCCGTGTTGCTATGCAGGCTCATTGATTGAATCATAGAGCCTCACATAAGGTGATCTCGTTCCGATCCCGAACTTAGAACTGTGCCCAACCGGTTCACCTCTGATTGTCTCTCGATCATCGTTATCGCCATGGTCACCCTGGCCACGACGATGGCAAGTTGGACATATGGAAGGATGGAAGGTTGATGGAACATGAGGCCTGCGGGAAGGCATCTAGTCGTCTTGTTGACGCGTATTCGCGCGACGAGCTGGGTCCTCTTGTCCCCCGCATCGACTATCACAGCCGTAATGCACCAGAGTTAATAATGTGTTCGCTCGCTGCGCTTGTATCGTATCGCATCACATCAATAGCCCCTCCAGTAGGCATGTGTGTGCCACTTCTAGGTCCCAAATGGACCAAACGTCCTAATCCAAGGTCTTTGGTGACTTAATTCTAGTTTTGCCATGCCCTTGTATGATGATATCTGGTTCTGCCACTGCCACTTCAAGCATTCCGAACTGAAGTCTTGTCCTCAGCGACAAGGTTCTGTGCTGACGGTGCATTCTCGTGGTCTGTCGTCTGAGTCTGGGCAGCCAGCATCTTCCTTCTATCCTCGCTCGCATTAACCACTTTCCGCAGCGTCGCCAAGCGCTTCTCAAACTCGTCCAACGTGTTTGCGTATTTGTCTCCTTCGCCAGCCCGCTCCCGCTCTCGCTGTCCACTCCCACTCCCGCTGCTGCTACCAGGGCGTTGTTGCCGACTGGCCTCATTGCTCATCCGCATCTCGATGGAAGTGGCCGTGCTCGTCTCGACGCCTTCGATGCGTAGCATCAATCTATCTGGAGCATGACTTTTGTTCTGGCTCTTCTCGGCGTCTGCGGCTCCGTCGTTGTTGCCGTGGCCTGCATCGGACGAAGGGGGGGAGATGTGGCTGAGCTGGGCGTCTACGACGGCCCATGCAGGCGAGAGACTGGATGCACAGGCGACGCTGTATCCGCCCTGATCATCGGCAGCCAGATCCAAGATGATGGCTCGGTCGGCGAGGGCAGGATCCGATTCGGATGGGTGGGCTTCGGCGTGCTCGCAGTCGGCAAGAGCCTGGGTCAGAAAGTCGGGGTCATCGTCGCTGAATATGTACCGGACGTGTGGATGATGGGTAGTCCCTGTGGTTGCGTTGTTGACAAGAGTGAAGACAGGGGCAAAGGGCGGAGGGGTGCGCGGACGTTCGATGTCGAGGGGATGGTCCGCTGTCGAGGGCCGATTGTCGGCTGAGTCGGTCATGTCGAAGGCTGGATGGAGATGGTAGACATGGGCATGGATGGCTCGAAGGGGGGCAGAACGGCAGCGGTGGTAGCAGAGCGAGAGAATAGAGGAAACATCATCGGAGCCTAGACGGTGGATGCAGCGAGGCTAGGCAGTGAGGAAGCACACCCAAGTGTGGTGGTGGTGATGACACGGACGAGTGATGAGTGATGGTTGACGGCAACTTGCTGCAGGTCGTCCGTCGATACCTACACGTTGGATGCTAGGGGCCGAGGGGGCCTAGGTACCTGCCTGGCATGCACGCTCATAGCTGCATGATGCATCTAGCTAGCTGCAGGCAAGCTGCAAAGTGTCGGGACCAGTGAGATGTCCCCAAGTGGGCCAAGGGGACGCGGCCCGTACAGGTGGTGGAGATACCCAGGTAGGTAGAGGTACGTACATAGGCCTGTGCTTCACCCTGAAATCTGGTCCCGTGGGCTAAGTGCGGGAGCTTTTGCGGAGGGCCCAGGGTGCTAGGGAGGGAGATCCGCCTTGCTGGGTGCCGTTCGTTGGTAGATCAACAAATATTCGATAGGGAGGCGAGGAGGGCACGATAGGCCCCAGACGAGCCAGAGGTGCAAGAGAGGTAGGATAGGTTCTGAATGATAGCCACATATGTGCGTCGTATCGGGCAAGAAGGTTGCGGAGATAAATGTGTGTTGATTAGCCTACCTGACTCCTTAGGTCAAGAACGTCCAAGTCCTCTCACGGGGTATTCGCACCCAACCTAGCAATTCCACATAGATAGCCTCAAGGTAGCCGGCCCGACACTTTAAGACTCTGCATCCCTAGCTCCCTCCATGTTGTGGCGGTTGCTGCGGCATGACGGCAATACTAGACGCTACTCTGCTCAGACCAGCGAGCTCTATCAACAGCTAGGAATCCAGTCAGGTTCTCGTATGTAGTGTGAAGAAGGCAATCATGGATCTTACCTGTGATCCATTGTGAATATCATATGCGGCACAAAAACCATTGACAGGAGTTTCCAGCTTGGAGATGACCTAAGGCGCCGTCCCTGGCCCAGACCAACTAAGCACAAACATGAACAGCGATAGGCGCAGGGGACAGCGTCTCAAGCATTTACAGGTTCTTGGTTATCTGCATCATGTACTTCGGACTGAAGCGACTGTTCCTGCTGGCCACCACCTGTTTCGTTCCACTCGAACTCTGTAATGGTTCCCCTTTAGCATCGGTTCCGGCTGGATAACAGACATGGAGACTTACTCTGCCTACACATAGGACATTGTCCCTTGGCCGCATCTTGCTTGATCCATTCCATGATACAATGCTGCTCTCACGGTCAGGCCTTGTGCTGTATCCCTTAGGTATGTTCAGTGCTCAGACACTGACCATGTGGAAGTTGTGACCGCACTTGCCCGACACTGGCGAGTAGGACAAGACTGGTCAGCTTCCATGACCGAGACCACACAGGCCGAGGGATAGGGGCCCGACTCACAGAGGCTGCAATCATCTCCGGGATATTTGCAGGTGGGACACGTGCCGTCGAAGTGCACCTGGCAGATGCCACAGACATCGTCTTCGGGCAGGTCCCAGCGCCAAGTGGCCACAGCATTCCACTTCAAGATCTTGACCTTCATGGCGGATGTGGGTGGACGTGATATGCTCCGATCAAAGAGTGAGGACCTGAGTTTTCATAGCATTATCGTAGGATGAACTGGGCCGCTTTTGTTGTGAGCTCGTCTGAGGGAGGATGGTTGTTTAGATTTATGTAGATCGCAGGGGCGGGAAGTAGGGGGCACTTAGAGAGGCATAGGTACTTACGTAGGTAATGGGTAAGGTAACCTCAACCATGAGCCAGCTGGTACCTTACAGTAGCCCATTAGGTCAGCTAAGGTAGGTAGCGCGTAGGTACCTATCGATAAGCCCGGCCCCCTTCATCACAGTCGCTCTGCTCTCCAGCGCCATCGCTGCACCTGGCCAGCTCCATCATTTCGCGTCTCTTCCTCCCAAGCAAGCAACGCAAGGAATAACAGCCTCCCACGATGGCTTCCCACGCTGCACCGGTGGATATTGCCAACGGCAATGGCATCGCTTTAGGATCATCCTCTCCCAAAAAGGTCGCCTATTTTTACGATTCAGACATCGGTAACTTCGCATACGTTGCTGGACATCCTATGAAGCCGCACCGGATCCGGCTGGCGCACAGCTTGATCATGAACTATGGCGTATACAAGAAAATGGAAATATATGTATGTCGCCCCGTTCTACCTATGCGTAGTTCCCCTGTGTGCCTATCGATTCATTGATAGCCCCGTCTGTGGATGGTGTCGCGTAGATGGCCAGCTAGCATACTGACGCGATCGTTCTCCCATCTTTAGCGAGCCAAGCCTGCCACTCGACTTGAGATGACGCAATTCCACACCGACGAATACATCGACTTCCTGCAAAAAGTCAGCCCCGAGAACATGGAGAACTACCAGCGTGAGCAGACCAAGTTCAACGTCGGCGACGACTGCCCCGTGTTCGATGGCTTGTTCGAGTTCTGCGGCATCAGTGCCGGCGGCAGCATGGAAGGCGCTGCTAGACTAAACCGACAGAAATGCGACATGGCTGTCAACTGGGCCGGAGGACTTCATCATGCGAAAAAATCCGAAGCTAGCGGCTTCTGCTACGTGAATGGTATGTCTCATCCCTCACCGACCCGACCCTGCGAGTGCCTTGTGGCTTGGGAGCTCACACAGCGTCAGACATTGTCCTCGGCATACTCGAACTTCTGCGATTTAACAAACGAGTCCTCTACATCGATATTGACGTCCACCACGGTGACGGCGTCGAAGAAGCCTTTTATACAACCGATAGAGTCATGACCGTTTCCTTCCACAAATACGGAGAGTACTTCCCAGGTACCGGCGAGTTACGAGATATTGGCATCGGCTCGGGGAAATACTACGCGGTCAACTTCCCCCTGCGCGACGGCATAGACGATGCTTCTTACAAATCCGTGTTCGAGCCCGTCATTGCCAGTGTTATGGAGTTCTACAACCCCGAAGCTGTTGTGCTGCAATGTGGCGGCGATAGCTTGTCGGGTGATCGCCTTGGCTGCTTTAACCTGAGTATGAGGGGCCATGCCAACTGTGTCAAGTTTGTGAAGAGCTTCAACCGACCAACCCTAGTCCTTGGTGGTGGTGGCTATACTATGCGCAACGTGGCACGTACGTGGGCTTTTGAAACAGGTCTACTGGTGGATGCTCACATGGAACAAACGCTTCCCTTTAACGAATACTATGAGGTAAGCTATTCAGATCCCTTCCTTTTTTCGTGTGTTTGCCGTTCGGAAGCTAATGCCTGCTTAGTACTATGGCCCTGACTACGAACTCGATGTGCGGTCCTCTAACATGGAGAACGCAAACAACCCCGAATATCTGGAAAAGATCAAAAATCAACTAATCGACAACCTCCGTAGAACAGCACATGTGCCATCTGTTCAGATGCAAGATGTTCCAAGGCAGTCACTGGGAGCCATGACTGATGAGGATGACGCCGAATTAGATGATATGGATGAAGACGAGAACAAAGATGTGCGCGTGACTCAACGTCAGTGGGAGCAGCGGGTAGAGCGAGATGACGAGTACGAGGAGAGTGACAACGAGGAGTTGGAGAAGGTAAATGGCGTGCACCGCAACGGGAGCTCCCGGCGCAATTTCCAGGATTACCGCAACTCAGATGTGGAAGTCGACAGCGGTGTCGCAACTCCTGCGAACGGCACGACTGAGAATGTCATCAAATCCAAGGAAACTGATGAAGTAGTCATGAAGGATGTGGACGAGAATGCACAGGAAGCTGCGGTCGGTTCTAACGAAGCTACTGCTGGTTCTAAAGAAGCCGAGAGCAAGCCAGACGAAGGGATTGAAGTTGCGGGTATCGCGGAGCAGGAGAAGTTACTAGCAGACGCTCAGGAGGCTTCCAAATCTGCCAAGGCTACTAGCGAAGACAAGAACGCCGCGCCACCCACTCGGCAAACTACGGAGAAAGACTCCCAGCCCCCCAAAGATGGTGACGAGGTTATGCAAGACACTGAACCAGACTCCAAACTGCCAGAAAAGGAAGCAGAGAAGAGAGAAGGTGCAGAGCCTGAAGCTAAAAAGTTATCTGAAGAGCCCAAGAAAGACGGAGATGGAGACGTCGATATGGAAGAGGCTCCCACGACATCGGAATCGGACCAGAAACGCGATGAAGCGGACAAGGTGGACAAGGACAAGGCTGGAAAGACAACAGAAGTACCCCCAACGACGGAGGCACCTGAGACAGCTAAAGATGCGGCTGACAGCAGCTAACGCACACGATAAAGATTGCGATACTCATGGTGATGCTCTTCAGCGGGGTGTTCTATAAGGCATAGGTGGGCTTGGAGAAGCGGGCAGTTGATTCTGATGGAGTTTGCATGTATATTGAGTCAGAGCGAAAGGCGTTCCGGACCTGGCATAAAGAAGAAATGGGGGCGTACATGTCGGCTGAGGCATCATACGATTGTATAAACCTGTCTATTCCAGCAGATACCACTTTTCGAATTTTGGTTTTATGATCATAGGTTGGTTGCTGGGAGCTGTTTTAAGGAGTTGGGGGAGAATTCCAGTCTAAGTACTAACTACCTACCTAGGAAGTATGTACTATTAACACGAAGTGTAGCTGCCGGAGAGATGACCACGCAATTCAAGCATCAATTGTTTCACCGGCTTGTTTTGTTAGTTTATCAATATAATATTTATCCACCTAGCTCAAACTTTATATTTCGTGCAACGGTACCTAATGGACCTGATAGGAGAAGTTCTACTGTGTGGGCTAGGCGTGCTGAGCAGAGGGTACTGTGATTTCTCCCTATCCGAGTCACCTCAGCCTGCTCGGTGATGGATGCTGGCTTATCCTGCGGTGCTATCGATAACAGACCCCACGTGACGCCCTCCACCCCTTCCGCCCACTAAGTCAGTTCCCCCAAGTCGGCTAAGCAAAATTATGGGTCGGTGGAATTTCGCACACACGCACGCTCGCTCGGCTCCCAAGTGCACGATACCCTAGAACTCTGCAGCAGTGTCATCGCCAACTCGCAAATCTTTCCGCCAGCAACACCACACCGTCTCGACAATACCCCATAACCCACTACTACAATGGCCAAGTTATCGTAAGTGCGCCTGCTCCGTGCATCCATCAACCGCCAATGTCAATTTCGGGCCATTTCTCGCAGCCAGCGCAAGAGGTGGAGGGGAAGCACGATGAAGGGAGATGGCGGGGCTCAGTCCAGATGCTGGTGCCCCCATTCGGAGCAAAAGAGGACAAGAGGAGGAGATACGAGACAGTGCAGAATTGCACTATCGGCTCATGCGCAGCAGCTACTCTCAACCGTGTTATGAGAAAGCTGTGACTTGGGAATGGACTGGCTTGGCTGCGAGGATTGACTAGAGCTGGACAACGAAACTCTGGCTGCAAGAACGAGGTGACTGACATCGTACTATTCTAGGCGTGGTGCCCCTGGGTATGTACAAACTTCTCACACTCTTCCAACTCGACGAAGGACGGCTTGCGAAAATCTGTAAACGACCATTCGAATCCCTGCGCTCTACGACTACAACGAATTCCTAGATACGAACCACCCGCACGGCACCGACTGGCTAGGAGGGTGGACGGCTTCCGAACGAAATGAAATGCAACCTTCGAGATCTCGATAGCCTTGCTCACTCTTCGTCAATCGTGCCGTCGATAGCAACCGCGGGCTTTGCACACCGACACCTCTCCGATCAGTCGTCGTTTACAAAAATCTAACCTGGAGCTATCATTACCCCGAAACATACTTGAAATCCAACCTTCTTCCGCTTTAGCCTTCTCGGGATTCGCATCAACTGGAAAAATATATTTCAAACAATTACTGACTGTTGTCTCTACAGTGGCAAGCTGAAGATGACACTCGCTCTGCCTGTGTAAGCACCCCCGGTCTCCATCACCAAGTCGGAAACCCCAAATCGTAGCGTTTGGCAGGACGATGAGTCACGACAGCTAACTAACCCGTCTCCAGCGGTGCCATCATGAACTGCTGCGACAACAGCGGTGCCCGTAACCTCTACATCATCTCGGTCAAGGGTATCGGTGCCAGACTCAACAGACTGCCCGCTGGTGGTGTCGGTGACATGGTCATGGCCACCGTCAAGAAGGGAAAGCCCGAGCTCCGCAAGAAGGTCCACCCTGCCGTCATCGTCCGCCAGTCCAAGCCCTGGAAGCGAACTGACGGTGTCTTCCTTTACTTCGAGGACAACGCCGGTGTCGTAAGTCACGCCTGATAATCCCATCCCCACCATCCCTTCGGCCAGCTATCAGATTGAGAAGGGCATTAGCACGGATTTCTCATATAGATGCACGAGTTCATAATGCTAACTACATCTCAATCTAGATCGTCAACCCCAAGGGTGAGATGAAGGGTTCCGCCATCACTGGACCCGTCGGTAAGGAGGCTGCTGAGTTATGGCCCGTGAGTTATCCCTTCCTTAGTTCTGATATTGTACATCAATTGACACATGTCACAGCGTATTGCTAGCAACTCTGGTGTCGTCATGTAAAAGGGGAGCGCGTCGAGCAGATTAAATCAATCAATCAATGAAATTCACCTGTTGACGACGAGTCACGATTTCGGGACCAAGAAAACCCTGCACAGGCAAAAGCCATCACACAAAGAAGAGATGTGACGGATATGTCTAATCGGACTGGTTGCTTTGCATTTCGGCTTAGGGGCGTAAGGGAGACTACATACCAAAAATATAGCATCCTGAACAAAATCGAAAAACGTTCAGTTCCCAAAAACAAATTAATTGCCACATTTCGCCGTGTCTTTCCCAATACCCACCCCAGTCAAATGCAGCGCTGTGGCGTTGATTCAATTCTGGCCTTGTTCTGAACCGTGCTTAAGTTACCTAGGTACTCAATGCTCTCGGGTGCTTTACTACAATATCAGGTAGTGAAGGAAAGTCTTTCTTGGAATGATGCTGCCCCAAAGGCTTAAAGACCAAGTTTGTGGATATGTGCACTCGGTACAAAAAGCATGTCCAAGTACCCGGGCCTACTTACCTTGGGTAACCTTTGAAACGGACCTCTATCTGTGTGAACCCTCCTCAACGTAACACATACTGCCTGTAATTTAATTATAACATGTTTATATATAACTTTTTTCAAACGATCTCCATGTTATA
Source organism: Astrocystis sublimbata (assembly GCA_022453515.1). Lineage (NCBI taxonomy): Eukaryota > Fungi > Ascomycota > Sordariomycetes > Xylariales > Xylariaceae > Astrocystis > Astrocystis sublimbata. Next base: position 220,839 of record JAJNNY010000043.1, on the reverse strand, counting down.
CAATCGATATTACAGGATTAATTAGAATTTGACTCAAGGTGTAGGTAGGTAAACAATTCATTTATTTTTCATACTACATGGCGGATCATTGATATAGCAGGTGAACTCAATTCGATCATATTATTGTTATTATTGTAGTCCGCTGGGTATGGGCTATCCTCGAGGTCTTGCCTCACCCAATATGTCATGATCCGGGTTTGAGATCGCGTCGGAGTTCCAAGCCTCAAGCCGCATGTCGAAACAAGAACAGTAGAAAATACGCAACGTTTTATGAAAACCAATCCCTTGACTTTTCCTTTCCATTCCGTGCGGCATGCTTGATTCCCTTTTCCTTCCTTCTAAAAACGCAATACAAAGATTCCTCGCTGAGTCCATTTTCGTGCCTGGGGTATCAATCCGTATACTGTGATGTTTGATGGCGAAGACGACGACCACGACGACTGGAGAATGAGAGATAATGATGACATGACCCGACCCTCGCTGTTGCATGCAATGACAATGTACAAACGGCACAAGTGAAAAAGCAAAATGGAGCCAAGGATCTCCTGAGTGACAGCCTCTGACGCCCAATAATTGGCAAAGGGGCTGTATATGTACAATATTATAGGCGTGATCCAACTCTTATGTGTCGTTTTTCAAGGCCCCTGGTCAGAATTCGAAACCAGTGCTGCCGTGGAAATACGCATTGGCTATATAGTAGGGCGCAGCATCTGGGCATTATGCTGGAAATGTAGTGGTATATACTGTGTGATGTAGAACAGAGTGGTAGCGAGCGCAATGACAATTGCGCTCAGGGTTGTGACATGATTTGCGGTGTCTCTAATGGCTGGCCCGGCTCGGTAGCCTTGACAGCCTGCTTCTTGGTGGCAAGGGTTGCGCGACGTTTAGCGACGGCTTGGGACATGGACCCGGATGCCCATCGTGCTGTTGTTGTTGTTGTAAGTAAGTACTCATCTGGGAAGGAAGGATGAGGCAGAGAAGTTGTTGGTAGAAGATATTACCTTTCATAGAATGAGACATCTTCTCGGATTTTGTCATTTGATGATAGTCTTTGACATCTCCTGGGGCGACGCCGTTTGTAATCGCATTGGTAGCACCGTTGCTGCCGTGGGGTGGCGCCGAATTCGAGGAGGATGGCACAGAGAACGGATTCGGAGCAAGCATAGATACTGGGGGCGGGGCCGAAACGGGAGCGGTGTAGTTCTTAAGCTTAATCTTAGGTGGCCTTGGTGTTATATGTGGTTCGAAGGGTGACTGTTGTATCGATGGGGCCGAAGTCACAGGTATTGAGGGAGCGGTTGCCGCGAAGTCCTCAATCTGGGTGTTCTTGGGCCGTCTACCACGCTTTGGTTTGGGTTGCTCCTGGGAAACTTCGTCCGGATCCACAGAAAACTTCTTTTGCCTCTTCTCTCTGAGCTGGTAATTGGAAGCCACGGTAGATTGTGTGGCGGTTGACGAGGACGTAGGTGGCCGAGGAGGTTCATCTGCTGCATCGGCCGATTGCATTGATGATGTATAAATTGGGCCCTCAGGAACTTCAGGGAGCTGTGCGTCAGCACCGTGCGATTCGGCATTTTTTAGTTTATGTTGGCTACCATTTGTAGTAGGTCCCCCTTGAGCTTCAGCCATTTCAGCAGCTGGCCTTCTACGGCGACGTTTTCGTGTAGGCTTCTCTTCCTCTACCTGGTCGGGTTGATGTTGCATGTCTTCGGCTGGCGCAGGAGTGGCCTCGGGCACTGGAACAGGAAGAGGATGTTTGCGAGGACGACCGCCCTTCCCTTTCTTCTTCGGTGGCGCTTGTTCAATGAGAGAACTCGTAGGCGCAGGTGCTACAAGATCGGCCTCGCCATTCTCGTCAAGGTTTTGACCAGTACGTCGGCGACGGCGTTGCATTGGGACGGGGGTTGAGCTTCGGCTAGCAACTTCACTTCCATCAAAAAGTGTTGGGGGTTTCCTAGCCCTCTTGCCGTGAACGACCACACCGTCGTCAGCTTCAGCTGCCTTGGCAGTTTGCTTGGGTCGGTCCCTTAGACGGCCTTTTCCAGCGCCGTGCTTTTGCTCCAAGGGATCTTGACAGCCAATCTTACTATCCTTATCGTCATATTCGAAGCCGTAATTGGCAGCCATCAACTTGTCTTGGTACCGAGCGTAGGCAATCTCTGAAGTTGGCTGATCAGCCCGTACGCCCCGGACCCCGAAATCCTTTCGTACAGGGTTAGCTTTCGGGTCCTTGCTCGTGAGCATCTTGAGACGATGCTCAAACGCAGCTTCTTCCTGACGATATCGAACCGCGTTATCCTCGTCATCTGTAATCTTCCGCAACTCATTGTACTCATCCTGCCAAGCATTCAAAGCACAGTTGACAACCTCTAGCCGTCTCCATACTTCTTCGGGCGACAGTGATTTGTAGTCTTCAAAAAGACTGGTGAAGTCTGACGGGTCTCTGGTCTTTCTGAAATACATCGTCTGCCTCGGTGGTTGGCTATATGGAGCGGCAACGCCTGCTGTGGGTGAGTTTGCTCTGGTATCTGCAGGGAAGGGGGACATTGCCGGTGTCTCCATCGATGCATCGAGAGGAGTAGAGCCTGGGGGCACATGGTCGGCCATGGGAGTGTCTTCCTGCATGTCTGCCTTAAAACTGTCTGACTGAGCAGCATCAAGCTGGTCCTCGGCTGTTTCCTCGATGGTGTCCTGCGGGAGCGATTGAGACCCACAGACAGGGTCCATCTCGAATTGCGAAGGCGGCCAGTCGGAAAAGGCCCCCTTGATATACGGGGTGAGATGTTTGTATGAGGAATGCAGAGTTGTATCGGTATTATTGTGTGAATTAGATCCCATATCCGGACGCGTTACCTTCGACATGTCACCCTCTTTTTGATGGCGATCACCTTCCAAGCCATTTCGGCCAGCGTGTGAGCGCGATGACCGTGGTGTCAGAACCGAGCCAAAAGAAGCAATGAAATGGGATGGTTTTGAATCCTCGTGCGAAAAGCCAGAACTCGTGTTGGAGCTAGTCCGTCTGAGAGCGGACCCATCCGAGTGCTCGCTCTGGTGACCACCGACTTCAATCGTGTCCTGAACCTCGACATCCTCCGTCTGTTGATCAGAATGGAGGGGTTGAGATCCCGTTGCCAACTTTCGCGCGTAATTGCGCTTACGAAAGGCTGATATTGGTGGTGGCAGCTGTTCGGAAGAGCGCCTCTTGATGCGAGTGTCGTTGAAGTCTACCTCAAGATCTTCCAAGTTATGGAAAGTGGATTCCGTGCGCCGCCTTTTCAAGGGTCGCGTGAGATTCTGCGCAGTTTTACTGCTGTCGCTCATGTATTCATCAGCGTGATCAACAAAGGTGTAGTCAACGCGAGCGCGCTTTCTTAGTGAGCGGCCACCTTTACTGTCGTCGTCGGGTGAAGCCATAGTGCCTTCAGCAACGCTCGCGCGCGCGCGCGTACCTCTGGATGCAGTAGGACTAGGAGTTTCAAGAGATGAAGATGCAACGCTCTCAGCGGGTGTGGACGAGGGCTGTTGATCGACAGGCTCAGCGGCCGTCATATGAGTGGCTGCGGAATTTGGGTGTGAAGAAGGGATGGCGGGAAGAGTGTGGCGTTTCCGAGCAGAAGCACGACCTCGACCGCGCGTTGCGGAGGCCGGTGAATCCATCGCATAGAGAGGGCTATTTTTGGGGATTGGAGTATTGGGTTGTTGGGCTATGGGTGTGTTCCAACAAAAGGTTGATGAGTTGTTAGTCGTGTTATCGAGGCCCAAGAATATTTCCAGGTCGGAGATTATGTAAGTGGGGAATCCAGCAGGAAATGTGTAATTGGAAGGACCCGAGGCGCCCGCAAAAGGCGACAACGACGACAATGACAACAGCAACAATGCCCAAGGAAAGATCAAAAGATGGCAGCAGAAGAGAGGAAACCAGGCCGGATCGTTCTCGGCGGCTACGAATTATTGCTGTCAGTAGGTGAGCGGCGCGGTGGTGTGCGTGGCACACGACCGAGTCAGGAGGCGAGAGAAACAGGAACGGTGAGCCCGCGTAGGCCAGGGGAGGCCAGGGCACAGTGAATAAGACTTACAGTCGAGAACAATGGTGGGCGATTGCACGCAAAGGCGAAGAAACCAGAGCTACCTGAAAAGTCGAGTCGACGTCAGAAGATAAGGCGAGCATCAGGTAGGAGGCGAGGATGAGGATGAGTGTGAGACTAAGCGAGAGAGCGTATTGGCAGAGGGAACAACAACACTGGGCTCTGGGCATCCGCTGGCAGCCAAATTCCCCGAGTGGGCAGCATAAAGAGAGTTACAGAAAGGTAGAGCTCAGCATGCTCTGGGCTGCGTGCCTTGTGTGTATTGTAGATAGGTGACTTGTGTGTGCGTTGTGTTGGGGTGTGGTGTAGTAAGGTGTAACAGCCTTGGCCGCATAAGATTCAGATGCAGATATTGTACTTACAGGACACGTCCCAGCGCCCAAGGATGACGAGCAATTTTCGAGATTCCGATGCTGTGAAAACAAACGGACTCAGGGCGTGGAGAGATGCCAGATCACCGGCTCGTCCTCTTGCTGGATGTCGAGTCGACGAGAAGGTGGCGAGGGCAGACGAGCTTGGGTGATTCCTCTTGTTCGTCTTGACACGGCTTCTCCTTCAGGGTCGGGTCGCCTGCTTCAGCGTTTTTGGTCCAAGTGAGCCTGTGAGTGAGTGAGTGGTGCACAAGCCACACCTGCACAGAGCCAGTTGTCCGTCGGCCAGTCCTGACTGGGCCAGTGGGCAGTCGAGGGCAGTCTGCGTAAGCCACATCTGGCCCTTCCAACCTTGGAAGCTTGCCAAGAATGTCAGTCTAGCGGCCGCTTGGCCAATCAGATAACACGCAGCAGAGCCCATGTACTCCGGAACGGGACTAATCGAGTTCGGAGACTCGCCTGTGATACAGTTGGGTCGCTGTACCTGACACTGAACCGTTCGAGCCGTTCTCCTTTGAATGCAAGATCCAGCCACCTACCTGCACCAGCCTGCAGACTGAGCATGGTCGGCGTGGGCAGTGGGCAGTGGGCAGTGAGATACATCCATGATGTACCTACATAGGGATACCCGTTCAAACCTGCAAGGGCATGCATGCACTTATATCACCATTCTCCCTTCACGAACAGACGAACATATATATATGTATGTTCCAGGACGGAGCACATGTTGAAGAAAACATGGCAATTCTAAGCAGTGCCAGTGTGGTGGCTGACTCGATCAAATAGGTTTTTATTTTTACCGAACTTCTACGACCTCCAGCATTTCATGAAATGAAAAAGCTCTGTTGATAAAGTATCCAGGCTCGCCAGCTGACGGTTGTCTTTCCACTTATTGATTTTATGACCGTTAAACACTCAAGGGGCTTAAGGCCTACCTACAATCGCTTACCTACATGTAGTAGGTGGCACCCTCGGCACCCACCTGACGTAAACCCCTGTAGACCTTCCAAGCCCCACCTTGTTATACCTGGGACCAAAGCTTAGCTACCTACATACGTACCTCTGCTTGTGAGGCACCCGACGTTCAGTCGCCGTCTTCCATCAATAAATACACTACGACGTCCTCTACTGTAAACTTATAGCTGCGTATTGCGGTGAAAACACATCTCCGTACGGTCAAGACCCGGTGTTTACGAAGCTATAAGAAGCATATTCTAGGAGGTATCAACCCATATTTATTCCACCCACGTGTCGCAACCACAACTCCATACCTCATACCGCACACCAACCCCGTTGCCTGCACTCTATCTGTGCCGCCATGTCGTCGAGGCGCCCCAAGGCCACCACCGACGACGAGCTCGGCGAGCTGTTCGAGGGCATTGGCGACGATAGTGCCGTTAAGAAGTCCACCACCACCACCAAGCCCAAAGGCACCGCCTTGAAACCTCGAGCCGAGAAGCCCAAGAAGGGGAAGGAGGATATACTGGCCGAGCTGGAGAGCGAGCTCGGCGGAGAGGAGGTCCCCCGCCCGCACACGCCTCGCATCAAGCGAACAGGCACCGCCACTCCGCCGCCTGCCGCTTCTTCCGCCAGGCTATCCGAGGACAGATCTGCCGCCGCCGCCGCCCGGAAGTCCGCCGACAGCACTCGCTCCTACCACGCCAGCTTCACCCCGAGCGCCACCAGCTCCGACCTACAGGATGCCGAGAAGAAAGGCCCAGTTGAACAGAAAGCTCCAACTACTGACGATGCCCAGCCCGCTGACGAGCAGGCTGGAGGCGGAGGTGGCTGGTGGGGTGGTATCTTTGCTACCGCCACGGCCACAGCCAACGCCGCCATGAAGCAGGCCGAGGCAGCCTACAAGGAGATTCAGCAAAACGAAGAGGCCATCAAATGGGCCGAGCAAGTGAAGGGCAATGTGGGAGCTCTCAGGGGCTTCGGTGAGTTCGCTTGACTAGACAGTGTCCCCAACGCAAGGTGAGGCTTGCGGCACGGATAACCTGGTATACTAACATGCCATGTCTCCCCAGGTGATGATCTCCGCCATCGCGCCATGCCAACCTTCGCTAATATCCTGCACACTCTTGCTCCCCCCATCTCATCCCACGAACGCCTCCTCATCCACATCACTCACGACATCGTCGGCTACCCCTCCCTGGACCCCCTCATATACGGCGTCTTCAACCGCGTCATGTCCCAGGTCGAGGGCGGTGATCTACTCGTCGTTCAGCGCGGGCATGAGAACACTGCACGTCGCTCTTCCGACGCCGCCTTCTTCGGCGGCTCCTCCAACTCAGCCGGTTGGCGAGACGGCCCCTGGTGGCGGCAGGTCGACTTGCCTCGCGACCTCGGCTCCGTTAGAGGCCTGCTCGAGGGCACCAAGCTCTGCCGTGCCAATGCCGAGAGCTACGCGAATGAGTACTTCACGGCCCACGGCGGCGTAACCGAGGCCCAGAAGCGCGCGCTAGAACCCCTGAGCGAGGACAACCCCGTCCGCACCAGCAATATCTTCCTAGCCGTCCAAGCCATCGTATCCGAAGCGGATTCCGCCCTGTTCGTGGGTAGCACGGCCGACGAGGCTGAGAAAGAGGCCAGTGTCGTTGCGGACGCCGATGATAGCACAGACATGCAGATCTGCTTTGCCGTCTACGTCTTCGACCCGGTTCATGACATCGTGTACAGCACCGTCAGCCAGCACGTTCCCTTCCGATGGATCAAGTGGATGGATGCGCCGACACCCTTGACGCCGGCGAGCGAGAGCGAACAGCCCATTCCTACAGAGCTGAACGTGCCGGATGAGATCCGAGAGATCATCGAGGGCGGGGGTGTCGACCCACGCGAATGGGTCGCAGAATGGATCGAAGAGACCTTGAGTCTCGCCGTCGGTGTCGTTGCGCAGAGATATGTCGCCCGACGCATGGGCGTTGGCGAGGGTGGTCTTGGCAAGGGTAAGCAAAAGATCGAAACCTTGGTGGAACAAGGTGGCGGGGAAGCTGCTCGCGCAGGGCTGCTCTAGACTACCTGGATGAATGACGGAGGGGTTGGGCTTTGAAACAGTATAAAGGTATATCTAATTGTCGCGGTTTGCTCTTGCGGGTGTCACGGTGTTGCTTGGGCCGATCTGGCTTTTTGGGCCTGGATTAGCTTACTCCCTCTGCCTCTCTCTCTTTATTTGAACGACGCCGAGGTTGGATTTATAATGATACCGAGTGACTCGTCACAGGCTTTTGAAGGGGCTGGCTTGAATCACAATGCTTTGAACCGTTGGCAGATTTGTATTGCAAGTTGCTTATCGGACTTGAATGAGCAGGTGAATAATGATGTGCTAGAGACGTGTCTCGTATGCCACATAATTACGTCCCGTGTTGAGCGATGTAGGGTTCCTGGAAGTGCCCGAGTAGTGAGGTGACGAAGAGGGAATTGTTGGACGGGCAGGTAGGTAGTCTTGTCAAGGTTTAGCCTCTCTGCGAAGATAGATTACGCAATAATATAGCTATTTATCTGCCAAATCTTTCGTTCTCTGCCAATAGGTGGATCTCATTGCAGGGTTGACGGACCTGACGTGGTGGTGAGTGGTGCATAATACAACGATGGAAGCGTTGATGAAAGCAAAATAAACATGATCACTTATTTCGTATCATGAGTAACAGGGCAAAGCTTAATTCATACCCATCCTCCCAAATCCGAATAATCTAAGTTGTTCAAGATACATGTATGTGTAAGTGATCGTAGGTAGGTAGGAAAGCGTTTACCTCCCTACCTAAGCACTCCCCCACCTCTCATGTTCCTAATTTGTCACCGGCACCCTCCAGGCTGCCAACGACTTTGAGCTCCGCCTTCGCCTGGCGACTCGCCGTCTTCGCGTCGACGCGCTTGAGTGGACGATAGACCGGGTTCCACATCTGCTCAAGGATCCACTCCTCCAGCTCGGCGTCGTCGTCGGGGATGTGCTGCTCGGTAGCAACGCCCTCTTTGACAGCCGTCTTGATAACCTCGCGCGCGACACGGACCGAGACGTCTCGCACGTGCTCGACGCCCGGAAGTAGCGGGGCCGTGTCGTCTTGGAGCGCGGGGCTGAGATCGGCAACGCCGCGCACGGCCGCGACGAGCATCTTGTCGGTCAGCAGCCGGGCGCGGCAGAGCACGGCGCCCAGACCGATGCCGGGGAATACGACGCTGTTGTTGCACTCGGCGACCTCGATGCTGATGTTCTTGCCGTCCGCGCCCCAGGGGCCGTGGACGGGCTCGAAGGGACTGCCTGTGGCCACGAGGGCCTTGCCGTCCGTCCACTTGAGCAGGTCGGCCGGCACGGCCTCGTGGAGCCGGGTGGGGTTCGAGAGGGGCAGGATCACGGGCCGCGGGGTGTGCGCGGCCATCTCCTTGACGATCTCCTCGTTGAAGGCCTGCGGCTTCGTCGAGGTCCCGATCAAAACATTGGGATGCACTTCTTTGATGACGGAGAGGAGGGAGAGGTCCTTCTTGCCTGACCAGTGAGATGAGTCCTTTGCGAAGATCTTTTGGCCCTCGTCGAGCTGCGAGTCTGAGGTGAGGAGACCCGGTCTATCGATCAACCTGTTGCGATGTTAGTGACATATAACAAGCCAAGGCTTCCGACGTGCGCGAGAGAAGAAACCAAGAAGACTGACCAGATTTGCTTTGCTGCTTCTTCCTTGCTGATCTTCTTTTCGGCAGCAATGGCATCGCGAATTGAATCTGCAATGCCGACTCCGGCGGTGCCAGCTCCAAAAATCACTACTTTGATGTCTTTAAGTTTCTGCTGGCTGACGTGGAGTCCGGCCATGATTGCCGCGAGCGTCACGCATCCAGTTCCCTGGACATCGTCGTTGAAGCAAGGGATACTAGGTCGGTAGTGATCCAAGATCCGACGCGCTACAATACGTTAACTCGACAATACTCGAATTATGATGGGGTTTGTAGGGGTTTCGCAGACCATTAGTCAATCCGAAATCCTCGAAATGGATGTATGCTTTAGGGAACAACTTCCGAGCCGATTGTACAAACTCGTCAACAAACCGGTCGTACTTCTCGCCGCGGACTCTCTTTTGAGGAAGCCCAAGGTATAAGTCGTCGTCTAGCAGCTTCTCATTATCCGTGCCACAATCCAGCACTACAGGCAGAGTGCGGTTGGGGTGGACGCCGGCGCAGAGAGTGGTCAGCACCAGCTTTGCCATTGATATGAGAATACCCCCAACGCCCTGATCTCCTATCCCGAGAATCTCTTCTCCGTCTGGTGACTATCAGATATCATGTCCTGACATGGTATATTTTATCGATTTGGTATCCTGTTGATGCAGGTGATGTTTGTTTGCTTACCAGAGACGACAATGTAGTCGATGTCCTCAGGCTTGCCCCACTGGGCCAAGTCATGAGCAACCCTATCGATTCTCTCAATGTTCAGGAAGCACCCTTCTGGTCTCCGGAAGAGACGCGAGAAGTTCTGTATCGCATCGCCTTCTGTGGGTGTGTAGACAATACTGAACATCTCCTTGAGGTGGTCTTGCAAGAGCTTTGAGTTGTCAGCCGTGCGCTTTCTATCAAAACCTAGCTCTCTAGGCCGTGAATAAAGCACTACCAAAGATTTTAAAGACCGAGTCCTCAATCAGGTGAAGCAGTAGCAGCAGCAGAACTGAAAAAGATAATGCGTACTCTGAAATATAGAACGGCATTCTGATCCTTTAACGAAGTCAAGAATGTGTTCTTGGCGAGGTCGTCGGGTCTGGTCGAGTATTGCTCGTAAGCGCGTTTGACCTGCTGATCAAGCATCTGGACATTTTGTGGTAGCAGGCCGGTGAGGTTAAACTCCTCTCTTTCTTCTGAAGTATGGGCAGAGCCGTGGTTAAAGTAGGGTGTGTTCAGCAGCGCACTTCCACTGACGGCACACTCGATGGGGCCACTGGTGCTTAGTGGGAGGTGTGAGAACTTGGATTTAGACATGTTGGGGCAGTAGGTAGGTTGAGATTTAGGATGTAGGATTGAGGCCAAGATTACTAGATGGGATGGTGTTGATGTATTAAGGTATTGAGCGCTTTTTCAGTTAGCAAAACGTTATTGGCACCAACTAATAGGTAGGCTGCAACTGCGACTGCGATTGACATCATCAAGGAAGTACGATACTTAAATTTGCAAGCGCATTTTGGTTGCGCTTAGTGAGACGGGGTGGTTCGGGCGGTTGCTGTTGATGAGCCTAGTGTGACGTCGATGAAGGTTCACGTGCGAGAGTTCCGAGAATCTGGAAGAGACACTTTGCGGGGCTCGTATGATGAGGCAAGCAAATAGGAAATAAGTAGTTGAGCTGATAATTCTACATAGTAATTTGCCCTTTCTTTCAATGCTACAGATTGGGCTGGCGACCGGCTAACTGTGCATAGCACAATACAACGCAAATATATAATATTAACAGCACCAGGAAGTGATGAGTATGGGTTCCCAGTTGGCAAGCTTGCAGCTAGCTGACAGACAATGCAACAGATTGGGCGCACCGGTACTGTACAAGTTGAGGTGCGCAAGTGGGGAATGGATTGATTGATTGATGGATGTAGGAGCTCTTGGAGCCTCGCTCATGTGGGAGATCTCATGTTTGAAAATGAAAAAGACGCAGGATAGCATCAGATGAGCGTGGACTATGATGGTCCGGTATACGTTGTTCTAGCAGTGTTTACAGCAGAAGATACAAGTACCAGCTGCTGCCCTCGACTCACCAGACCTTCTCGAGACCCCAGCACAAGACGCGCCGAGGCATCGAGACCTTCTCCGAGAAGAAGACTCGTAGGAGATTGAGAGTGGCCGGTTCGAGGATGCTGCGTGTTTGCTGCGTGAGTGCAGTAATAAAACAAACCTATGAGCCAGCGACATATTTCTCAAGAGTAGACGTCATCTCTAGACACGCCTTTACAGTATCGCTTGCCGGTATCTCATGCCTGCGTGATAGGTATTGACAGGAAGGGGAAAATAATTCAGAGAGAGAGAGAAAAAAACACATAGGCGACGGGCGAGACAGGGGGGCGGGATTGCTCCACAGTAGCTACCTAGGCATGGCTAGGTACTGCCTACCTGAGCCACTTGGGGCTAAACAGCACGATCTGAGCTTCTAGAACTAGACCAACTCGGGTTAGCCGTCATCGTACCTTTCATCGCACTGTGCCTTCACTTCGTTCACTCTTGCCAACACTGAGCAATAACATACGTCTTGTTCACACTTGCTTATTACAACAGAAGCAGCATCTTTGATCAAGACTTTTATGAATCGGCGAATGCGAGAGCCTCTCTAGCAAATCTTACTGTCACGACCCGTCACTTTAATTTACCTCCTAGAAGGGTGCAAGCCTCGATAGGAGACAGGGGCCGATCGTCAAACCCAGTCCGCCTTCAACTCCGTTAAATCGCTTTGATCACGGGCCAGTACGGCAATTCATTTATCTTCTGAGTGCATGAGACGATGTATCAACAGGGAGGCGTAAAGTATAATCGCTAGATGTTCAAACTTCTACTTGGCTAATTGACCTCTGCTGACGCCCAGAACGAACAAGCATCTCCAGCACCAGAGCGAATGAATAAAGGAATCGGTTCCCGGGTCTTTCTAGCCCATCGAGAGTCGTCGAAGGCAGACCTCTTCCGGGGATATTCATCACTTGGCACTTCGAAGTTTGATCACTTACATCGGCATGCCTTCCATGCCAGGTAGCGAGTCGAGCCCTAGCAGTGTTTAGTTAGCATCTTCTCTTCATACCTCGGATCAGGTGAATGTGGAGATTGCGAGACTCACATTGGTCTCCGATATCGATGCTGGACTGCTGGCTCTTGGTGCAGGCGATAGCCTGGGCATCGGTCTGTCTCTTGAGCGGCGCGCAGCGATCATTGGCACAGTGGCCGTCCATCGCGCGCTGGAGAGCATCGTTTTGCCAGCCGAATAGGTAATCACCACTAAACTCTGGGGTCAGCATCTGCCATCTGGAGTGAAGATAGGACTCATGGTGCCGGAGTTTCCATGTGTATTAAGAGCACAGACACCCATTAGTGTGATCTAACGCCCTGGGGCTTGCTAGAAGGGAGAATAAATGAGTCCAGCGGTTACATACTGAAGTCCGTAACCCGTGTTGTCACCCATGCTCCAGTACCAAGGGAGGGATCCGTCCTCGGGCCACTCAGCCTTGTTGTTGAATTGGCGCGTGTCGAACATGACTTCGTACATGATCTGGGGGATCTTGACCGGGTGAGTTGAAGGGCAGGCACCGCCGGACTCGAAGGAGCCGGACGCAGGGTAGGCGACGTGACTCTTGTGGTCGGCCGAGTCCAGGTTCTTACCATCCCAGCAGCTGGGGAAGTGGATCGAGACACGCCAGCCGCCGCCGCAGGGCTGCTTGGGGAAATCCTTGGTGTCGGATCCCGTGCACGGCGCGCCGCCGAATGGGCTTTGCTGCATGTTAGCCTCGCAGCGGTAGCAGAGCTGTCTCTGCATCGTCGCCGCCTGGCGGTTCAGACTGTCACCAACTATCATACGGAAGCCCTGGCCCTCTAACATTAGCCTCTGCTAGGTCTATGTGCGATCTCAGTAAACGAGTTGGGTTTGATAGAACGTACGGGTTTGAATGCGGTGACCTTGGCACTCTGCTGGTACCCTCGGATGTAGTAAACAGTCACTCCAGCCTTGACGCCGAGACCCAGGTTAGCGACCTGAGGTACTCGCTTGTAAGTTCCGTTGCGAGCCTTGAAGTAAAGGTTGGCAGTCCTATTTTTATCGTCAGTGTTATTAGAATGATGACTAACCGTTCAAGTTGGGTCAGAATCAAGCTTACCAATAGTTGCTGAAGTCTTCGCTGTACGTGCAACTAGTACAGGTGGAAGCCTTCGAGGGGTCGATGCTTGAGGGGCTCATGCTTGCGTTGAAGGAGTTGCCGCCGACAACCTGGTGCATATGCGCAGAGGGCAAGTTGCCAGGCTCGACTAGAGGATCAATCTGGTCGATGACAAGCTGGGAGCATCCAAAGCGCATCAGCTCCTGTGCTGCGACAAGCGGCACCGCCAAAGCGGGCACCAGGGTTTTGAACAGCATCGTAACTGCTAACGTCGTCGATCACGTTCCGATGAGTTGTTTTGTTTCTCGATGAGAAGATAGTGTCAACCAGAGGAAGTGAGGCAGGTGACGAGAAACAAAAGCGAGAGCAGCCGAAAGACTGGCAGAGACCGAGTGGCCACCCTATATCATGTCTTTGGGAGGCGCGTCGCCCGGATAAAACCAAACCCATCGCGAATGCGGCCGCAGGACTTGGCATTGATTGGCGAAAGTAGTATGTTGATCAACTACCGTGTGTTGTCCTCTCGGCGGTTAATATGATATTCTAAATCCGGAGCGAATCTCATGAACCACCGATATTAATATTGCTGTCACAGTCTGTGATCTTCGCACATGAGGCGGGGCCTAGGGCCTCCATTGGGACACTCACTTAGCTCAGCATTCGTCGGCAACCCGGCATGGCCAGTCCAGAGCTCTGATACGTCACCTCGTCTCGTTGTTTGATTGCATGTTGGCACTGATTGGTTTTCATAGGCGTCACGAAAGGAGCTTTATATGAGTGGCGGGTGTATGTGGCGATGAGATGATATATGAAGACCGCCAGCAAGGCTCCCGGGACTCACGGAAGCATGCTTGAGATTCAGTAACAGTAGTTACCTTGATCCCAACATTCTCTTCCATAATTTTGGAGCTGAAGACATCCAAGATAATTACCGCATCAACCTCATGAATTGCTAGATCATGTGAAGCACTAGAGTTACGCTGATCTGATGACTCCCAAAATGCCGGCGAGACGATGGATGCATCGAAGTTAATACGTACGTAAGTCCGCTAAGACGCGGCAGTGACTCTAGCTACGACAATCGACGGAGGAGATGAAGCATATGCGGCCGCAGCGTCTGACATACATCCTGTCTCCTTCGGCAACGCCCATGCTACCTTTCAGTTCGAAAAGGGAAATATCCATATATCGAAAACAAATGAGTAACCGTTTTGGGATCAACACTCGGAGTACATGCAAGTTATAGAACAAGATAGGTATGATATCGAGGGTGTTCACGTTTGTCGTTACTTCAGAATGCGATCTTTGCATGAACAGTCGAGGTATAGGAAGCCATTGTCGTCAAGTAGTATCACACTCTTTTGCGAAACCCTGGCTGGGGTTTATTGTTTCTAAGCTGGATCAATTAGGTGCCGTTTTACAGTCATAACACAGAATATCAGTGGCAATACATCTTCGTAGTCTTATCAAAGCTACCCAGGTCTGTGGATTTTATTCGAAGTAGGTACACAGGTAGGCGACCAAATACGTCGATTTTGTTACTAAACAAACAATTCCTACAAAATCCTCGACTGACTCGATTGCTAAATGAGCAGGGTGAAACACCAAAGTGTTCTATATATTGCTTTGGTCGACAAAAACATGCTATGGGACACAACTCCTCAATCTACAACCAACACTGGTCTTGTTACGCAAGCCATTTCTTTTGAGCTGGACAGTTGTAGTCTTCAATCTGTGACAAGAATGTCTACTCTATAATGGTGATTTTCCGTGGTCCTGGTCTACGCATAATATTTTATAACCCTCTTGCCCCTTTTCCAAGCTGCTCATACATTGAAGGCAGCACGTTTTTCATGCGTTGAACTGATAATCTCTGTATCTTGAAAGCGCCAAGCCCAAAAAGTCCAAGTGCCAGTGATGATAGGTCGTTTTCAGCGAGAGCTCTCTTGCTGGGGGTAAAAATCTGCCATAGTTGACCAATTTCTGTCAACCGACTTGCAGCAACATAGGGGTCGGACTTAATGTACACTTACTCCTTTATAGCCATTTCCTTTCGTCCAAAGAGATCATACCACGCAATGATATGCTGGAGCAGTTAGGAGTCAGTGATTCAGCGTCATGGAACATGCCACTGATAAATAGACGCACTCTTCTTAGCACCTTAGTTGCTAGGCCTGATAATCAAAACAACATGTTTGGCCTTGTTGTTTTGGTGCATGAAGTTATAAGGCATCTCAATGGAGTAGGAGCCGCGCGACTTAGTTGCTCATGATCATGAGCGCGTTTCTCTTCCAAATTTCATCGAATCAGAATTGACCCATGTTGCCACAAATACTGCGCTAGTTACAGTCATCTGAGAGCACCATCGTCCAGAACGATCTGGCTGTAGATGTTTGTCTTGCCGCTAGACTGAGGGAGCTTGCCGCCAGCTAGACCAAGGGAATAGTAAGAGCGTGACACAACAAGTTCCGGTGACCTAGCTGCCAACGGACCGTTGGCAACGATTCCGTCGCGTTCCACAGACTAAAAAAAGTCGGCGGCTACCAGTGGCACTGATCCTGCATCTGTTCCTCCTCCCTCCATCTACATTGGTCATCACGACATCATGATAATGGTGTAACGAAACACGCACGCAGCTGGATCAGCTTCTGGTGTCCGCTTTGCATCACAACAATTCGCTGAAAATTTACCAATGAGCCGCCGAAGGGGGTGTTACAGTAACTTGAGACAATGTCGACCTCGTTGTCCATGCCGCCCATTTTTGTACAGCCTGCAAGCTATGCATTCAAACTACTATATGACCGCTTCACCTTCATCTTGCGAGACGATCTTTTCTGATTTCTCGGCATACTCATATCGCGCAACTACACCTACAGTGCTTGACGGTCACAACCCCTCGACCAGCTTCACTATAGGCGGCCCCTTGTCTTGTGTCCCTTCCACTTCCCGAAGCAAAGTCCCCCGCAAGCACCATAGCACCACCTTGCTACAGAGCGTCAACCCTACTTGACTTGATCGTACAGCAAACGTCGATCGATAATGATGTGCTTCGTTCCAGCTTTCGTACCAGCGACCGTAGTGCGCCCCGTGCCAGTTGTTGTTGTCACACCGCCGCCTCCTCCTCCCGTCTTCATTCGGCCCATGTATCCCGTGATACCGCTGGTGCCGGTGATGCCTTTAATGCCTTGCTTTCCGATGGCCCCAAATGGCTACATTGTCAGACGAGTGCGATGAGCACGCTTTGATCATCACTAGGAGCCGACTAGCAACAACGATTACGAATGATTTAGACACAGCGATGTTATGAACTAGGCGCGATGCTTTCGTTGGGGGCGGGAAGGGGTTTTCAGCATGGAAAGCGACCAAGTGTCAAGTTGTTTTTCAGGGTGTACTGAGAATGCCGAAGCTGAGTCGACGCAATTCCGGCTTTGCGTAGACGATCTTCTCGCATCCTTCCCTGGGCTTGACGTGTGTTAACGGAGGCGAACAAGTCGATTTTGTCTAGGGCTCGACACGTCAAGTATCATGTTTGATGTCAGATACTGTACTCGATATGGCTCGCCGCGTAGTCGTTCACTTGTATCCTCTCCCAAAGCGTTGAATTGAATATCAGATCTGATGAAGATATCCGTTTGGGATCAACTATTTGAGCTCTTCCATGTTGCATCAAGCTAGTTGTGTCTGCTTGAACCTCCCACGAATAACTGGGGTGGTATGTCCCTCACGCCACGACTCTATTTTAGAACAGAATTGTGCAGAGTGTGGCGATTTTATTCTCGCTGCGAACTGGTAGTAAGTTAGCAGGATGAGCGCCTTTGCTTGCTCAACTCTCTTCATCCCAATCATCTCACCATGTTCCGGGATTAGCCAAGGGATAAACCCCCCATGCTACCTAGTCCCAAGCTTTCTTAATCATCCAACCTAACCCCTGTACACCCCGCAGATACTACTGCGAGCATGATCATGATGAATGGAGAGGTCCAAGAGCGTAAGACATTGATGCTAGTTTTATATTGCATCGAGACTTGTGGACTCTTCCAGATTCAGAAAATGTCGGGTCCATCGTGCAGCTGTGCGAATGAGGAAGCTATACCGATACCCTTCATCAAGCCCTAGCTCGGCACATTGATGTCCGAGAGTATGCCATAGATATTGGGGTGAAGAAGTATACTGCATCAATTCAGGTGAAGCTGTTTAACCGAGGTGTTGTAATAGAGGCTTCCAAATAGTTTCCCTTCCTTACTTTGCTACTTATGCATTGACCACAGAAAATGTATTTGTTGTGATCATCACAACCCAAGATGCATCTTAAGGTGCTCATTTATTCGTCATTGTCTCTTCCTTGGGTGACCGGCCGGACGCTGCTGGCGTCGGACGAGGACAACTCCCGTGATACAGTCAGTGTTAGTTGGCTCGAAGGCAAGCCCGCCTTGAACCTCGGCACTACCTTCGGGTTGCCTTGGTCCAAAGGACGATACCAAGGCGGGGAAGTCACGTTCTCAGCATCAACTGACGATGGTCAGGATGTAGCTATTCAGTCATGGGTGACATCTTACTGGGCCGACGGTTCTATCAAGTGGACCGGCCATGCTGTCTCATGCTCCGAATCCGTGCCGGACGGATACAGGGTCACGGCTTCCAAAGGTAACGTTCGGCCGCCTAAGGAGCGATCTGTCAAGGTGGACAATGCACTTGATGAGATTACAGTCAGCACGGGGAAGCTTACGGCTTCGTTTCCGAAATCTGGAAATATACTTCTCAGCTCCTTGAGCGGGCCGGGCGGAAAAGTCGTCGGCAAGAATGGCAAGCTTATTTTGCGGTCGCAATCGGGAGTCACCGAAAATGAGGACAGCCCGACGGACAAAGACATTACTTACTACCGGTTCGAATCGAATATCAACACAACAACAGTGGATGCGACCGATTCGGTGCGAACGTTAGTCACGGTCCGAGGAGACCATCGCGTTATCGGCGATGAGAAGTCCACAGCGACACATGATCCCTGGACTCCCTTCACGGTGCGCTTCTATTTGTACGCCGACTCTGACACAATAAAAGTGGTGCATACACTCTTATTCGATGGGGCTGCAGACAAGGATTTCATAAGTGGCATCGGCCTCCATTTCGATGTCCCGCTGGCCGGCGAGGAGCTATACGATCGCCATGTAAGAATCGCAGGCGTGGATGGTGGTATTCTGAACGAAGCTATCCAGGGTATTACTGGTTTACGCCGAGACCCAGGGGAAGCTGTGAGGACCGCTCAGTTCCAAGGCCAGAAGACGCCGGATGTCGCGACTTGGGACACAAGAGTTAGCTCGAGACTGCAGTGGGTTCCGTCTTGGAACGACTATTCACTTACGCAGTTATCTCCTGATGGATTTACATTGAAAAAGAGGACTAAAGCAGGGCAGAGCTGGGTAAAGATACCCGGTGGAAATCGGGCTGGTGGCCTGGCTTATCTTGGAGGTGCTACGACGGGTGGATTGGCCATCGGACATCGCGATTTCTGGAAGCGATACCCAACCGGCATCGATGTTTCAAATGCAGCTACGAATTCGGGTCATATTACACTATGGTTATACAGCCCGGCGGGTGAGCCTATGGATCTGCGCCCGTTTCACGACGGCCTGGGACAAGACACATACGCCAAACAACTCGACGCCCTGGAGATCACGTATGAGGACTACGAAGGTGGATACAACACGCCTCATGGGATCGGGAGAACGAATGAAATATACATCCGACCGTTTGACAGCACGCCATCATCGGATGAACTCGCGTCGCTCACGGATGTCATCAACAAGCCACCTGTGTTAGTCCCTCAACCCGAGTACATCAAAAATACTGAGGCGATTGGAACATACTGGGGTGTTCCGAATAATACGACAGCGTCAAGTGCAGAGCAGACCATCGAGGAGCATCTGGACTTTCTCAATAAGTTCTACCAGGGACAGGTAGAGCAGCGAAGATGGTACGGCTTTTGGGACTATGGTGACTTCATGCACACATACGACACAGACCGTCACGCCTGGCGATACGACATCGGCGGATATGCATGGGACAACTCAGAGTTGTCGCCAGATCTGTTCTTTTGGAACTACTATCTCCGGACAGGGCGTGCTGATGTCTACCGGTTCGCCGAGGCACATGTCCGGCATACCAGCGAGGTGGACGTATATCACCTGGGACCATACAGTGGCTTCGGAACACGTCACGGCGTGCAACACTGGTCTGATAGTGCGAAGCAAATCAGAGTGTCAACGCCAATATACAGACAGATCTTCTACTACGTATCCGGCGGCGACGAACGCATCGGCGAGCTCCTGCACGATCTGATGGATGCGGATAAGACTTTCATGATGGTTGATCCACGACGCAAGGTCCGCGACGACAACGGTACATATGTCCCTGACCCGACGGCCATCGACCTCGATCTCGGTATCGACTTCTCCGGGCTCGCAGCGATCTGGCTCATCGAGTGGGAACGCCGAGGGCCACGGTGGGAAGAGGCCAAATCGAAACTAAACGCCACCATGCATGGCATCGCATCGTTGAAAAACGGGTTTGTAACAGGCATAGGACTATACAATATCTACACGGGGGAGGTCAAGCCACCAGCCACAGATGCAGAAAATCAGGGCGATGTTGCGGTATCCCATCTCTCTGCGAGCTTCGGGTTGCCTGAAGTAATTGCCCAGATCACTCAATATTTGGGCGATGAGCTGCCAGAGGCTTTCGACAAGGCATGGCTAGAATACTGCTATTATTACGGCGCAGGTGCTGAGGCGCAGAAGGCACGGTACGGAAAATCGTTTGGCAGTCTGAGCCTCCACCAGGGCCACTCCCGATTGACAGCATATGCGGCGAAAAGGATGGGGAATGCGACGCTCGCAAGGAGGGCTTGGGACGAGTTCTTGAAAACAGATGGTCTGGCGCCGACATTGCCTTGGACGAGTGTGCGATTGACCGGCAGTGAGGTTCTAGCCCCTGTCGACGAGGCAGCCTGGATCACTACGAATGACGTTGCTCTTTATGGTTTAGCCGCCATTGAGAACTTGGCGCAAGTGGGAGATGCCCTATGATTGACAGTAAGTAAATGTCGGCAGGTAATCAAGATATGGAGAATATGAAGCTGCATTTGAAGTTGTTTGAGATACCTAAGTACTGCCTACCTACCTACATGTAACTTGCATAGACTCATGGATTTTAAATACAATCCCTGCTGATGTAGCGTGCTAGACCCGCATTCAAGTCTATATATAGATGTCTAAAAACCAGCAATCTCATCAAGGTTTCCTAGTGTAATGGTCATCACATCGGATTCTGATTCCGGTAATCTGGGTTCGATTCCCAGGGAGACCTATAAATATGACTACTAGTCCATTCAACGAGTAGTTACATTTAGTTGCATTTTGCATTTTCCGTGTTGCGTATTTTGTTGAACGCTCTATCTACTACGTCCAGGCTAGGCAGCTATTCTCTATTTGTGAAACAATTTGTTTTTATTTCAATTTTTTATTTTACATTAGTACGTACTACCGATAATAATCAATTTTACTCAATTTAACTAACACTGATCCATTATCTGCGATGATTTTCGCACAGGTCATTTAGCGAAATCATTCTATCTATTCAAGCTTACATACACTTACTTACACATCTGTTGGAAAATACAAATATTTAACCAGGCAAGGCATATAATATATTATACCCAGTACTAAGCTTCCTATATATTCTTTGCGCACAAGTATAAATTCATTGATTTATTTTCCAGGGCAGTTATGCATGTCCTCGGAGCAGTCATGTCACACAACATTGAAGTCACCAGCCGACCATCCACTACATCAATTAGAGCAACGCGATAAATCACAAGAATAACAACTAACACCTACGATTATCCGTACGCCACAGGCTGGAGAAGCACAGCAGCTGCTTGCTAGCAACACACTGTCTGTTGCAAAACATCTCTAAAGTACAATTACGATCTTGTGTGTCCACCAGGCCATTCAAAGTATCGCGTTGTAGATTAAACCGGCCGAAGTGACACTCGTGTTCCTTGGCAACGCCCGTCATCTCGGCGTAATTAGCAGACAACAAACAAGATTGGGTGCAACCATATGTAGGGTGTTGCACAAGCAACAGTCCCAGTGGCAGTACAGATCGGTTCACTAGGCGAGCGAAGAAAAACATGCCGAATAATATTCTAGCAGTGATAGGCCGTGAGTCAAGTATCGGAGAGGGACAGGGTAAAGTGTCAGACAAAAGAGATCGTCAAGCTTCCAGGTATATCGTAAGCACATGGTATTACATGTTCGTAGCATCGAAAGGAAGACCATGTATGTTGTTAGTAACAACAAGCACTTTGGGGCCTGTTGTTTTGTAATAGAACCACTGCTTTATATCTATCATATCTGAGCTGGTGGGCTTATGAGGATATACAAACATGGGATGATGTTGGTGAGCGTATTATAAGCTAGCACCCATCTGTGCCAACTTCTCGTCAGGTAAAGAAAGGTATGATGTAATCTCCGTTGTAGAGTTCTCTGGAGATGGCTTCAGCTCTCCTGCATGATTTGGAGACCTTAATGTAGCTTATTCCGCAATGGAGAACACGCATGTATCACATTATATTCATATAATTACACGAATCAGTCCAGTGTTCCCAGATTGCGAATGCCCTCAGAAGGAGGCAGTGGCTGTAGCAGCAGCCGAAGTCCAGGTGCTGACACTACTCGGCCCCGTCGGCGTCTCATCGATCGCATCGGTGTTGCGCGAGCATCCGCTCTTCGCCACCAGTGCCGCCGGGCACGCGACTTGCTTAAACGAAACATCTGGGTTGTCTGCGCCGCCAAACCAGTCGAAGCGCCAGTAGCAACCCTCCTTAAGGGCATCCGGGAAGCCATCGCAGGCCGATCGCGAACTCACGCCGCCGTATCGCTCGCCCCAGCCGTTCGACGGTGCACCGTACTGGTTTGTACAAGCGTTAAAGAGGCCAACGCCGCCGCCGGGGATCTGTATCATGTTAGTTCCACAGCTCATCTCTGGTTATACGATATTGTCTGTAAAGACAGTATGACAAGCAGAAAGAAAGGAAAGGCAACACAACGTCAATATTGCAGACTCAGATTAGCACTTACTGCAAGATCGAAGTGATTCTGCCCCAAGTCGCCACCCGTGTTACTCGCCTGCACGATCATCTTCTTTCCACTGACGGGTCCACTCGTGAACGTGAGCTCGTAGCACGCACAGCACCACGTCGTCTCGGTCTGGCCCGCCAGGCGCACCGCAGCCCAGCCGTAGCTCAGGTCCTCGCTGACGGCCCAGGGGCTCTGGTTCGAGCACATGTAGGCGGAGCCGCCATTATCGCAGCCGGATTTGGTGGCGCCGTTGTCATTGAGGGGCGAGTCCGACTGCGAGCATGTTCCGATCTGCTTGCCGCTGTTGGTCTTCAGCGTCCACCCGCACGACGGCTTGCAGCAATCCCAGTACCGCGTCGTCTGTCCGTTGCCCGAGGCCCCTTGTGCCGAGGCGACTCCGGAGAAGGAGACGAGTGCTAGTGGGAGGTGCTTGACCTGCATTTTTCAGATGAACTACCAAAGTATGAGGCTGTTGGCAGTATTGTAAAGGCACTCAGCGCTTCAGTAACAATCACGATATCTTTTTAAGCTTCGAGGACAGCGTACTAAGAGAATCAAGTCACCAAACTGAATCAATGATGGGTAAGAGTAACGCATTTATGAATACCGGAACTTCGCATCATTAGGCTAGTCTGCATAGGAGGCGAATCGACTTATAGAGCCAACATATCTCAAACATTATCAAATTCCGTGGTCCAGTAGTTTAAGGTCCCGCCATAGAAAATATCCCGACTTTACCAGGATTAAGATGAGGATGCTATGACAGCACACGATCTCTAGGACCTAGGCTTCGTCACATCACGGGTGATCTACAGAGAGCTTTTGAATAGATGGATGCACGTGTACCATATGAAGCACTACCGCATCTACACCAAATAGCTGATACTTCCTGATGAGGAACGTCGGGCCGGCTATTATACCTACGTCATGTAATTTCCTGACGCAATTTAGTCGATGCGGGATCTACCGCTGGCAGAATTGGAGCATCTGGAAAAAGACACGAGGTATTGTACCGCGCATTGAGGGCCACAGGCTCATATCAAAGCAAATGTATCGACTCATGTCATTGGTTACATGGGGTATGTTGCCTCATTCCCCTCCTCGATCAAGCTTGGCTACGGAGGCTCTCCGCAACTGGACCTCCTGTACGGGAGATGGATGCATCGAGAAACCTGATGAGAGGGCCGAGATATTGACATATAGCTCATACCTTCAGTGAGATATGAGACTTTTAATCATTCATAGCAGGAGATTCCATTCCCTATACTGAGGTATCATGTATCGCACTACCTAAGTTACCTAGGAGCGTTGGGATCAGAGAGAGCAACTTGCATGCAGTCTTGGATCGATACTCGGCTTCCATTTCTTCACACCTAGTTTTGGAAGATTGGCCATACTCGGTAAATTCAGCCCTCACTCGTCGCGGCGTCTGTTTCTGAGTTCATCACCAACGCGATCGATGATCCGTCCTAGGAAGCCACCGCCACCAGACTCCTCCTCGTCACGTCTGTCATCCGAACGTCCGGAGTCTTGTCTGTTTTCACGACCATAATCATCCGAACGCCCGTATTCTTGTCTGTCTTCGCGGCCGTAGCCACCAGACTCTCCGTACTCTTGTCGTCCGTAGTCGGAGCGTTCATGTTCAGATCTCTCATCGCGGTAGCCATCGCCTCGTCCTCCGTAGCTGTCCTCATCGCGTCGCTGATTCCAGCCACTGGACTCTTGATAGCTGTCCTCGTTACTCTCGTATCGACGCTCGACACGTTCTTCGTAACCGCCACCATAAGCAGGGCGGGTTTCGGTGCGCTCTTGGTAGCCGTAGCCTCTGCCGCTGTCATCTTGCTCGTAGCGGCTGTACTCCACACGCTCGCCTCCACCAGAGTACTGGGTTTCACTCATGTTCGCCTGCCCATAACGATCATTAGAGTGCCCATATTCGGTTCGACTCTCAGTGTAGGACCCATCATTATCTTCTCGTCTGCTCTCGTAACCTCGGGTCTCCTCGTTCTTAAAGGCACCTCCAAGTAGGGAATTGCCAATTTGTCCGAGAAGGCCCCCGCCGAGTGGTTCATCACCATTACCGCCTTGGCCGGGGATTTTACCACCCGTAAGTCCCTCAAAGATGGCTCCCGCGGCGGCGCCAGCAATACGATCCTCCACAGATCCAGATCCAGCGCCTTGGTAGTTCTTGTGCATACCCAGGGGCTTTCCGCAGCCGTGACCGCAGTCATTTACACCTTCCTTGTGGTTCTCGCCACGGTATACACCGTCACGGGAGAGCTTCTGGCGATACTCATCTTGGCCATCCCCACCCAGCTCGTTCCACCACTCCTCGACACTGCGGAACATGATCTGTCGACCTTCTTCGGCACCATCCTCACCCATATGACGCTGGGCGGGGTGGTGGAGAACACCATTGATAATCCGGTCCAAAGTACGGTCGACGTCGGCGTTCTCGTTATCCCAAAGCTCCATCACCTGCGGAGTGACCCAGGCGACAACCTTGCTAGCCGTTCTGCCCGCAATCTCGTTAAGGATCTGGTGACGGTCAGCTTATATGCATCCACCATGACTTGAACCAATATGTGAAGTTCTTACGTTTGAAAAGTGGTCCTTGGACAACATAGAGTGCGTTGGGTCTGTGCACGAATCGTCGTTGAACACGATATGCTGCTCATTCTCAGAGCTAGAAATAATCTCGCTTGAGCCAGTCGCGAGCTCGGCCTTGACTTGGCTGATGATGGGCAACACGAAAGGTGCGATGATAGTGAAGACCCACATTGACAGCTGCTCTTCAAGCTGTTCGAGAATTTGAGGTAGTATAGGAATTCTCTCGATGGCTTTGTTGATGCTCTTTAGGAGATCATCATGGAATTCGATGGCAGGCATGATCTGCTGGAAGATCTGCTGAGCTTGGCGCGTGAACTCCTCAGGTTCCTTGGGGGAGATGGAAGTATTCTCCATTTGGGCAGCATGAGCATTGTCCTGAATGTCACTCATCTTCTGCTTCTTGTTGTCACCGCCCAGAACACCATCGGGGATCTTGTCCAGGAGTTCGCCTATAACACTGGTGTCATCGTTGGCATGTTGCTGCAGGGCGCCTTCGAGCTCTTGGATCTCGTTCTGGGTCAATTTGTCCGAGACTGTTGGTGTGACTTAGGTCAGACACTCTTTTATTCATTTCAGCAGTTGGGAGCGTACCTTCGCCAGTAACGGAATGGAGGAAATCCACGCCACCAAAAGTGCCTGTAACAATTGGCCAGACCTCGTGCCTGACACCGGGGATTTGCATTTGCGTGCGGCTGCCGACATGAGGGAACACATCACGCTCGCCCATCTCATACAGCGCGAGTTCGGTATAGTTACTATGAGCGAGATAGTCTAGGTTTTCTAGTGAGTAACTGGGCCGGCGGGTGCTTCACACCATCGATAATTGGTCACAGCTTACCTTCGAGGCAGTGGAGACCCGTGCCCAACAGTCGCAGTGCCTCGTAGAAGTCGGCCTTGTTTCGGTTGTGCTGGTAATTTCGAACAAGCTCGACAGAGCGGCTGAAAAGGCGGCGCACGTGAATAGAGGAAGTCATAATGCCTGCGCGGTCATTGGAGATATAATTCTTCATGCCGGTCTCTTCGTCAATGGCGAGCTCGACGCCCTCGTCAATAGGGCCACGCAACGCGCGATGGTACTGGCGCGCATCTTCGTTGTCGGCGTAATTCTTGGGGTTGTCGATGTGGTCTTCGGGGCGGTAGCACCCCAGGCGCTCGGCAGTGACCTCAAACTCCTTAGAACCAAAGCCGAAGCTCATGAAGCCGAGGACACAAAGGAGAAGGCGAATAGCCTCGGCGGAAACTGCCTTGACAGTTCCGACATCGATAGCTTGTGAATAGTCACGAAGCCAGTTCCCGAAGTAGACGCGCAAAACCATCATCTTGTTGAATTTCTTGCCGCCGACGGCTTGGGCCATGACAATGTTGAGGAGGGTGTCTTCGATATCGCCATGTCGCCCTGTCCCAATGCACAAGTCAGCATGCGCGTCCACAACTCGACGGTTTCCGGGTGTCCGTACAATTCTGGCCGGAAACCTTGGAAATGCTAGCAATGGTGCCAGCACCGAAGGCAAGAGTGGGCTGCGCAAAGACCAGCAGGAGGACCAGCCCCAGCAGGCCCGGGTAGAGCTTCATGAATCCCATGATGGGGGTTAGGATCGCGGTACAATAACACGATGCTTTCTAAGAATGCCGATGCAAGGCTGGGATGAAATAAACGAGGTGTCAGGTGGTAGACAAAATGGATGAAGAGGACAAGGTAGCTAGCTCAGGACTGCCACAGTTGGCTCCGGAGACAGAAGCTTCCAGTTTGCGGGTTCGGAATCAAAGCCTCTTAAGAAGTGGGAGCGACCTGACGTTGTACTGTAGGCTTGTAGGCTTGTTTGTAGCCCACTTTGGAGCAAGGAAAACGCGGCAGAGGAGGGGGAGGGGCAGAGTCAATGCATGCTTGTTGCCCATGTACTCTCAGTACCACCAGCCAACCACGGATCCTACCTGTCTCGCCTGTGCTTGGAGGGGTTGAGGGGTTGAGGGGACGAGGGGGAGACCTTCCGTCTACATTGGTCGACTCAGGGTCTGCCAAGAGATGTGCCAAGTGGAGATAGGTAAGTACATATGTAGGTATAGGTAGCTGTGATAGTCATGTCCTCTAGCTGGCTCTATCGCACATGAAACCTACCTAAGCTCGATCGTCAATGGGGACAGACTGGGGCCATCTTGACGTCGTGCCCAGCTCGCCCGGCATCAATGCTCTTTTGTCAGCGGGTGAGAAGCTGAAGATCGATTGCGCGTACATAGCACTAAGACGAGAGTAAGAGCTCTGATCACGAGCAGATGAGCAGTGATTATGCTGAGAGGAGATATCGTAGATGCGACTGCACTAGAACACGAGACAGAGATTCGAATAATTCGGAGCCTCAGTGAGAATACATAACATCACCACAATCTTGAAGCATGGAAGCATGTCCCACCTGGCGCAGCCTCGACGGAGTATAATGTCATGTATGTAGATAGTGGGTTGATAGACATAATATGAAAATAGTAACTGCGATAGGTATGCCCATGATCGCTTTGAGGTTAAATCAGAGTCTTGTAGTTGATATATTTACTTGAAACCATGATATTGAGGTGAGGTATTGATAAGATCCCAGGGATCTGGTTTGGCTCACGAGTGGGAAGCACGGCATACTGAAACTTTCGGCCGGGCATGCAATGCAGGTGACGGGGCGAGCCCGTCGACCCAAGAAGAAATCCCAGGGCGGGTAGCCTAGCGTAGGCAGACACCTACGTTAGGCACCTACCTATAGGAGTGGAGGGAGGGGCACGGCGTAATAATTCGACTCCGTAACCTGATCCAGGACGCAAGATTCGAGACGCGCTCAGTATGAGAGTTGACATCATAATCGCGCTGTGTTATCGAAGCATCTCTCTGTACTACAATACATGTAGTAGATGAATTGAACCAACCTTGACAAACTTTATCGGCTGCGGTACGGTACGCAATCACAAGTCAACCGATGTCTTGCACACGCTGCCCCTAAGTATTCACCGTGTGAGTTCAAGTCCAGTTTACCAACTTGAAGTATCCTGTCCCGCGGGAGTCAAATTTAATGACTAGGGGGATCCCCTCCACCAGCCACCTGGGCGCTTCTAACCTTTGCAACCTCGAGAAAGCTACCTTCGTTACTATATTATAATACAACAAATAAACGGTCTATTAATTATTTAAATACAATAATATCTAGCTTAATAGTATAGAATACTACAGGTTAGTTTTTAAGATTTAAATCATATAGAATACTTTATAATTACAATCATAGCATTGCAGAGGATGCGCACCCCCCTAGTCATTAAATTTGACTCCCGCATGCCTGTATCTAAAACTGCATCCAAGGTTGTAAGCTTGATGAATGGACGTTGGGAGCAAACCACATCAAGGGTCTATCTATGAGTCTCTTGTATGTATGGCCCACCCTCATCTCCAGCCCTTGTGGATGTTTAGAGCCGAAAGTCGCACACACACTCTGAGCGCGGCGATAAACAGGTGCTTGCTTATACTTAAGCTACCGTACATCCTAGCTATGTGCGCAGGGCCAGGTTGGCAGGCTCTCGATTGGTAGGCGGTCGCGGTGAAAACCAAGTATGAGTTGGTATGCTTACCTCAGGAGCTTATAGATGTAGTAAATCTCAAGGCCCAGAGACACATCATTTCCATCCCATCTTGGTCGCACCAGCCATGGTTTCACCTTTCTGTACATACCAACAAGCAATTAATAGGATGACAAACGCTTCTCTCCTATTCAACCTAAGGTCAAGTTGAACCCAATACTTTCCTAGGACCTTATGCAACAATATAAGAAGCCGACCCTCTATCCTGCTTAGTCTTACTGCTGTTTTCTTTTTACGCATATGTTGATCGCCATTACCTTGGGGACCTAGCAGGCGATATATAAGGTAACGTAGGTACCCAGAGGGAACCGGATAAACGCAGCATCGTTTCTGATCCCGTTAAGGAAATTCAGCACTGCTGGAATCGATCTTCAAACTACACTAGCGAGACTAGGAGCTTGGGATCCGACATGCACCATGCTTCGCTTGGTACCTAGCGAGCCTAGGTAGGTGCAAGCACTAAATATGAAAATACTATCGAAACGTGTGGTTGGAGATTCGGTAGACATGTCGACTGAGTGGGAGAACGATGAGTACCTAATCCAATCCAGTGCTTGAGCGAGCGGGATGTCCTACCGTGCATACCCACGGATACCGTAGCTAGCGAGTGGTCTAGGTAGGTGGTCTAGGTAGGTAATTTGTATTCGTAGTGCCGGTTGGAAGTGTACGCTCGATATAGTCGGACACCTACCTATGGAAGATGCAGTAGGGACAGAAGCAGGAGAACCAGGGGGCATTGATTGAGAGGGCAAGGCTGGTTACGGAACGAGGTCTGTACCTACCTAGACTTTGTAACGTAGAGCGAGCGTAGAGGCAAGCCAGCTAGGATAGAGTCTAGCAGTGCCAGGGACGCCGTGTAAGTCCACTATTGAAGAGTGTAAACGAGGGGGCTGTACCTAATGTCGAATCACCTTACTCTTACTGTGGTCCAACGACGATGGACAAGCTGCTCAACAAGCTGCTTAGCCAGCAGACGATGGAATTTACAGGCAGTGGATGATGGGGGAAGAGCACTGAGAATTGGGGTTAGAGCCAGGCGGGGGGAATGCGTTTGACCCCGAAAGCAAGTCCGGCGGGGGAGTCGCCTGAGGACCTTCAGGGTTGGCCGGGAATTGCCGCAGCTGTTCTGTTCTACTGGGCGTTGCTGGATCGGCTGGGGCCTGGCCTGGGGGTACACGCCCTCGCAGGCTCGCACGCACGTCCAGGCACAGTAACACTGATGATGCGAGTATGCAATCATGCCGACCGACCGACCGGCGGATCCCCTCTGTGCCGTTTAGCGCACACGCACACGATGCCACCGCGCTCCTGCACTGCTGCGAACCCCCGAAGAAGCCTGAACCAATCAACTGTGCGATAGCGCTAGCTTGGTGCAACCCAACTCTCAGCTCGAGTGCGCGTTGTTTGGATGCTGACATCCAGATTGTTCTGCACAAAATGGGATCAGATATTGATCGCGATCCTGATCCTAAGCCTCCATCGGGGTATCATCTCCTGCAACACTTGCTCAGTCCATTGTGGGGGGTCAACGTCTAGGTCCGCAAGAATCGGACAATATACGAGACCAGGCAATTCAGAAGTAAGTTGGCTCGGTTGGGTAGGTGCTTGAGTTGAGCTTCTTCGTGTGGTGGACAGCCTGGAAAATGATACAGGGAGCAAGCTGCGGCGTGCTCAGATGCCTCTGGGCAAGGTTACAGGAGGCAACTTGCTTCAATATGGCTTGTTGGTCAACTTGGGGCTACCTTATACTTACAACGCGCTAGGCCTACATAGGTGGTAGAACAGTTGCGCAGCGCAGCGCGTGCGCAATCAGTGATTGTGTTCCGGTCTACGACCAGCTGCAGGCGAGCAGGTACCTTATTCCCTTGAAGGTTCCATTTTCTGATTGATTTTTTTTCGCCAGGTGTGCCCTATTCTGGTACGGGGCTTCTTTTAGTGGTCCATGGATCATTGTAGGCTAGCGGGCGTAGTAGACGTATCCAAGGCCTCCCCACTTGCATGTTGCAAGTCTGGACGAAGAGGTACCTCCGAGTCACCAACGCAAACGCACCAACACAGGCTGTCTGAGTGCCCGGATCTTCCCAAAATGCGCTCTACTCCCCTCAAGTCCAGGTACCAGGATTTCGACTAAGTGCTTCAGTCGCCCTGGCAGGTAACCACTGCAACTCATGGTCCGTTGATGTCATGAACCTAAATGGTATACATTGTGCTCAACCCATTTTCACATATATATATCTGCGTCAGTATCACAGATAAGAAATAGCTTCTAATGCCCCTCCACAAGTACTCCTGCAAATTGCCGAGCTGCACTAAGAAAGCAATGCTAAGCAGGAAAATAATTGTTGTGTTGTGTGTAAGCTGACAAGGTACCGAGTACCTACTCCATTAGGCAATCAAAACAAAGGTGCAACAAGCACTGCTACACCAGCGCGTGCTGGGCCTCCTTAGCACAGGTATGTAAGTACCTGCGTTAGGTTGGCGGTACCTGAACCGTTGGGGGCCGGCCAACCCCAATGGCCCTGGGCAGCAACAGCAACAATTGTGAGCAAGCAGGTACCTGGGTACTTGGTGTGCTGTACGTGTACACCCACCCAGCTGTATGACAGCTCTGTATGGCTCGCCTGGGCAGCTGCGGGCAGAGATGCAGAGCACCCACTCGTCACTGATCGTAAAATCAGCCAGGCTGGGCAGCCACCGTATTTAGAGGGCAGGCCCTCCCGCTGCAGCGCGTGTTGCCCCCGTAAACTCTCTTTTAGACTTCCTGCTTTCCTCCTGCCACTCACTGCCAGGTCACCTCGCTGTACGCCACGCCCAGCTCTCGGATCAGGCTAGCTACGTCGAACGCTACCTTTTTTCCCCTGACCACCAATTCATTTCCTACGGGGATCCCAGCACCAGTTCTGAGACCCAGCCCGACACGCCAGCATCTGCTCAGACACGACCGCCACCAGCCCGCCTGGAATTCGCTGATTGCCTGGTCCCGTGCACACGCCCAACACCAGCGCAGCCCGTCTTCTATAACTGGCCCCCGGCCCCCAAACCCCATCCCCCCGCGCCTCTCCTGTACTTGATGGCTCGCCCTAAGAAGACAGACGGCCTCAAGCAGCCTGCTCCAGTCGCGCCCGCGCCAGCTATGGTCCCTACGCCCACCATGCAGCAAATGCAACAGCCGCCGCCCCAGCACCAGCAGTTCCAGCAGCACCAGATGGTGCCGCAGCATCAGATGCCCCAGGCCATCGCCCAGCAGCCGCCGATGCAGCCCATGCCAGGCACCATGCCGCCGCCCCCGCGCACCATCGGCATCGACGAGTTCATCAGAGTTCGCGACAGTGTACGTTACTTACTGGCTCCTTGACCGCCACCACCCACATCACATGCATCAACCACCCAACCCCTTACCAGACCACTGGCACTTGACCCTCACTCTACACTCTACACTCTCTATCTACACTCTCCCTGCTCCTCCACACGTCGCTGTCAAATCTGCACCACCTGTGCGCATATGAGGCCCGCAGCAACATGATGAGGCTGAGGCTGAGGCTGAGGCCCAGGCTGTATGAGAATCGCAATTATGTTGTGTGCGATCCCATCTTAGCCACTGCATGTTGAGGGGGGAAGCCGTGTTTGTGCGCTCATGTTTTCGCCCTCTCATGACACGCTGAGTTGCTTTTCGTAAGCTTCTTGTTGTCTCCTCCCTCGAGGGGCAGACGTCTGCTTCGCGCATACTACTATTCGCCAGGCTTATAAAACCCCATTGAGTCTGTTGCTAACCCGGTCATTAGGTTCACCAACGCTTTAATACCATTACTGCGCTGATGAAGAACTTCTCGGATGACTTCTACCGCCAAACCAACCTTCTCATAGGAGAGTCGGGTCCGTTTGACAGTGCAGCTGGCCAGTCCATGCAGTCTCTTGTCGCCTCGCTCGATGGAATTGGCGGCCAGCTTAGCGATTTGCTACCCCACAGCGAGGAGAAGAAGGAGCGGAAGAAGCGCACGCATGATCCCAATGCCCCCAAGCGTCCCTTGACCCCCTACTTCCTCTACATGCAAACTGCCCGGCCCATCATTGCCAACGATCTGGGTCAGGATGCCCCGAAGGGTGCTGTACAGGAAGAGGGTCAACGCCGGTGGTCGTCCATGTCCCCTCAGGAGAAAGTTGTAAGTTGATCTGGTTCCGTCCTCTGATTCAATTGACGCTAACTGGCACCGCAGGCCTGGAACAACGCTTACCAGTTCAACCTCCGCCTCTACAATGCGCGAGTCCACTCGTACAAGGCTGGAAACCCTGACGCAAGAAATATGTCGGACGGCGATGCCCTCAACTACGCCGACGCCAATGGCATTGCTCAGGCTGACGTGACCGCCGACGAGGCGTTGGTCCCCAACGACCAAGATGCCATAGCGGAGCAACTTCAGATGGCGGCAGCCCCTGCCCTTACCCAGGATGACGGCACCAAGACCCCCAAAGGCAAGACGACCAGGAAGCGGAAGAGCACGGCCGGCGATGTCGACGACGGTGACAGTAGCGCTGCTAAGAACGCGACACCTGCCAGTCCCGACAAGAAGCGCAAGCGTCAGTCCAAGGTACCCGAGGTTGAGGAGCCCAAGAAGTCCGCCCGCAAGAAGAAGAACTAGTCTTCCCAATATGTCTATATTCTCCTTTGCTTGCCATTATTATTCGCAATCGGTCTGTTTTGCCCTCGATACCTTGCACCTTGTGTGAGGCGAACTGGCAGGAGTTTCATGTGGAAGCTCAAGGCTCGTTTCACGTTGCCACTCGCTCGTTCCCGCCATGTTCCGGTTCCTTGGGTTTACGGCATTTGTATGAGTGATGAAAACTTCGAGATAGGCTGGGACAAGGCATGGCAAGGTTATACTTGTTGTGACAAGTCCCCACGGTTTTTTTCTCTTCTTCTTTTTGCAGGGCAGGTAGTGCGGCGTTTGGGTCTGGATGGTTACATATGGGATTGTACCTTGTACTTGGAAGAATGAATCACTCTGAACAGTGATATTGTCTGTATGAATCTGAAAGCATGCAGTTTCTCGGGTTGAAAAGGATGAATGTGGAAGTGCGCTTGATTATTTGATACGTTAGATTCGCCTGGCTTAGGTAAGTGAATCACCATGTTTGTATTGCTCAAATGGGCACAGCGACTGCTGAACTACTTAAGTAGTCAGTAAAAGCCAAGTAAGGCATAACACTAGGAACGACTGTCGGGTAGGCGTTTTCACACCACCTAACTTCCAAGTTGTACTTGGGTACCTAAACATGAGGTGCTCTGTTAGTAGGAGGGAAGGTTGGTGCAAGATATCCACAGGCAAACTACCTATGCTTGAGGTTGCTTCTTAAAGGTTACTAGAGTCTTCAGGTAGTGTAGGTAGTTCCAGCAGGGTAAGTTGTAACCAGCGTTACTTAACTGTCACTAAAGAATACCTGCCCGGAAGCCTTGAGTGCTTGCTTGAAGGACTGGGGCCTATCACTACGCCTATGGTCCTGGGTACGCTGAGATCAGTACATTTCACTACCAAGCAGATATGGAGCCGCGATTTCCAGCGTCTGCCTACCTTAGGCACTACCTACATACCTAGAACCTTGGAGCATCCGAGCCCATCGGCAAGCTCCCCTACCTACTTACCTACTTAAGTATCTGGACAGGCTATGTACGGAGAAACAGGTATGTTGCTTGCAATCTACTTGGGATCGTTTATGCCTATGTAACCTGCCTAGCTGAAGTAGGATATACAGGGGATCGTGTTTCTATAGAGGTAGATGAGTAGGTAGGTAAGTTATAGGTAAGTAAGTCTACATACATACAGGCAAAAGCTTGCCAGAGTTGAGATATTGGACAGAGGAGAACGTCAATTCCTAGCAGCCAATCATCTTACACGCTTTTTTACAGCTTCTAACCTGGCGGGCCTGGGACAAGGCATCGTTGGATACCAAGAGACGGGATAGGTAGAGTGGGCCGGCCTATTGAACATCTCTAGCTGAACGTCGAACCACCAACTCCCTCCCTATACCCTGCCCCTTACCATAGCGGGATACAGAGACCTACTCCCGACGCCCTAACCTTGATTCATTTACAGCTGGAATAGACAGCGAGACAGCGCTGAGCGCCTATGATGATGCCATGGTAGGTTAGTCCGTTCGAACCTCTAGTTTAGTTTTTGTAAGTACTTGCTTCAACTTTCAAGGATTCAAGGTACTTGCGCAATCTGCGACCCCCCTCCCTAACTGCTGCCCTCGCCCGCCGCACCACATGGATGTTGCTATACACTTCGGCCTGTGGTTTTAGGTACCTCCCTGAATGCCCAAGTAGATATTCAAGTCAGCGATATGCAACTCTTGGCTACCTTATTTTACGTAAATTCGATGCACCTGATTAGGTTAGGTACCTAGATCTTGCAAAGACAAGACCGTCTTAAAAGCCCAGTTATGTATCACGTCAAAGACCCAATACGTAATGATTAACTGCTGCACATGATGTAAGAAACCGTATACTTCGCTTACTCATAAGATAGGAAACGAAGCGAAACAATCCTACTTGAATTCGGCGCTGGAGTCCACCTCTGACCTCTTCGCTAACACCTATATACAACAGAAGGCAGGTAGGTAACTTAGGTAGGTAGCAGATCAAGTGCCTCAGCATCAAACTATCTACCTATAGGTACTGTAAACCCAGTGTAATTCTCTGGTTTCCGATTCTTTCTCACGTACTTCTTACCCCACCTGCCCAACCCTCCCCTAACTACAAGCCAACTGACTGACTGACTAACACGCCACACCCCACTACCTAATAGACGAAATACATCTGCGCCAGCGGCAGCTCAGTAGCCGGCTCAGCCGTGCAGTGCTTCCCGTCGGCCTCGACGGTGTAGCGCTCGGGGTCGACCTTCATGCGGGGCATGGCGTCGTTGAAGGCCATGTCGCGCTTGCTGACGGTGCGGCAGCCGCGGACGGGTTCGACGCGCTTGCGCAAGCCGTAGCCCGCCACCACGCCGCGGTCCACGCTGGCCTGCGAGACGAAGAGGACGCTGGTCTCCGGCACGAGGGGCGCGTACATCGGCCGCGCGATCACGGGCTGGACCGTGGGTATCGAGGCGTTGGGGTCGCCCTGGGAGGAGGTAAGTTGTCAGTTGGTAAGCGAAACAGGAAGTGGGTGTTGAGCTTGTAGAAAGGAGGCAATCGAAGATGTAGGTAGGGAGTCTTGGGCAAAGACAGCGAGATACTATAATTCGCAAACCCCATTCTTCAAAGAAAAAGGACTATAGAAAGATAGGGGTGAATAGGGGGAAAGGATGGCAAAGAGGCACATACCATCTGCGCCCAAGCAATCAACCCGCTCTTCACCACCATCGTCGGCTTCGTGCCGAACCAAGCTGGATCCCACACGACCAGATCCGCCAACTTGCCGACCTCGACACTCCCAATCAGGTGCGCCATGCCCTGCGCGCGCGCCGGGTTCACCGTGTACTTGCTCACGTAGCGCTTCACGCGGAAGTTGTCCGCGTCGGTGCCCTCGTCCTCCTTCAGGAAGCCGCGCTGGACCTTATTCTTCTGCGCCGTGTTCCACGTGCGCAGCACCACCTCGCCGCAGCGGCCCATGGCCTGGGAGTCGGACGACATCATGCTGATGGCCCCGAGGTCGTGTAGCACGTCCTCGGCGGCGATGGTCTCGGCGCGGATCCGCGACTCCGCGAACGCCACGTCCTCGGGAATGTCGCGCGACAGGTGGTGGCAGACCATCAGCATGTCGAGGTGCTCGTCGAGCGTGTTGCGCGTGTACGGCCGCGTGGGGTTCGTGCTACTCGGCAACACATTCGCGTGCTCGACGACGGATATGATGTCGGGCGCATGCCCGCCGCCTGCGCCTTCGGTGTGGTATGTGTGGATGGTGCGGTTCTTGAACGCCGCGATGGTAGATTCGACGTAGCCGGACTCGTTGAGCGTGTCGGTGTGAATCAGACATTGCACGTCGAGCTCGTCGCATACGCTGAGGCACGCGTCGATGGCGGCGGGTGTGGTGCCCCAGTCTTCGTGGAGCTTGAGCCCGCACTGGCCTGCGATGATCTGCTCACGGAGCGCGTCGGGGATGCTGTCGTTGCCTTTGCCTGTTATGCCGACGTTCACGGGAAGCTCATCGCAGGCCTGTAGCATCTGACGCGTGTAGTGGGCGCCAGGTGTACAGGTGGTGGCAGAGGTGCCGGCACTGTGCGCTGGGTCAGTTGGGGACAATGAACAGACATTCTTACATTCTTTCACGACATATTTAGAATATAGCATCAAGGGTAGTAATCGCGGGGTAGGAGAGCGTGAGGAAGAACACACCTCGGTCCCACACCACCACCAAGTAATGTCGTGACGCCGGACGCGATCGACTCATACGCCTGCTGGGGGCAGATGAAGTGAATATGCGAGTCCATACCGCCCGCCGTAATGATCTTGCCCTCGCCAGCGATGACATCGGTGCAGCTGCCGACCACCATGCCGTCCGTGACGCCGTCCATGACATCTGGGTTGCCCGCCTTGCCAATGCCCACGATGATGCCCTTCTTGACACCTATATCAGCCTTGTAGATGCCCGTGTAGTCGACAATCAGCGCATTCGTGACCACGAGGTCGAGACTGTCGGCGTCGGAGCACCCGCTCATCTGCCCCATGCCCTCGCGCAGCGTCTTGCCGCCACCAAACTTGCACTCGTCGCCGTACACCGTCATGTCCTTCTCGACCTTGATCCACAAGTCCGTCGAGCCGAGGCGCACGCGATCGCCCGTCGTAGGGCCGAACATGGCGCGATACGCTCCGCGGTCCAACGTGTAGGGCTCGATAGCAGCACCCAAGCTTGGTCCGGCGGAGGGCTGGGGCTCGTGCGCGAAGCCTGCCTGCTGCAGCTTCTCGATTATCTCATCGGTGCGGCTGAGATCCAGCGTCCCGGACGCGAGGTTGTTCCCGCCGCGAATCACACGTCGGCCGCTTATCTCGACGAGCGTGACAGTCTTGGTGTCGCCAGGCTCGAATCGCACGGATGTGCCGGCCGGGATATCGAGGCGGCATCCGTAGGCCAGCTTGCGATCGAACGACAGCTGCGGGTTCGTCTCGACGAAGTGGTAGTGGCTGCCCACCTGAATAGGGCGGTCCCCCTTACTCGTGACCTGGACTCTGACACGCTTCCTCCCCTCGTTGATGGCCACACGCCCCTTGACGACGACCACGGCGCCCGGGGCATTCTTGGCATCGTAGGCCGAGGCCGGGGCCGGCGGGAACAAGCGTTCAGCGTCGGCGGCGGAGGGGACGGGCAGGAAGCTGGCGTATAAAGCTTGGCGGAGGTCCCCGTGCTCCGTCGCGATGGGATTGTGCACGGTGACGAGGTACGTGCCGGTCGGGAAGGTGCCCTCGACCTGGATCTCATGCAGCGTGCTCACGACGGACGGCAGCACGTGGCGGCGCCCCAGCATCGTCGAGCCGATGGACATGAGGTCTGCCACCGTGTGCTTGCCATCGCGGATCAGCTCCTGGAGGTTGTTGGCGATGAGGGCCTGCGGGTTGCGTGAACTTGGTATCAGCCGGGTGCCCCTTTCATACGCTCATCGCTCACGATTCATCGGCTGACCCGCCCCGTCCGCTTATGCAGAGTCGATTGCAAGGAAGCGCAAGGCCAAGACACAGAACAGCACATCACGTCGCGCGCGGACATGAGCTTGTTACGTTGGTGTTAGGTAATGGGAACGTACCGTGGCCTCTGTATGGTTCAACCTGACACCGCGCGCAAGTCGTCTCTGGGCCAGGAGCCCGAGCTGGGAGATGACGAGCTTGTCGAGCTACATGTAGATGGAACATTGCGCATTAGCCTTCCGATGGCCCTGAACACGCCCACTCTTCCGGTGCCATCATGTCGCACGCTCATTTCTCATCGGCTCTGGCGATGCACGAGGCTTGGCGAAATCCCACCGCGGGACAATCTGGACAGGACAGGGGACCCAGAGCATCGAGATGGGGAACGACGAACCTCTTTCGGTACCAGATGCATCCTGAGAGCCCAGACGCGCTACAACCTCTCTCTATATTCCTCAATGGTGAAAAGCCCGTCGCTGGAGCTCGAAGTTTAGCGACAATCTGAAGAGGAAACTAAGGTAATGCCCATCGCTACACCCGTCAAGACTGCAGTAGTCGTTCGGCTTGTGATCTCAATGGCGGCCCCGATGCGGACGCCAATGCAAGCTTATCGCGAAGCTGTCCAGAGCTAGGTTCCTACCCCGCATATCCAAGCACACCTGCAGATAAGAAGTTCATCCAATGTCTCAGTAAAAGCAATGTATAATCGCAACCAGGGGTCTGGATACTTATATCGAAAACATATTGTTGGTACAGCCTTGCAACGTCGCTACAGCTCTGTCCATCAGCCTGTTATAGCACATGTCACCTTGTCAGTTCCTCGGGCTTGGTAGAGAAGCCAATTGTTGCCATTGGTTTGATAGTCGACCAGAGAGATCGAGTCGCAACCTCCCAAGTGACTGATATATATATATGATCATAGACTCGATGTCGAGTTGAATCACGGGGGAGTCCTTTGTTCCGTTCCGTGATGTGGTGACGTGAGCCACCTGCGTGATCCTGATAACTCCCAGAACGCCAGCTTTGGTATCAAGAACCCATCCACCCCTTATTCCTGCATGCCGTATAACCACGTAACAAACAAAGTATGCTGTGACAAATCGAACCAGCTTTCATGTCAAAGACTTCAACATCATTCCTCCTCGAGATCTTCGTCCCATGTCTGCCGCTCTTTCTTCATCAGATCGGCCATCGTCTCCGGCTTGAAGATGGTGCTGTCGGAATCCGAGATGCGAGGCACCTTGCCGAGATTCTCATCATCAAACACCGTCCCGATATTGTCAATCCAGCGCCGACGTCGTTCCATGAGTGTCTTCGTCAAGTCACCAATGCCCGGTCGGGCCATACCCGCAGCACCGCCGGCCGCATGACTTCCACCACCCGCCCCACCTGGCCGTTTATTCTTCTTGCTCTTACCCATCGTCCTTGTGCGCTTAAGGTACGCGCCCTGCACTTGGGTGTCCAGATCTTCGAGGATGGTCTGGTACTCCTGATGCGCCATCCTCTCCTTGACAAGATCGGTGAGCCTAGACTTTCGGGCGCCGTTGATCAGGATCTGCTGACGCAGTCGGTCTTGGAGCAGGCGTAGACGGGCCGCTACCTCGTCGTCGAAGTGGCCGTCGTAGTCGCCATCGAAACTATCTTGCGGCAAGAAGCCGATGTGGCGAAGTTCTTGCTTGATGCGCTCGTCGACTTGTAAGTAGTCGAGCTTGGGATGGGTCGCTCTCTTCCATGCCTCGCCGGTCGACTCGGGCATGAATGTGGCGGGGGGTATGGCTTTGTTGCCCTCTTCTCCCGGGGCGACTGCGCCATCGCCGTTGACCTCTTCCTTGGCGTCGCTATCGCCGTTTATACCGTTCGTCATCGGCTTGTCTTCGCTCGGCTGTGCGCGTACCTCTGGGCGCATGGCTTGCAGCAGTCGTGATAGGACGGGGCCAACCGAGAGCTTGTCGGTCTCGGCAACATCGTCGTCCATGTTGTCGATGATGCCGCGGGGCTGGTTCGGCGCCAACCTGTCGCGGCCCTGGCCATTCGAGTCGACAGCCATGGCACCCTCCTCCTCGGACCAGATCTCGCTGTAGTGCTTCTTGCCCCGTTTCGGCATGACGAAGGGTGTTGCGCGGTCGCCCCGCTCTCTCAGGAAGGTGAGGTCTTCCTCGGCAAAAGGACGGAAGTAGGGTTCGACGTAGGTGGAAAAGGTGCTGAAACTGATCTGATTTGTCGGCTTAGCGCTACTAAAATCCTTATCCGGAGGGTCCCCGGCAATTTGATCGGCCAGGTCGGTTCTGGGAAAGACGGCGACCGAGTACAGCTCTCCTAGTTCCTGGGCAGACATTCCCGGCTTGGCGTCGAGAATTTCATAGACGGTGGGGTCGGGGAAGGTGGAGGGGTCTTCGCCGAAGGTCTGGAATTGGGGCACTTCGCGGGCGGGAGGCGCAAACTCGTCCTCGGAGGACTCTCCTTCGTCCTGTTCTCCGGCATCCTTGTCGAGCTTCACCTTTTCGTCCACCTCCATGGCGCCCGATGTGGGCTGGGCGATGGGCGAAAGCGAAGAGCTGGCGGAGTCGCGCCCACGGGAGACTTTGCGAGGTTTGCTGGTTGAATCGCGTGTCGGGGGGGACTGTTCTGCAGAGATGCGAGTCAGCATAATTGTTCAAGAATTGGGGCTGCAGCAGTCCCATCCATCCAAGTAAGGCGCGAACAGGGTGGTGCGCATGCGCGCGCGCAGGTAAGTGAAGCAGATAGGGTGTGCGCTGTCGCGTGGTCTTGGTGTTGGTGATGAGGGTGGATGGAGAGTGTAGAGTGGATAGTGTTCGGGTAGGAGGGCTGGTAGGTATAGAAGTATGAAGGAAGATATGTAGGTAGGCGTACAGGCCGCAAGACAAGTATGGATGGAGGTAGGTGAGATCTGGGTTGAGCCAGACATTGGTGGTTGAAACAAGCCAACCACAGTACTGACAGCTGGATCAAGTCTAGACGCAGGATGACGGTTGCTCAAGGCAGTGCGAACAGGATGTGCGCGCGTGCGTGCGCATGGATGGGTTTCTCTCTCTCTTGTATTCAATTGCAATGCAAAGTGGATGCGATGCGTAGGACGGTGGTAAAACATTCACAGCCGGCATGGTTGCTTCAGCTTCATTCAGACTTACCAGTGGCGGTGGTGTCGGCTGCCTTCCTCTTCTTCCTGTTGGGCTTCTTCTCGCCCTCATGCGCGCCGGCTGCTGCTCCGCCGTCTTTGCGCGCATCGGACTTGGCGGTGCTCTGGTGCTGCTGCATGTCGGCGACGGAGTGTGTCTTCTTCTCGGTGACGATCAGGCGCATGGCCTTGTCGGACCAGCTGCCGCGGCGTTCGATGAGGTCGTGCAGCTTCTCGAGTTTCCACAGCAGGCCATCGAGGGTGCGGGAGTCGGGGATGACGGCATTGGAGGTGCTCTGGTCGATGATGTCGTCGTGGGGGATGGTGCGCACATGTTCGTACTTGATGTCGAGCAGCTCGCTCTCGAGCGGTTCGACGGGTGGGATGCTAGCGGCAGACGCAGCGGCGGCGGCGGCGGCGGCGGCGGCGCTGTTGCTGGTGGGCAGGCTGCTGGACA
Organism: Astrocystis sublimbata; assembly: GCA_022453515.1. Lineage (NCBI taxonomy): Eukaryota > Fungi > Ascomycota > Sordariomycetes > Xylariales > Xylariaceae > Astrocystis > Astrocystis sublimbata. The sequence goes on along the minus strand of JAJNNY010000043.1, from coordinate 179,009 downwards.
TGGGGGTCGTGTTGCGGCTACGCTGTGCCTTCGCGCCCGCCCCCTTCTTGCCCGTCCCCTTCTGGCTCGGTGCGGGCGGCATCGTGGCGCGGAAGCGAAGGTGATCTGTATGGGGCAGATAGCTCGAGGCAGTCAGGTCCGGATACTGACGTGTGCTGGGCAGTATTTAGATGAAATGCATGTTCATCGATCGTCGTAGTCTCAATGAAACAAACGGCAGCCAAGCACACGCGCAGGTTACGAGGAGGATAGACACGGTTAGGGGGGCAACTCGCTCAATGTCAATGGTCAAAAAAGGGTCAAGGGCCAGTCGGGCCACTCTCGTCAGGCAAGTAGCGGCTGAATTTGGGCTTACCTAAGCCCCGCTAAGCCCCACGCAGGTAGCTCCTGAGCTAGGCGATCTTGGCGCGAAATGATACCAGAGGTGAGGTACCTTTGTACTCCAGCTGTTGTCGGCCTTAGATAAATCGTAAAGTCGTGTTCGTTATTCGCGTCTTAATTCCCAAACCAACAAGTAATGAGAACGACATGTGTCTGCAGGTAACTTCTCATATATTCCATGCTACCAAACTACATACCTACGTGATTCAGAATCAAGGTTTTGCAGCGGACCACGGGAACTACGAGCCTCAAATCATCATTCCAATGTCCTTTGGCTTGCCTCTCAGTTGCTTATATTAATCGTTACAGACAGCCAAGAGACGATGGAATTATAGTATGCTACCTAGGCAGATATTGCGAACAAGTGAGTGCATGGGTTTCCGACCACCTTGCCTCCTGATTTGTCGGCAACTGGTCCCGCTGTAACCGACCATTCGGGGCCGTGATGTCGGGCGTCATCCGCTCTGAAAGCTTCCCGGCCACCCCACACATCCGGAGATGGCCATTGGCACCCATAGGAGAGGGTCGATGTGATCTTTGAGGTCGCTGCAATATTGAATCTCCAATAGACTTCAAACTGCTAATCTGACGTTTATGCCGACCATAACCATTCCAACGATGCATCCAAGGATCAATAATCAGCGTCCGTGTCCCTACCTTGCACCTATGATCAACATAGAGGACAAGAGATAACATCAGACTAACATGCGTCGAATTCAAGTATCGGTGTGTATTCTCCTCCCTATTGCCCATGACTGGCGTTCCCAGCAATCGCTCCTAGCACACGATCGATCTCCGTATACGTACGACGACGAAGTGAGGTAATGATGTGGTTTCTCCTACTACTCACTGTCGTTCACTTCTTCGGTTTCTTTCGATTTCTCCTCGCCTCCAGTTTCTTCTCTTCTTCTAAATTTTGCTGCTGTTCTTGGAGTTTCTCTTCTTCGCGCCGCTTACGCGCTTCCTCAACGGCTCGAACGTCCTCTCGGTAGCATTTGACGCATTCCGATTTGGGCGCAAACCATTTATCCGAATATGTGCGGCATACTATGACATGTACCTGTTTCATACATCTCCGGGTGATCTTTTTGTGGCAGGTGGGACTATTTTCAAATCAGCTAGCTGTGATTCTTTGTTGTTGTTACCTCCAAACTTGCCAGTGATGTTCCTCCATAGTGGATATTGACAACTGCCGTTGAAGCTGTGAGAGGTTGGGAGGTAGCTTGGTGAAAATAGAGTCAGGCACGTCGGGAGTATATTTCTGTCCTATTACTCTGTGTATATGGAGGGTGAACTACAAGAACAACATATATTACGCAGCAGCAAGCGCCCTTGATGCCATTGGGGCGACAGCATGTGTGGCACCAGCTATATTGAATCATTGATACCAACTATTCGGATATCAGTGTTTAGTATCAATTATCCCTCATAGCAAACATAGTCAATGCTAATCACGGATCATATGTTGACAACAAACCGCTACCATTGAATCATCAACTCAATCCCTTCGAACGACATAAACATCAACGAGTTATTAGATAAACGTGTACTACTTATTGTGATTATGGTTTCCGGCGACAATGAGGGACTGCCTGTGTAACTGTAGCTTTGGCTCTGAAAAGCAGTGGCATTAGTAGATGGGTGGCACGATGGTCACACGATAAACAAGATTCGAGCAAGTGACTACGCAAGGACTGCCCTCGGCACCTGATGTTGGGTGTACTTGAATCACAGCGGAATAATGGTATCACCTTGCACGGTGCTACTGGCAGACGGTCATACATGTGAGATCAAAGGGCTACATTTGTCAACTTTCGTAGCAGTATCCTGCTTTATCCTGATCTCTTCAAAAACAACTGCCTGCTCTGGACGTAGTGTTTAATACTCACTATGTCATCACTTCCCATCAACCACAACAATATGTCACACCACTTGGAAGATACAGCTTCGCCCCCTTCGGACCTTTCTAAGGTTGATGTTTTAGTTGATCTGGAAGATGCACCTTTACCTTCAGACCCCTCCGACCCTTTGGATCCATCTGAGGTTGAAGAGCTAACCGAGAGATTCTCCGCGGTGTTTTCGACGCTCGACGCGACTCAGCTTCCTCTACTGGGCGAGGAAGTGTTCAAGCGCACTCACCCAAACCTTACCAATACTGGTGCTAAGCCCGTAGTCGGTGAGCATTTGTACAGCTCGTATCACGTCCTGTTCCCCCTCACCTTCGACACCGGGCTTTGCTGGTTGGTCAAGATACCTTTCAATGGTATAGAAGACAAGTGGGACGAGGACGAGGCGGCGACTTTAGTCGCCGAGGCTAAAACGATGCAACTCCTCAAGCGAGAGACTACTATCCCTCTGCCTGAAGTGTTGGACTTCTCATCGACTACCAAGAACCCTATTCGATGCCCTTATATCCTGATGTCTTACATACCCGGCAAATCTCTTAGTAACGTTTGGTTCGGCCACAAGCTTAACGGCGAAAATGCAGAAACAAACCGCGCACGTCGAACTCGTGCGCTGGAAGGTATCGCTGCTGCGATGCTTGAACTGGGAAGGTTCACGTTCCAGTCAAGCGGCAGTCCGACCTTTGCAAGTGATGGAACCCTATCCGGCACCGGCCCGCAACGTTATACCGACGTCCAAGCCATGATTGATCGATGGTTCGTCTATCACGACCCATGTGACGATCCTATATACTTGATAAATCCACTGTGCAGCGACCCAAAGACCTGGTATACTTCCAGATTAGACCTGCGCCCCTAGACAGACTGCTATGACCTGGGTATCTCGATCGTCTTGCGCCTAATGATCAGCTGGATACCCGAACAAAACGAGACAAATCACTTTGTTCTCCGCTATCCGGACTTCAATAGCCAGAATTTCATCGTCTCCGAAGACGGTGACCTTCGAGGCATAATTGATTGGAGCGGTGTCTCATTTTCCCCTCGTACCGTCGGCTGCGCAGTATATCCTAGCTGGCTAACGCGAGACTGGGACCCCATTATGTACGGGTATCGGGAATCTATGGATCAAGGAGTCAAGCCGGAGGGGTGCTGGGAGGATTCGCCATCGTGCCTCGCGGATTGTCGTCAGATTTACAAAGCTGCCATTGCAAAAATTGACGCCGCTAGTGCTGACATCTGCCGCATGTCGCTAGTCACAAGCAATCTAGCAATCGCTGCGAACAATCCTATGTGCAGAGAACACATTGTGTATAAGATTGTGAAAGAAATTTGGAGGCGTACGGGTCAATATGAGGAAGTGGACTTTGTAGAGGTCATGGAAATGTTCGGGGAGAACAAGGTGGACGAGGCGGTGACAAATGCACTCCAGACAGGATTCCGTCGTCTTCTAGAGGAGGAGGGTCTATAAGGCTAGCTCCCGTATTCCTTTTTCCAAACGATTCTACTTACGACGCACACCTGGCGTCAGAGTCTTCAACCTGTCTACTAAACCTCCTTCACGGAACCAATAGGTCATTCTGAAAATAGGCAGGCTTGTCAGGTGTGGTTGTTCGAAACTATGCCTGCTCGTGCGTGTCGTGTCCACTTGTTCAGGCAATCTTACACGCTATATTTTTTCTTTTTGATCATCCTGGTGGTAGTAGAAGAACAACACTCAGATTGCTATTCTTGGCTCGGAAAGAGTACCATTATTACTCAGATGCAATTAATCTACTCGGCCTTTCGTATATAATCCAACCCTGAGAATGTGCAACACATCGCTTGCTTAATCGACATCGTCGTCGTTCGCTCCAGCATCAGTTGAATCGGCCTTTGTCTCAGTACTATCCCCATCCGTGAACTTCCCTGCATCCTTGGCCATATCTCTGTCTTCTCGCGTCGCTTGCAGCGCTGCCGGTTTCAGCGAGCCGTCCTCGTTCACGTCCTCCTTCAGGTAGAGGGTGAACAAGATGACAAGATACGTGTCAGCCGTGGTGCGGTTCCGAAGCACGTATCTAAGGGTGTGTGAGCGCTTGGGTTGTTGAGACCTGTGACGGCAGCAGATGGATGAGAATAACGCCGGCAAGAAGCACAAATATGTTCGCTTTTTTGGAAGTGTAAAAGAAGACGGGTGGTTCGCTTACCTCAGGCCCTGGCCATCCCAGTGGTTGATGATCGGCAGCGTGAATCCCGGCAGTCGGAGCGAGAAATCATTGAAATTGAGATAAGGATTGAAAAAGTCGACGCAGTACGTTTTATCGTACTCAAACACCCACTTATCCTTGCTGTCGGTGTTCAGCGCCCATTTCTTGCGCCCTTTGGCGTCGTCGGGTGCGCCAATCGCCTGGCGTGCTTCGAGGCCGGCCCCGTCACCTCCTTCGTCGAAGAATAGTCCTCCCTTTTCAGGATCGTGCTCCCCAGCACCGACATGTATGCTGTTAAATGAAGAGAGTCCGGGCCCGTACAGATACGGCATGTCGGCATACGGGTCGCCGTCTAGGCCTGGGTCAATCCACCACTTGACTATGTTCATCGCGTAGCTGAAGCCTGGAGGGAGGCGGTCCCTAATCGGGTGATCGAAATCATTACCGAATTGTAGGTCATGGCCCGATATGCCGTTCTCAGACAGAGTTGATTTGTCTGCGTCTGTGGAGTTGTCTTTGCTGTTGCTATTGTCCTCACTTGGAACTGCAGGTGCCGCTCCAGACGAGGCAGCTTTTGTTTGAGATCCGGTAGGCCTTTTCGGTGTAAATCGGATGGCGAGACTGTACTGATCATCGTTGGTCGCATGCGGTTCCAATGAAAAGTATGGGGAGGTCGTTGGCGAGTTGCGCGGCAGACCACGGTAGTCTTTGACGCGTACGTTGATCTCGGCATCTACGAAGTCGTTGTTGATCTTGATCGTCTCGGGCGAGTTGACTGGCACGACAGTGTGGTTGTCGATATTGTAGTCGGACCCCGCCGTCACTCGGATGATGTACTTCTCCGCCATCTTGACCGATGCCAGTGAAGTTGGGCCAGACAGTTGAGCCCTGAGTGGAAGTGATTACAACTTCACACAGAAACTATCAGAATGAGTGGTACATATAATCCGTGGCTGGCCTAAGTTCGAATTTCTCTGTGCCCCGCGATTTCGGTTATGCAGTAGGTTTTGCTGAACTCTATAATATCAGCTCTAGAGGGGGTTTCAATCAATATGAATTTGATTAATAAATAAAAACAATACGATATTATAGCATTACTGGTTAAAACGATACCCCAGCTGTAAGGAATGACGGAATACTCGGTGATCGGTCGCCGTGTTACAATGTTTACGTGTAAGAGAAATTGAATGACGTCGGCCATCAAGCACCACCGGAGGAGCAAGGATAGCAATCGCTGGCTGAAGTATACAGTGTATACACAGTTATCAAAGAACAAGCAACACCGTATTGACAGAGTGTTGGACAAGAAAAACAAGTCAAATTATCACAAGCGCCATTTCCCCTGGTGCTCGAATATAACAACGTCGAATTAACATCTCACTAAGATCGATGTAGGTAGCTTCAGGAAAGAGTCAACTTTCCAAGAGCCACGGATTTCGGGTGATCAGCGCCAAAGCACGTCGAAATACAAGATATGCCCCATGAAACGTGCTTACTGCAGATGTAGGGAACGTCGATATAGCTAAAGTGTAAGACAGAGGTTGCCGATTTGGGGTTCTGTGGCTACAGAATTGGAATTAGCTATCATGGGACAAGCAGTTGGTCAATGTCGACCCTTTCAAAATAGCTGATGTGCCCGAAATCGCCCCAGTACTGAGCCAGCCGGTTGTGAGATATGATGATCAGTTGCGATTCAATGTACTGATCTAAACGAATTGTCAGTTCCAACCGGTACTCGCAGGTGGAGAACCTTACCATTCAGGAAACCATGCTCAGCAATGTGGCCGTGGCTTTTCACAATCCTGGCGCCTTGGAAGGGAGGTTCTTGAGCAATGCCAACGAAACCCTCTTCTCCCAGCTCATCGACCTTGAATGTATATTCGCCCCGCGGGACATTCGGATCGCCTGTGAGTTTGACAGCGTCGAGTCGCCCTCGGTAGACCCTTTCCGATAGGAATCGCGCTTCAAATTCCCCATCGCTCTCGCTCTCAAGCTTTGGAAGAGGCTTGCGCCACTCTTCTTCATCGACGTCGGGTTGTTTTACAAGAAGGAATTCGCAGCCGTGTACACTATAGTCGCCTACCCAGATACCCCTGAATGGGCGTTCGGGTGTTGGTGTACTATAAAACATGGAATTAGACAACTGAGGTTTTAACATTCGTTGGATTACACAGTTTCAGGACGATTGCGGGAAAATAGCAAGACACTATCCTTCTGGAACTTTGCGCATGAAGAAGAGATGCAGCATTACTTACTAGTGCACCGGATCAATTGTTGAGTACGTCACAATGTCTTCGCCAATGTGAAAACCGATCGTTGGCGGACCTAGCTCCAGCCACTGACGAATACGGAAAGTCATGTCAGAAACCTCCGTCCTGTTGATGGGTCGCCATTGGGGTGAGGTCAACAAGTCGGGAGTCGGACCCCCGGCAATGTCAGCGGGGTGGCCGAGAACTCGATGAGCTGCGGGGATGGCGGGAGGAGGCCAAATGAGACCGTATGGGAATCGTCGTTCTACGTGTGGCGCTGTGTCTTCTTCCTCGAGAGGCTTTGCCAGCATGAAGGTGCTGAACCTCGGATCTGACCCACGACTGCAGCGCATAGGGTGCTCAGGGAAGAAGCGGCGTGGGAGTCGTGTTGTGCGATCTGGCGACGATGACAGTGAGATGCGCATCAGATTATCCAGGCTGTCAACGTCAAATTGAAGGATCGGCCTGTCAAGATGTAGCTTTATGTCGGGCTCAAAGTCGTGAATATGGACGGTATCATCGGCACCCCAAGGGTTGCTTCCATCTCGTGAACGGGTAGCAAGAAGCTGGTAACCCTCGATACATCCTCTCCGAGGGTCGTATCTGGCAATGACCTGAAATGTTGATGTTAGCTCGTACTGCTACTGGCCCGCATTTGAAAGGACATCTAAAAGCTCTGAGTAGCGTCGGGGCTTGGAACAAGAAGGATGCCCTCGGCAAATTGCTCCGACGTAATGAAAGTGGCTCCAGTGGTGCCTTACCATCTGCCCTGCCAGTGAGCGATCACAGAACCATAGCTTCTGTTTAGTCAGGAACCAGTATTGACTATGCGCAACGAAAAGCTCGCGCCAGGTCTTGCAGGGATACGGCGATTGGACTTTGTTTCCGGGCAAATTCGACAACACATGCCGTTGCCAATGGATATCATCCGCAGCATGGTGGTAGAGCTTGCGACATATTAGAGATAGCCGAGCCAGCTCTATAGGAGTGAGGAATGAAAGAATGGTGGCGATCAATTCCGCTGGTAGCTCAAGCAAACTGGATATGAAATGACCGGTTGACGAAGACATCGTCGACGCCCGAGCAGGGCTCGAGTCTGGAAGAATGGCGTATATGCATTAGCAAAAGAACCCAGCCAGCTATATTAGGTCAATCAATATGAGATGGGAGCCGGTGATCGGTGATCGGTGATATTGATATATGTAAGGACAGGCTGACAACTTGCCTGTAGAACAGTAAGCCATCATGAGACGAGCTCAAGGACGTGATGCGGTCTGATCCCGAAGTAAGTTAGGCGATGATCTACGGTCAAGCTGTGTCTTGTCTTCCACCTGTGCTGGCTGTGATTATATATATATATATATATATATACGAAAATGGGGGAAGTCAGAACAACACATAAGACACTCGGCGTCTTTGGTGGCAGAGTTGTCTACACTGGAGGGTTGAATGGCCAACAGCACCGGGGACATAAGTCAAGCCCGATGGAAGTATCCGGGAAAGCGGGTCGATATGCCAGTCTCGTACAGCTTCATCCTGGAAGGGGATGGCGTATATCGTTGGCGAAGCGCAACTTCACTGCAGCCCATCTGATTGGCCAGAGACCATTCGAGAGACGTGGCAGACTAAGATGCTACGGGGTGCTCAGGTGCTTGCTCGGGTGCTCAGGTGTCCAGGTGCTCTTGATAGCAGCATGCTAGTTAGCTCGGGCTCGGGGGAGCTGCCACTGATTTATTTGGCTTGTCCCTATCTCGAAGACAGGTGTGTGCTGCGGGTTCTACCAACAGGTGGTAAGCAACTTGGAAGCAAGCTAGCTCAAGCGTGACAGGCTGACATGGCGAACGGGGAGGGGTTTCTGTGCTTACGTACAGTACTTGTGCCCGTGGTCATTCAAGGAAAGTGGCGGGGTAGTGATCGAGCTACAAGCAAAGGTGCTACAAGAAGCTAGCCTAGCCTAAGGAAATAGGTAGGTAATTACATTTACGGACCATATAACATTGCTGAACCAGGCCCGCCAGGCCCAGAACTGTGTGGACATGTGGTAGATACCTATACCTTGTAGGGGAAGCTGACTATAAAGGTCTGATAGAGAGCAATGGCGACACGTTCGTAATACCGGAGATACCATCCATGGGCCCTGTTCAGGCAGCAGCAAGGCCACGCATGCATGATTTACGGTTGTTTACCAGATTCCGGGAGGTACCTTTGTTTAGGTACAGTGGAGTGCACGCCCGCGGCGCCAACAATCAACCTTAGGGAATGAGTGCTTACACTGAACTGGAGCAACTGCCAATGTCTATCGACGCAACTTGAAGGCATCCAGGTCTCCAAGTGATTGATCGGCTTCATCCTGGGCGGCAGCATTGCCGGCGTGGAACAAGGGGCTGGAGCTGGGGGTATCCTGGACACCGACCTGCCGGACCTTTGCTGCTGGGTGACGGACGGCTTGCTTTTTTGGGTAGGTAGAAACGTAACCCATCATGAGCTGCAATACTCACATGCCGCTGATAGGTCCGTGGAGACAATGGAATATCCTGGCTCTCAAAATTTGGATATGACGCAGATTGCTGTTGTGCTACCTGGATGTTTTGAACATGTTGATACTCAATCGTCTTGGCCGTACCATGCATGAAAGTGATATATCTACCCTCAGCTTGATTTGAATGGTATGAAAAGTGATAATACAGTATTAAAAAACACCAAATGGTAGTTAGATACAGGCTAGCTAGCTCTTGCGATCGAGACCATCATATGTCGGTAGTTTACCCAATGAAATGAACTCTGGATTGTGACTCTCAAGCTGAGAGAACGTGAGGAGCGAATCTAAGTGGCGATGGTCAGGCGCTTGAATGCACAGACCACGCAACGCGTACAGCTTTGGGTGGCCGAGTGGCTTAGCGTGGTGAGTGGCTCAATCAGGCCTCGACTCAAGAGACCATCTCGTTGATGCTCACTTTCCTACTTGCTATCATGCTATCTATGTACTGTAATGATAGCCCGAAACAGGTGAACGCGTCGTGCTATCTGAATACTCCACCGTAAGAAGTGAGGCGACCTGGATTGCATAGTCATAATGGCTTCGTTATTTTCGCTTCTTCCCGACATTTTGCCCATGATCATGCCGGCAGACATCACAGTGGTCAAAGCCACCGACCTCGAGACTCAACGGCAGAAGTCGGATGAGTCGCCCATGATTCGCCAAGGTGCCATCATCGGCAAAAGTGACAGGATGTGTGCCACCAGTAAGTACTTTGACGCCTTTATGGGCTGTTTTGTAAATAACTAAGTATGAGCTAACATGCATCGGACTTGCAGTACTGCGAGCCAAACCTCACTGTTCTTCGGCAGTGCACCACCATGGTGAACAAGGTGGGTTGACCTGCCATATCTCTATATGGGAGCTCCTCTTAATTGGTAATTATGGTGCAGAGACTATCATCTACGCCGCGTCCGGCAAGGGCATCCTTGTCACAAACACGGATGATAAAGTGACGAGACACGAACTGTCAGCGGGCGATTTCGCCTTCATACCCCCATGGACAGAGCATCAAGAAATTAACGAGACGGACGAAGATGTAGTGTGGATTCTCATACGCAGCGGTCCTGAACCACAGGTTTCCTACCTGACGGGGTGGGATGGTGACCAGGCGAAAGCAGACTGAGTGTTAACATGGACACATAACCACAGGCCCCTTATACAGCATCAGACTTAATCCTAGGTATGGCCCTATTCTATTGTCACAACCATCATTACTCTAATTGGGAATTATATGATTCCATCATGAACTAACCTCGCGCACAAGCTTCCAGAGTGAGAGTTGCGAGACGAGCTGAAGAATCCTTATAATCAAATACCTGCGCATGATCCAGCCCGTCGAACCATACCACCTCGATACCGCTGTTCTCGAAATGGCGGGTCGATTGGGGCAAGTCTTTACTGTGAATACAGTTCTTGTCCGGGACACTGTCCGTGGTCGCCCAATCTTCGTTATGAGTAAGGTATTTCAGCACCGTCGGCGTATCGACTATCAGATCTCGTTCTGCCAGGCATACCGTCACCTTCCGCTCTCTCGATGCTTTAGGACGAATCATGGAATTCGACGCCCCGATACCATGTGGCTCCTGTCGCATATGTAGCAAATCTTCCTTCCAGGCGATGCTGTCTTTCCAGAAGAGATGACGGCCCAAACAATGCGCGACGCCTGGGTCCGTGCTTGCGAAGTACCATAACAGGTACTCGTTAGCCTTGCGCGGCTTGCGCCTCGTGAAGTTGTAGGCTACGTTCGGAAGATGCAGCAAGATAGAGACGGGGTCGACCAGGATGATCGATTGAATGCGTGGGCTTAGGCTGGGAGACTTGACCATTTGGGTAGCTAGAAATGTTCCATACGAATGAGCAACGACGGCGAATTGGCCCCAACCATGCGCATCAACGATGCATGTGATTTGAGCGAGGAAGTCGGCCTGGCTCAAGGGCACGTCGGTGAATCTCATCGATATGGGAAGGTATTCGATCGCGATGATTCCGATCTGCTCATCTTCGCCACAGTCTCGGTTGATATACGAAAAGTACGGTGTATATGGCCAGAGTCCTATGCCGATTCCGTGAAGAAAGACAAGCGGTAGCTTGTTCTTTGCCGTGTGCGGCCGGTACCAGTAAGCTAACCGAGAGACGGATTGCTTCTTGGTGAATAGTGATTGCAGACGTGGAGGGACCACAGAGAACGAATGGGGCCAAGGTTGTGCATAATATCGAAAACCGGAACGGGATAAGATAATATGTGTGGTGAGATCGACCCCTCCAACAATAACGTACCACAGCACGCTTCTGTAGTTCATCTTGATTTTGTCGAGTGTTACACGTAGACTCTCGGCCCTTCCCTTACCCGGCTGAAATTGATATCCGACGCGTCGTTCAATCATGGCAACATATTCATCAAGCTCCTCATGCTCCTCGACGGTTTCGTTTCCGGGGTGCCGGTCAAAGAAAGCCCACGAGATGAACTCCCATACGTTCTCCCTTCGGATATCCGAAACATCGGCTTTGAGAAACCAGGTCTGCAGGTAAACGGCGACGTTGGGGACATTGTCCAGACAGCGACTGAAGAGCTCACGACGCTCAGCCGGAGGTGGTAGAGGCGGGTGTTCGGCTGCCTGCTCCAGGCGATGGTTGTATGGCTGATAGACGAAAATGGCGAACAGGGCATCGACAACGCAGTAGCCGGCCAGGGCCTTGCCAGTCCATGATGATATACCTGCTGTTCCTTTGAGAGCGGTCAGAGCCAGCAAAGTTGCCAAGCACAACGGTGATGTGTAACGCAGGCCGAATATTGCTAACCGTATGGCGATGTATTCTGGCACCGAAGTGCCGATCATGTTCCGCGTAGAAACAGGGCAAGGGCGATTGCGTAAAGCAGGCAACCTTGGAATCGATTGAGTTTGAGTATGAACAGGTGTAGTGGGTTGCTACCTACCTGGTATACCCAAGTACAGGTAGGTAGGTATACAAGTCGTTTGGCGGCGGCAGATACCTATGTAGGTACCTAGGCTAGGTATGTAGGTGATGTAGGTCGGTGATCAAGTCTGACCAAATGCTAGCCCACAGGTTTAAGATAGGTTTGGCAATGGAGGAGCGATGCGATCACGGCTTGTGTCGTAGGCAATCGAATTCTACTTTGTAGATTGTTCGTTTGGACGTTTGGGCAGCAGGGCAGTATGTACCTAGGTAGATTTCAATAACCAGCAGGGACCATCATAGCAAAGGGCGCCTGCCCACATCAGGCCTTGCTAGACTTGCTTAGGTACCGCCGTGTAGGATGCTGTGGCTAGTAAATAAATCGGCGACTCAACTTGAAGTCAGATCCAGCTCGGATCTTGGGCTAATAATATAGACCGGTTCGCAGGTTTTTTTCTTGTTCATTGAAATTGACTGTAAGGACCCCGCTATCGCTTGGAATGTCCACTAAAGCACGGCATAGATAGGTCTTGCGTGTCTGAGGACAAACGCTTAATGGCGCCAATCATCAAGTTCGTATCAGCAACAGTGCCGAAGGCATCATGGGCAAAATATGGAAATCTCAAAGTCCAAACCACTTCAAAGACGTATAAATCCATATAATACATGATCCAAGATTCCAAGGGCCAGTAAATGCATTCAAAATCCGGAGCCAATACGCCGCCTAATGCCTTGAAATTCCGATCCCCGATCGGAGTATGTTTGCTCAGCACATCCAGTTGGATGCTATGCTTGAATCACATTCCCAGGTCGTGTTGACTGTGGTTTGAGCGATAAGCTCACGTTGGATGGAGATTGCGCCTAACATATTTGATGGGCATCGCAGTGACAAGTGATGTCCATGGGGCGCAAGACTTTGACCTCTGCAGGATAGACATCCGCAGAATTGGTAGTGCCGGTACCCAAGCATCCCGCAACATATTACTACCTGCAGTTTGAGTCTTCATCGTGTGAATAGGCTGTATGTGCTCGAAGTCCTCACCCTTCGAAGCCAAAGTTGCAACTTGCAACCCATAACTGCAGAGAATGCCAGACAGTACTTGGTGCTTATTGCCAAGTCGTCGGAAGCCTCGAGAAGAATTGACGCTTGAAAGATGATATCTTAACAAGTTTCACACCTTGTTCGTCTTGTCTGCTGGTGTGCCGCGCAAGGACTTGGTATGCCCGAGGGCCAGCCTGTCGAATAGGATATACGTGGTGACAAGAAGTATGGGCATGGCAATCATGAAGCGCGTGTATTTCGAGGCAGCCTGCTTGTAACCCGCGCTATTGAGATCGACTCGGGGAGTTCTTGGCACCCTTGGAGGCGATGTGCGTGGTCCTGGGGTATTGGCCTGGTTACGAACACGAGCGTGAAGTGGTTTCGACATTTCGCCCATCGACGGCTGGGTTGAATAGCTGGGCTAGTCTCGACGAGGATCGCAGATCGGAGGCCCGGAGGGCTTTGGTCTTCTGCCTTGCAGGGAAAAGCGAGGTTGGTTCGAATTAAAAGTGTGGCCTTGGTTGTGGTTCGTATCGTGGTCCCGTCGGCGGCGAGGCGGGTAGCTATGTTGATATCAAGCTTTCAGGGTGCTCGCTCACTTCGGTCGCGATCGTGTTCTTGCGTTTGGAAAATGGCTGGCTTCTTAACAAGCCGTCGCAGCATTTCGCTCCAAATACCTACCCTAGATAGGTATCTCTTACCGTGTTAATTACTGGTCAGCTCGGTTACCGTACTGTACTGTAGGTGAGCGCATTACCCCCCTGCTCCGTTCACGGAGTTTCCCGCCAGAAACTTTCGTTATCGATAGGTACCTAGTTGGAACCCCACCATCCCACCTGCAGTCGGATATGGCGGGGCAACCGGGCGGCCCCAGTGACTGTAAAAGCAAATGCCTAGTTTGAGTTAATGAAGCCTCTTACACAGAGAGAGTTTCCGAATGTCATAACCTATCATATTCCTGACTCTGCGGTCGGAACCTCCTTTCAGTACCCTGAGCTACCAGCTTCGGCGGTCTTTGTGTCGTAATGCCTTACGAGGTCATCCTTGGCCAGCCATGCTTTGAGGCATGGCAGTCCAAGAAACTGCTCGATGACATCGCGAAGGTCACCCCCGCCAAGGTTACGAGCATCACAGGTTCATGGATATACTACCTCCACCTCCAGAACGCTATAGATATCGCCGAGATCAAGTCTTTTCTCGGTGTCTCAGATGCTGCTGGAGATGCTCACACCACAACCGATTCGACAGATGTCTACATCACGCCCCGAACCATCTCACCTTGGAGCTCGCAGGCCACCGCGATTGCTCAGGTATGCGGTCTTCGAGATGTCGTGCGTGTAGAGAGAGGTCGTCTCGTCAAAATTGGGTTTGAAGATCAACCCGAAAAGGGGCTGGCTTCTTTCGTGGACCTGTTCTATGACCGAATGACAGAAACATACAGCGAAACTCAGCCTCAGCCGGAGGCCACGATTTTCGCCGAGGGCGCCCGCAGCCCCCTCGTTGTCGTAGACATATTCGCGGATTCTCGTGGCCCTATCGCTGCTTTAACCGCTTACAGCAAAGAGAATGGCTTAGGTCTCGACGACAGCGAGATTCAATATCTAATCGAGGTCTTCCAAGATCTCGGGCGCCCCCCAAACGATATCGAGCTATTCATGTTTGGCCAGGTTAATTCTGAGTATGTGTTGGAACGCTCTGCTTCGTCTCTTGTGTCTAATGAAATGCACCTATAGACACTGTCGCCACAAAGTCTTCAATGCCAACTGGACAATTGACGACAAGCGTCAAATTGGGAGCCTTTTCGAGATGATCAAGAATACCCACAAGAAGACGCCCGACTTTACTGTTTCCGCCTATAGTGACAATGCCGCTGTTGTGCAAGGAGAGATGGCCGCCTTTTGGGCCCCTGATTACCAAACTGGTACCTGGAAGTTGACCAAGGAGGTGCTGCACATGCTATGTAAGGTCGAGACGCACAATCATCCCACGGCCATTTCACCTTTTCCTGGAGCTGCGACTGGGTCTGGAGGTACGTTATCTTATTACAGTCATGGCTGCTGTCCTATCCCGCGTATTAGGGCGACAATAGGGGCTTTGTCTGACTAGAGCTGCGATGCAGGCGAAATTCGTGACGAAGCGGCTGTTGGTCGAGGATCCACAACGAAAGCAGGTCTTTCGGGATTCTTTGTTTCCGATCTTCGAATTCCTGGACATGAACAGCCATGGGAGGCCAACATTGGCAAACCGTATCAGGTAGGTGATGCCCCCATTTTGTCCCTATAACGCTTGTATATGAGATTGTACTAATAGTGTCCAGTGAGTCATGAGATCGAATTGAGCAGCAAAATCAGGGTGTTAACAATAAGCAGCTACGCCAGCAGTCTCGACATCATGCTTGAAGCTCCCATCGGATCCGCGCGTTATAACAATGAATTCGGTCGCCCTGCCTTGACCGGAGTCTTCCGCACTCTGTTGACAGATGTTGACAATGATTGGAGAGGGTACCATAAGCCTATCATGCTAGCGGGTGGTCTCGGTTCGGTTCGACCGCAACACGCCCTAAAAGCTCCCGAATTTGTTGAAGATGGAGCTCATATCATTGTTCTTGGTGGCCCGGCCATGCTCATTGGTCTCGGCGGTGGAGCTGCATCAAGCAGCAATTCAAGTGAAGCCACAGCCGAGTTGGACTTCAACAGTGTCCAACGCGGTAATCCTGAAGTTGAACGTCGTGTCCAGGTGCGTCAACACAACTACACTCTACAGCGAATCCAGTCTGCTAGATCAAGAGTTACTAACTGTGTTCATGTCCAGATGGTTATCAATACCTGCGTTGCCCTTGGTGAAGAAAACCCGATTGCTATGATTCATGATGTGGGCGCCGGTGGAATTTCCAATGCGCTGCCAGAACTAGTCAAGGATGCCTTGGGCGGTGGCAAATTCGAACTGCGCCAAGTTGCAAGTGCCGATGATAGCATGAGCCCCCTTCAGATCTGGTGAGTTTCTTCAAACCCATGCGCATTCGATCATTGTGTTGATTGGAGGTTTCAAATGCGTATTCAAAATACACTACTAAACAATTATTAGGTGCTGCGAAGCCCAGGAAAGATACGTGCTTCTAATTAATAGAGATCGCATCAACCGCTTCATGAGCATATGCAATCGAGAGCGTTGCGGCTTCTCCAATGTCGGAACATATCACCGAAATGGGGATGGAAAGACCAAATTGATACTACAAGACCGAGAAACTCCATCGCATCCATTGCCTATCGACTTACCTATGGATGCTCTCTTCCCTCCGGGTCGCAAGCAGGAACGCTCCGACAAGACCCCTAGCAGATCTCTGAAAGCATTTGACTCTGCCTCAAGTCTCAAGGAAATCCATGGTGTCTCTAACCTAAAAGAAATGCTCACGCAAGCTACGCGACTTGTTTTCTCTGTGCCGGCTGTTGGTTCCAAGATGTTCCTCATTACCATCGCAGACCGATCCGTTGGTGGTCAAGTAGCTCGTGATCAGCTTGTTGGACCTTGGCAGGTACCAGTGGCAGACGTTGCTGTCACTTTGACATCCTTCAGTGTGGACGAACAGACTCACCGATATGGCGAAGCAATGGCAATGGGTGAAAAGGCATCTCTGGCATTGATTTCCCCGGCAGCATCTGCGCGAATGGCTGTCGTTGAAAGCTTGTTGAACCTTGCCGCAGCTCACATTAAAAACGACCCCAAGGTTCGCGGCGATCTACGCCGTGTCAAGCTTTCAGCTAATTGGATGGCTGCGGTCAATCACTCAGGCGAAGGTTCAGCTTTATACGAAGCAGTTCAAGCCATCGGTGTAGACCTGTGCCCGAAGCTGGGCGTCTCTATACCCGTGGGCAAGGATTCCACCTCAATGAAGGCTTCATGGAAAGATAGGGAGACGGGTGAGCAAAAGAGTGTGACTGCTCCAGTTACTGTTGCGATCTCCGCATTCTCTCTCGTTGAAGACGTAAGAAACACCTGG
Source organism: Astrocystis sublimbata (assembly GCA_022453515.1). Taxonomy (NCBI): domain Eukaryota; kingdom Fungi; phylum Ascomycota; class Sordariomycetes; order Xylariales; family Xylariaceae; genus Astrocystis; species Astrocystis sublimbata. The sequence goes on along the minus strand of JAJNNY010000043.1, from coordinate 161,798 downwards.
ACACCGCAGCTTCGACGTGTCGAGGACGTTGGCGAGTCTGTTCTTATCTTCGTCGACCTTGCTCAGGGATTCAAAGCTATGGGTGGATCAGCTCTCGCCCAGAGCCTCGGAGCACTCGGCCACCAGGCGCCGGATGTACGGGACACAGACCTCATCACAGACTATTTCGATGCCGTGTCTCAGCTACACGAAGAAGGTATTGTTCTTGCATACCACGATCGTTCGGATGGTGGCCTGATGACCACGATCGCTGAGATGATGTTTGCTGGTCGGTGTGCTGTTGAGATCTACATCGATGAACTCGTGAAAATCCACTCCGAGTCGAATATCCTGGATGCACTATTTAACGAGGAACTTGGTGCTGTCTTCCAAGTGCGGAAGGCGGACGAGGCCAGGTTTAGACGCTGCTTTGCGACCTGCGGACCACCTCCGGGCCTCCTAAAGCGCATTGGTTTCACGCGATCTGGCGCGAAGCAATCCCTCACAGTTCGTTATCAAGGCAAATCCCTTGTCGATCTTGACAGGGCCGAAATGCAACAATGGTGGTCAGCCACGTCGTTCCAGATGCAGAAAGCACGAGACAACCCGGAGTGCGCCGAGCAAGAGTATGCTGCGATTCTTGATGACAAGGATCCAGGTATCTCAACTGATTTGAAATTCAAATCTACGGATGAAGGGCTATCAGTTTTTGCAAGCTTGAAGGGTCTGGTTGTTTCAAGACCACGAGTCGCCATCCTCCGAGAGCAAGGTGTCAACAGCTATGCGGAGATGGCCTTCGCATTCCGTGCAGCAGGCTTTGACGCGATCGATGTCATGATGACTGACGTTATCGGAGGCCGCACCCTTGATGACTTTGTTGGTCTAGCGGCCTGTGGAGGCTTTTCCTTTGGAGATGTCTTGGAAGCCGGCCGTGGGTGGGCGCTTTCCATCTCCAAGAATGAGAAAGCCAAATCGACTTTCGAAACCTTCTTCAATCGGCCACAGACATTCACTCTTGGTGTATGCAACGGGTGCCAAATGCTTGGTCGGCTCAATGAATCTAATCCGGGTCTCATACCTGGTGCAGAGAATTGGCCAAATTTCGTCCACAACAAGAGCCAGCAATTTGAGGCTCGCTACTCGATGGTGAACATCGGTAAAGGTGCCCAAAACTCTGTATTCTTTGGGGACATGGAAGGCTCAACCTTGCCGATTGTTGTCTCCCATGGCGAAGGCAGGGCTGCCTTCTTGTCACCCAATAAGCTACAGTCTGTCATAGATGGAGGACTGGCGCCTCTGAGATATGTTGACAATTATGGGGCAGTCACGGAGACATACCCATCTAATCCCAATGGCAGTGTTCAGGGAATTGCTGGTGTTACTAGTCGTGATGGCCGTGTACTTGCGATGATGCCACATCCTGAACGGACAATCATGGCAGATGTGGCAAGCTACATCCCCCCCAAGCAGTTGAAAGAGTTCGGGCAGTATGGACCGTGGATTAAGATGTTCAGAAATGCAAGGAAATGGGTTGGGTAAAGGCAAGTATCGAGGTACCAGAAACGAGAGCATAACTGGGCGTTAAGGCGTTAAGTGCCATGTTATTCGGTTTAGTAGTGAATTCAACCAAGTTCTCTCCATTCACCATTGCACAACCATCAAAGGCTATTTCGTTACCTGCTGTTTCCTAGAGTACTGAGTTAATTCCACCCGTGCACACCACTAAAAGAGCAGCGACGAAACGCAACCCGTTACGATCATTTTCTCAACAACTAGGAACAAGATCGCAGTGCCCGGATACCTTCGAGGCTTTCACATCAACTTATAAAGACTAATTGATAATTCAGTCTCTTAGCACATCAGTGCATCAGTGGACAAGATGCAATCCGGCAATCCGGATGAAGCTGAAGCCGTACAACCTGAGAAGGGAGCCAACAGCTTTGGGCGTCTCCTTGAGAGGGCTCGCGCTCTGGTCAAAAAAGAGAAGAAATCTGAAGACTCACCAGCGACGCCAGGGACAGTCACGTCGCTGAGTTACACCAGACCACGTCGCCATCTCAACCCCACGGAAGAAGAGTTGAGAAACCATGCATCAATGCTGCAATCTACCCTCAACGACACATGGCCGCACCGCCACCACAGCCGATATCGTAATGTGCGTGCACTGCTGGTACATTGGGCAGGCGATGGTTCAACGGGCACAGCAACAGCTTCGGGCTCACTTAGCCGCACACCGCCGTCGTCTCAGCCAGAGTTCAGTCCCGCATTGTCTCGATTCAGCACAAGATCCCATGACAATGCTTTGGCTACGACTAGTTCTGGAGCTAGCACCGTGACTGCACAGAGAAAAGTCAGTCAGGAGTTGGGTTCGACTGAGAGTCCGTTCATCCCTGCGGCCCATCAGCTTGCAGGTGTTCTCGGAAATCGATATGGGATCCAGTCGCAGGTTTGGATGATACCGTCGCTGGAAAGCCCCCAGGAAGTCCTTGCAGGCAAAGTCAAACAGTTTGTTGAGGACTACGGCGCCACGGGTAATCTCTTGATCTTCTGGTATGGTGGACACGCCGGGTTTGCAAGTGCTGAGGGCGAGGTCATGTGGTATGGACCGTAAGTCTATCATTTTCCCTCTTTTCCTGCCCTGTGACCTTTATTTGACAATGCATGACGTTGCAGGAAAGACATCCCTGGAATATCGGCAAGAACAATCTCGAAGACGCTCGGTATCGCACGCGCAGATGTGCTCGTGCTGAACGATAGCCCTTTCGCCCAACATGCCTACGTGAGCCACATCAATGGCCCCGGAACCTTTGAGCTTCTTGGTTCTGGATCGATGACCCCGAGTAGCGCAGAGCCCAACCCTTCACGAGAAGGATCGTTCACGCGAACCCTCGCACTCATGCTGGACTCTCCGTTCCTAGCAACACACGGCGTCTCCGTGCTAGAACTACATCGCAAGCTATTGGACATGATGAACCCCAAGCGTAGCAGTGTCGATACGACGGCAAGTGCCAGTGCCCGCGCAGTACCGCCCTCTCCCATCTCTGATGCGACCACCGAGACTCCTCAACGGTACCCTCGGCGCCTCCGTAGCCGTACAAGCTTTTCCTCCATGGTTGTGGCCAAAGCGCCAGCCGCTGCGCAGGCTCCGGCGTACCCTGTCTATTGCCAGATATCCCAGTCGACACAACTCGAGCGTGACGCGCGCCGCACTATCGTACTGTCACGACTGAACACGCCACTCACTGATCAAGCTCGCTATGTGAGACCAGCCAACGAGCCAACAATCCATGTAGATCTCAGACTTCAGCGATCCTACGTTGATGTGCCGGTATGGAAAGAATGGTTCCTACGAGCCCCCGCAGACGCTGAGGGAGTCAACGTGAAGTATTCCAGCAAAGAGGGGTGAATATAGCTACCAGCCTGCTTAATACTTACGGTCCTCACAGCATGCAATGTCCATGTTATTATTGCAATGGCATACAGTTCCGAATAAAATCTGGGCGAAGGGCATAAACCACAGGTCGTCGTCTCTACCCAGGGGCATTGATAGGTTTCCTATTGGCCGGGGGTCACTAAATGATACCAGATGAAAATATCGAGTTAAAGCATGCCTCGGCGTTGATCATTGCAACTTTGTATGGTATCGCGCTAGCAGCTAGTTATTGAGGTTTTATGCCCTTGAACCCTTTCGTAGTCTCTGTGATAGCAGCCTCAACAGGTATTCTCTCCATGCTACTGGCGCCGAAAAAGCCGTGAACACCTTTCGTTCGTGACAAAACGTACTCTGCATCCCTGACTTCCGCAATGGGGCCCCCATGGCACAGCACGATGACATCCTCCCTGACCTTGACCGCCGCATCGCGTATCTCCTGTATCAAAGTGACGCAGTCATCGAGGCTCTTCCCCGTCTTCCCTCCAATGCCTTTGCTAGTAGTGAGACCCATATGCGCCACAAGGACGTCAGCGCCAGCCTCGGTCATGGCGACGCCCTCGTCGACGTTGAACACGTAAGGGGTAGTGAGAAGATCCATCTGCGCCGCGAGACGCACCATCTCGACCTCAAGCCCGTAGCCCATCTCGGTCTCCTCGAGGTTGGCGCGGAAGGAGCCGTCGATGAGGCCGACGGTGGGGAAGTTCTGCACGCCGCTGAACCCGAGGTCCTTCAGCTGGCGCAGGAAGGTCTGTATGTCGCGGAAGGGGTCGGTGCCGCACACGCCCGCCAGCACCGGGGTGTTCTTCACAACCGGCAGCACTTCCCTGGCCATGTCGACGACGATGGCGTTGGCGTCGCCGTACGGCATCAGCCCCGCCAGCGAGCCCCGACCGGCCATCCGGAAGCGGCCCGAGTTATAGATGATGATGAGATCTGCGCCGCCGGCCTCGGCGAATTTGGCGGACAGGCCGATGCCGGCGCCGGCGCCCACGATGGGCTGCTTGGCGGCGATGGTGTCGCGGAAGCGCTTGAGGATGTCGGCACGTGCGAATGGCGCCATTGTGAGATATTGTTGCTGGTATCCGGGGCGGCAGTTACTGTTTACTGAAGTGGTGGCGAAAGAGACAGGTCATACATAAGGTACCTAGGTAGGTAGTATGAATATAATTATTCAATTGGATGGAGATACAAAGGGGATGGAGGGGCTCTCGGAATTCAATATATCAAGCAGGATGTCGTCACTCTGGTAGTATCAGCTCACAAGCTGCTCAGCTTCCCCACCTCAGCGCATCCCCTTCCTTACTGTAAAGAGCACAACCTGCGTAATTGTCTTATACAAGGCAGTGAACCGAGCATCGGTTCGGCATACTTTAATCTCTTGACCAAATAATAATCTACACACGCAACCATAATGACCGAAACAGCCGCCAGTGTCGTTGTCGTTGGCACTCTCGACACCAAGCTCGATGAGCACCTGTATCTCAGATCGCAGATTCTGGAATCCAATCCCTCAATCAACGTAGTTCTCGTTGACGCGGGCCGCTCCGAGACACACCATGAGGCCATCACCATCTCTCAGCCCGAAGTCTACAAGCGCAGTGGCCATGATGGTGGCGCCGTACAATCGCTACCCCGTGGCGAGCTCATCACGACCATGATCAACGGTGCTAGGGCTGTGATCAAGGAATTGGTCGACGCGGGCAAAGTGCACGGCGTCGTCTCCCTCGGCGGCAGCGGCGGCACCAGCATTGCCTCGGCCGTCATGCGCGAGCTGCCCTTGACCCTCCCGAAGCTCATCGTCTCGACTGTCGCATCGGGCGACACGAGCTCGTATGTTGGCGAGACGGACATCACCATGATGTACAGCGTGGTGGACATCGCGGGGTTGAACGAGGTGCTGCGAGCCGTGGTTGCCAACGCGGCCGCAGCCATTGCGGGCATGGCGCAGAGTTATGCCTCTAGGGGTGCGGCGAGCGAGGCGCCGAAAGATGGCAAGACACGGAAGAAGGGCATAGGAATCACCATGTTTGGCGTCACGACCCCGGCTGTTGATGTTGCGCGACACTACCTCGATGCGCAGGGCTATGAAGTCTACGTCTTCCACGCCACGGGCGCGGGCGGGCGAGCAAGTAAGTATACTTCCCTTGTTTTAAGAGGCGCGTTAAAGACAGAATTTACATTGACAGACCATGCGGTCAAAAAACCCTCCTCATTGCCTACGTACTTACCTACCTGAACTTGGAATTGGAGCATATTCTCCTTGAAACTACCCACATTATTGAATGAACAATAAATACTGATTCAAGAAAGTGGAGCGCCTGATCCGCGAACGCCGACTCGACGGTGTCCTCGATCTTACGACAACAGAGCTTGCAGATGAGCTGGTGGGCGGCGTGATGAGCGCCGGCCCAGACCGACTCACGGCCGCCGCCAAGGTAGGGGTGCCGCAGATTGTCAGCGTCGGGGCCCTCGACATGGTGAACTTTGGGCCAAAGGATACACTCCCGGAGAAGTTCCACGACAGGACCATATACGAGCACAATCCCTCGGTGACCATCATACGCACCAACGCTGAAGAATGCGACGAGCTCGGGAAGAGGATGGCGAGCAGGTTGCGGGACAACTGCACCGACCCTAGCATGATCGAGGTATGGCTTCCGCTCAAGGGAACATCGGTTGTTGCTGTCGAGGGGCAGCTGTTCTACGACAAGAAGGCGGACGATGCTCTGTTCGGCGCGATTAAGAGTGGGCTCGATGGGAGTGGTATTGTGGTGAAACAGGTTGATGTTGACGTCAATGATCAGACATGGGCTGAGGATATTGCTCGTAGGTTGGTTGACCTTGTTGAAGCCAAGCAGGCATCTTGAGTGAGCTGTTTAATCAATATACATACCTACATTTATCAATACTTGGTATAGCCATAGTTATAGCCAGAGTTTTGAGAGAATATAGCGATATTTGGAACAAGACTTGTAATATTCAAGATGTAGCGTCCACGATTTAATTATCGTGGTTCTTAACTTTGTTGATCATCAATTAAATAGCAGCCCTCACGTTTGAACCCTTGAACAGCCTGGCTTGCTCGCTTGTTTGCCACAGTAGGGAATGGCGGCGCAGAGTTGGCTCTCAGCAACTTGCGCAGCCGATTACATTGATTTCAACTTTCTTTTTCGGTCACGACGTTAATCACCTATTCCGATACTGTCTCAAGCACTGTAACAAAATCTCCTCTGGGCATGATCAACTGGATAAGTAGTCAAGAACACCCCTCAGTGCAAGACTTCCCCGATTAAGCCCCTCAAAACTTCGAAAGGAGTCTGGGTTGCACCGAAACGTCGGCGTGCCAAGATGACACCCAGAGATCCCACAATGGGGGTCGCAAGTAGAAGAAGAAGCGCTCGCGTTAATACCTTGCCCTGGTGCTGGCTTTTCGCAATCACCTCGGAGTATCTCATGTTTCCGAAGCTGACACGCGAATACTGAGTAGCCCATCCCAAGCTCGGAACATGAACAGACAGGAACTCCTCCAGGAATTTCCGCACACGATACAGACGGGACAGCACCAACGCGCGCATCTCGATATAGTTTTGCAGCGCTAGATCGTTGATAGCGTGAGCATCCGGAACACGGACGGTCGAGTACTCATTCAGGGCAATGGATCTCTGGAAGGCCGGGTGGTTCTCAACCTGATGATTAGGGTGATTGCTCTCGGCCGTCGCGTGCTTGTCGAGAATGGAGAAGAGCATGCGAACGTCTTCGAGACCCGCGTTCATACCTTGACCGTAGAAAGGCACCATGGCGTGCGCCGCATCTCCAACGATGACTACGGAGCTGGAGAAATGATATGGGCGGCATTTGATGCTGATCAGAGGAAGGTGGGGGTTAGCCTCGAATGAGGAAATGAGTTCCTCTGGTCTTATGAGTGTTGTGACACCTGGGAAATGCGAGTCGAAAAATGCGGGCAGCTTGGATGGATCGGCCTCGAGAGTGGCGAAGTTGGCGCCGGGCATGAACAAAGTGCAAGTGAACGAGCCGTCCTGATTCGCATTAGCATACCGCTTTCCTTAGAAGAGAACGGGGTATCACGTACATCACTTGGAATGGCAATAAACATGAATTCTTTCCCTGGCCATATGTGCAGGTGATTGGGCGATATACGGAACTTTGATTCAAGGTCTCCGCCCCTCGAGATGTCTCTGGGCTTGATTGAGAATTCGCACCACAAAGTGTCGACATATTCCTGTTGATAGTTCATCCGTGTGTACTTCATGAGATGATATCTCACAGCGGAATGTGCCCCATCAGCACCAATCATCAGGTCAAAATCGACTTCAATTTCTCTGGCGCGCTCTGAGGATGTGTGCCGATCTGAGGCTTCAAACCATGCCTTTCTTTTCTTGAAGTCTGCGCCGGTCAATTTATGGTTGAAGAAGAATTTCACATTGGGCATTTCTTCGAGAACATCTAGCAGGCGTTTATTGAGGCCTGCTCTGTCTACGGCGTAGATGGTCTGCACAATAGTCAATATACCTGTCTCACACGCATAGGTTCCAGATGAGTCGAGCTAACATACGCGCCCGTGTGCATCATAATCCTGAGCGGCTTCGTAAAGCGCACCCTCGGGATTCTCCCCATGGATCATGCGCCCGCGCATGGGGATAGTGGCAGACAAGACATGCTGGATCAACTTTTCGTTGTCGGCATGGCGCATAGCATTGATGCCTCGCTCCGAGAGTGCAAGATTGATAGATTTGGTGAAATTCAACGGGGTTGTCGAAGGATCGCGGAGATCTGTGGCCAATAATCAGTCGAGGAACGTACGTCGCATCAGAGGAGGCCAGGCCGATGCAAATGCAACTAAAGCGAGCATATCCAGTGGCTCAGTGGCTCCATGGCTCCATGGTAGCACGTACCACTTCTTAATTCATAGATCTCAACCTGGTGTCCTCTTTTGGCAGCATACAAGGCGGCCAGCGAACCGACAGGCCCGGCACCAACCACGATGTATCTCTGGCTGGAATTGTCCATCGTCTGGCTCGGAGTGACCAATGAAGATACTAAAAGTTGCACCCGCGATATCGTAGGCGGGATATTGTCAACTCCAGCGAGCGGCCCGTTGTCATCAACAACAGTTCAACATATACGATCATCTCGAGTAGTAGTCGACGAGAAGCTACTTTACTCAACATTAGGTCTAAGTAGGTTACTGGCTTGACTCGGCAAATCACGCTGCGCTAATTAGGTGCTTTACCGATCGGCTTATGATCGGAATAATCTGGATCTTTCTCTCGGTCGGTAGGTACGGGCACAGGCTACGGATGACGATGGCCCATTGATGGGTGGATAGAATAAACTCACCATCATCTACATCAGTTCAAGGTACATACTTGCTTACTTACACACCCGAGACACTGTCCCACAGGTAGCATTGACAAGCAGATGAGACAGATACCTGCAGCGATACATCGAGCAGGCAACTTCAGCAGCTAGGGACAATGGGTTGTCAACCAGTATCACAAAGCAGTCAGGCCCAGATCCGTAGGCGACGAAAGTAAAACCATAGCCGCTCGAAGCGACACACAAGAGCTTACAACATGCATGCTTGTGATGTCTGTACTGTAGGTAGGTAAAGGTTCGGCCTGCAAGGTAGGTACTGTAGCACTCCATCCCGTTACGGTTACACCTGAACTGGATTCCATCGCGTAGATGTAGTACCCGCTACATACACGACATACTGCTAACATGATGTTACCTATGCCGTTGCGACAAGGGATGCCCAGAACAACAATGACCGAGGGCAGCCGAGAGCACGGGTGCCGGGGGGCGGGACTGTCGTGCCCCACCATCAAACAGCCCACTTCGGGGGTGCATGGTGGGGCAGCCGTTACACCTCGACACTGCGAAAAGTGAGAAGTTAGCTTGTACATTCCAACTGTCTGTACATACCTAACCTTATGTACCTAAGATTACTACTAGAGGGCAGTTTGTTGACTTTTGCGACGACCTGAATCCAGCGTCGGGACAACGAAGTACCATCTACACACAGCACACAGCACTTGTTGGCGCCTGTGCGCGTTGTTGGTCGCGTACCTTCGATAATCGCTCTGAACATCTAGTTCCGTGCAGCGTGGCGCAGAGCAAGCACCACCATCCCATTGACTCGACTCGCTTACCGACCACACTTCCACTACACCTACACGTCCCTTCGCCATGGCAAGCACGGCAGCGCCCGAGGCCAAGCTGAAATGCTTGGGCAAGGACTGCCAAAACGATGCCGGCACTCTGCAGTGCCCGTCATGTCTGAAGCTGGGGATCAAGGACAGCATCTTCTGTTCGCAAGACTGCTTCAAAAAGAACTGGGTTCGTCCTGCGCATCAGCCATTGCCTCTGCCCTCCCACCGCCAGTCCCGCGCTGTACCGCTGACCATGACTTCGCCCATGCATAGAGCGACCACAAAGCCCTGCACAAAATCGCTGCGGGCAAGACAGCGAACGGTATACTTGACGCAATCCGAACTCCCAAAGTCGTATCTAAACCCGATCCAGCCACAGGTGCTTACAACCCCTTCCCCGCGTACAACTACACCGGCTCGCTGCGACCCGTGTATCCACTGTCGCCGAAGCGCACCGTGCCGAAAGACATCCCGTGGCCCGACTACGCCGACAATGGCTATCCCAAGAGCGAGATGTACCTGAACAGGAATAAGTTCGACATCTTGGATGCCAAGGGACAGGACGCCATGCGCAAGGTTTGCAAGATAGGGCGAGAGGTGTTGGACATCGTGGCCGCCGAGATCCGGCCGGGCGTCACTACCGACTATCTCGACGACATCTGCCACAAAGCTACCATAGAGCGGAAGGTGCGCCATGTCTCCTGCTCTACGGCGCCACGATGCCTGCGACATTCAGCGAACAGAGCGACCTGACACGCTGACATTGTATAGTCGTATCCGTCCCCCCTGAATTACAACCACTTCCCCAAGTCGTTCTGTACGTCGGTCAATGAGGTCATCTGCCACGGTATCCCCGACCAGAGGGTACTGCTCGACGGTGATATCATCAACCTGGACGTTTCGGTATATCACGGCGGTTACCACGCGGACCTGAACGAGACATACTACGTCGGAGATAAGGCGAAGGCCGATCCTGATTCGGTCCGCGTGGTCGAGGCGGCGAGGGAATGTCTGGACGAGGCGGCCAAGCTGATCAAGCCAGGCACCTTAATACGCGAGTTCGGTAACGCGATCGAAAAGCACGCCAAGCTCAAGAACTGCAGCGTCATCAGGACGTATTGCGGCCACGGCGTCAACACACATTTCCACTCGCCGCCCAACATCCCGCATTACGCCAAGAACAAGGCCGTGGGAGAATGCAAGCCGGGTATGACCTTCACGATCGAGCCCATGATCGCGCTGGGCAAGTATCGCGACGTCACATGGCCGGACAACTGGACAAGCACCACCATCGACGGAAAGAGGACGGCGCAGTTCGGTAAGTCGAGTGCAGGCGGCCCACGAAGCCCGTTTCGATGACTGACGTGTTGCAGAACACACATTCTTAGTAACAGAAACCGGAGTGGAGGTGTTGACGGCACGGTTACCGACATCCCCGGGCGGACCAGTGCCTATGCCGGGGGCTGAGAACGGCGCAAACGGAGGTTCGTAGCGGAGGCTGTAGAAAATGATAATGATGATGATGATGCATAAGATAAGCCAAACATGACGGTCCACGAGAACGAGGACGAGAGTCGTACCCAATGGCAATATGTAGCATGCAACATTACGAGCAAGGATGCTGTGTTTGTCTCGCTATATAAATCATGCAACTAAAAATGGCCGCAATGGCCAGCCAGGTACCTAATAGTAGGGCCTGGCACGCCTGGGTTCCTGGAACCTGGAATCAAGGTCGTCACTACCCAGGGCACCTACCTGGCTCGCCTGGGACCACGGAGGGAACCACTTCTACAATGGAGGTAGGTATGCGTAGTACTTGCCTTGTGCCTTGTGACCGATCAAGTTGTTATATAGATGGCATCACGATTGTGGTTACTTGGGGCTTTTTTTTTTTTTTTTTGCAAACTCAAGATAAGCCGCTGGAGCATCACGCAGTACTATTGGTGGTTTGCAATAGTCCATCTCGGAAGTTCATCGCAATGTAAGACACAAGCCGTGTTACCAATTTCGTTACTTAATGCTTGCCTCGGCAAAATATATACTTGCTAGGTACGAGCTCGGGTCACTTAAACAATGCAGCTGCGACTGACTGGGCACAGATGAGGCTCTCTCTCTCTCTCTTGTCACATGGTGAGCGCCCCCCAGCCAGCTCCTGGAGGAGGTCTACAATACCGTACCATTACCGAATAGGTACCTAAGCCAGCTACGTGACGGCTGCAGCTGATGGAAGCTGTCGAGGCTGTCAGATATTATCACCCAGCTGTTCGTCAGAACTGTCGGACAAAAGCGCACTGTCCAAAATACCTACTAATTCTAAGTATCGTGCGTGGTCCCAGTTTTTACCCCGAATGGGGCAGGTGGGGACACAACTTGAACCTCAAAAAATACCGTAGACCTAGGCCGGTCGGTGTGCAAGTACAGTGTGTCAGCACAGTCCACCTGTTCATGCTCTGGCTTCCAAAGCTTTGGGCAGAGCTTACCTAAGTCTTTGGGTAGCTTCGAGTTGGGGGAGGAGCATGAGGAGGTCGGGGGCGCGGGCGCGGGCAGCGGGCAGCCAAGCCGCTTTCATCATCCCACACTCCCACTCCGATCTCTGCGCGACTCGCACGAGTGAACAATATCCCAGGCTCCCAGCATCCCAGCACCATCAATCAATCATTGTGCGCCCGATCCCCAACCTCCACCGTCCACGACGCCATCTCCAACCCGGCAGCAGCCCTCTCCTGCCTGCCCGACAAGCTCAATTCGAGACCCCCAGCCTTTAGCTTTTAGCTTTAGCTTTGCTGCGAACTGCCACTGCCACCCGACCCGATCCGGCTGCTGTCCAATCAACAACACCAAGTACACCAACGACAACACCCGCGACAACAACCCTCATCCCTGGCCACCTCCCGTCGTCAACTGCACGGAATAGCTCAGGTCGCAAAAGAAACAGCATTCATCCATTCTTGCATTCTTGCTTGACCACGGCCCTGGTCCATAAAAACAAACCTCTTCTCCATTCGCCAACTCCAGTTAACTAACCTCAGTCATGATGTCGGGCGAAGCGTGGTTATACCTCCTCGCCGTGCTGATAAATGCCGTCAACCTGTTCCTCCAAGTCTTCTTCACCATTATGTACAGCGATCTCGAATGGTACGTTTCTCGCGACTATGCGAAAGCTCTCCGCACTTTGACTCTGTTCTCACCATCGACGTCATCTTCTTCCCCATGATCGGTCATCGGTCATCAGCCTTGCTAACAGCCACGGCCTACAATATAGTGACTACATCAACCCTATCGACCTCTGCAATCGTCTGAACACCTACATCATCCCCGAGGCTGCCGTACACGGCTTTTTGACCCTACTCTTCCTCATCAACGGATACTGGGTTGCGCTAGTACTGAACCTGCCGCTACTCGCTTGGAACGTCAAGAAGTGCGTTGCATCCTTCCATTTCTCCGGATCCCCGAGCCTTCTGCGGTATTATAGCTAACGTTCGCGCAATAGAATCCTTGACAACACCCACCTCCTCGACGCCACAGAGATCTTCAGGAAGCTCAACGTTCACAAAAAGGCAAGATCTCCGCGCTCGCCGCCACAAGTTACGGGCTGGAACTAACATCAAGACAGGAGTCATTCTTCAAGCTCGGTTTCCACCTCGTCATGTTTTTCTTCTACCTCTACAGCATGATCGTTGCCCTGATCAAGGACGAGAAGCCATAAGTCAACTTTCGGCTCGGCGAATCATGGGGTACAATACCAGCAAGCCCTACGAGTTTTTGCGAGTGACTAGATTGAGGCTTGCCAACCCATCATAGGATCCTCATGACAAAGAGCTGGGAATTTTTTTGGACACAGCGGTCTTAGCGGACAAACTCATCAACAACCAACGACGAGGCACGAGACGATGTGCATGTGTATTACTGGCACTCACGCAGTAGTTGGGAAGGCAGATTTGGGTTGCTTTAACGATGAACGGTGTATATGGGAGGGAGGAGTTCAAACGTGGGATAGCTGAGAGGGGCATGGCGAGCTCAGTGATGCTAAGGTTAAGGGGGGAGTAATCGGCGCAAGTCGTTACGGTACAGGTTTGCTCGCATGCCTTTCCGCATGGCGAGGATACAGATAATACCCAAAACATAATTTTCAAAACCCCATCGAGCTTTCTGGATGTCTCGTTGATTGGTAATAGTCCGGTGACCTGCTCACTTACTTAGGTAGATTCTGTCACGTGCCTATGAGCTCGTATATGATCTTGAATTTCAACAGTCTGTATTATAGGGTATGAATCACGCTAGGACCTATTTTTGCTGAGTGGGTTGAAGTTCCTTGTCACCTTTCAAAATATAATGTAATTCATTATAGAACTTACTCTTTAAGGTTACGGTTAATCTACCTGTTTCTTCGGTACATGCATCGAAACACTTGCGTCTCCAAAACAGCTTGTGTGATTCAACCCTTACATGAACCAGGTACCTCAGCTATCTGGTGTTGCTGTATGACACTCAAGTATCACCAGTACACGCCCAAGAAATTCATTCAATTGGACTAATTACATAATTATGCTCAGGCACCAGAGGGTGGTAGGTATTATGTCCCTGCCAAGCACATGAAACGGATTTCTTGTTGGAGTTGAAGATAAGCCTCGTCTAATTCTCCAAGTGCATCATCGTCTTCGCTTGATGCAAGGTATGATACATGCGTGAAGTAAAACAACTTTGAAGGACCAACGTTTTAACGTGCTGGCCTGAACATTACATCAGTATGCAATATATACTCTGACGATAATCATAGGCAACACTGTGCCCCGATATACAACTGAATTGCAATGGAAAATGTCCATTTCAGCGTAGATTTTGAAAGCTAGTGCTAAGAAACAGAGAAGAAAAATGCCGCAGAAATATTAAGCCATCAATATTTTGACATCTGGTGATCTGTTATGCGAACCCGAGGGTCACTCTTGCTTGTGTGCCGTCCGTTCCTGGCGAAGCTGGCCTAGGAGCTAATATGCAAAGGGTCACATCTACTTTATCTACACTGATGGCGCCGACTGCTCCAGTAAGTGCTTTAGCCATGATTAGCTTGTTGACTCGCCCGGTCACGGCCCTTATCCGACGAATTTTACAGTATGATCCGGCGACACGCCCTAGAGAAGTGTTGTCTGGTTCCTTATTCTCGGGCTCAGCGAACAAGGAGGATTTCAAAGACGACTTGACTGAATAGCTAGTTTTGTTTCCTAACTTCAGAGCAATTTCCGTAAAGCAGCGCGAAAGATTCCCTCGAGGTATACTGGTGTGCTTGTAGCTAGGTATCCACATGTGTAGCGTTCTGGAATTCATCGAGTGTCTCCGTCTAGTCCATCTAGTAACCGCAGAATCTTGTTCGGGGTAGGCTAAATACTGTGAAATGAGCATCATCATTCAACCCATCTTCTAGTTGCAGCCGCAAACGTGATTTGCCGTTACAGAGCTCCAGGTATTCCAGATGCATTCATTCTGACCCAAATCCCAACCTCCAATCATAGCAGATAGCCGCGAAATCCTTGTACTCGTAATTATCGTCTCCTGCACCATTACTCGCGCCTATCTGGCTCGTGGGTTTAATCTGCCGGCCATGTCTGGCATGTTCAATCCCGCATCCCTGAACAGGATTTTCTTACTGTGACACTTGCATCGCATCAAGTACATTGAATACAGCTTCTCGTCGCGCCCTTTCGCATTCTTCATGTCTTTGTCTGTTATCCAGATCTGCTTAAGAGCATCAGCTTGCTTCGGGGTCGTTGTTGCCTGCCATTGGCCGCTTGCATCGATGTAGCAACGGCCCACTCCCGCTGCATGCATCAGGTCGAGACCCTTGGTGAGAGACTCCTCTGCGACAGAGAGCATAGCATTCTTGCAGAGGTCAAAGGCGGTTTCGTGGAGCTTGTATAGTTCAATGGCAGATGGAGCATTGTGCTCATCCATCTTGTTCTGTATAGCGACTTGCATATCCTTCACCAATGTTGATAGCTGGCTCTCGCTGTAGTTCAGATGCTGACTAGCTCTGTAAGGGTATATCATCTGCATAGTCTGCTGCGAGGAACCGAAAGGCTCAAAACAGGGTTTACCAGCAACTCGGTGGCTGACCCAAACTCCCCATGGTGCCACCGTCTCGCGCCAGCCAAACTATTCAGGGGCACACAGTTAGTGATGATTACTTGTCATGTTTTTCTGCAGTGTTGCTGCAGGAGTATATGAATATTGCAGCGACACCACAATATAAGTACACAAACTGTAGAACTGACCTGAGCACCTGTAACATCAATTGCAAACTGTTCTCCAGACTTGAGCGTTGCGCATAGCACGGTGTGTCGGCTGTACATTGTGTTGAAGGCTCGTCCAGATCTTATGTCGCAAGTGGGACGGTGAGCATTTCGGGGCATGACGAAAACTTCCTGTAATTGTTTGCAAAGCGCTAATATGATGTCAATCGTTAGCCTGGTATCAGTGATATTGTCACCTCGCCAATATTTTCTTACGCATCAAGAGCAGCCTCACAACATCATGACAGGTACTCATGAGCTGCTGGCATTCGCTGTCAAAAAGAACAGCAAGAGCATGCTCTTCGGACGGAGTTATGTCGGATGGGAAGTTGCGGACAAATGGCTTTCCTTGCAAGGCCCAAATGTTGGGGTCATCCCGGTGAGTGATGTTTGTAATCCCTTTCTGTTCGGCAATGCAAGCAATCTGCTTTTCAATCCAAGCCGTTTTCTGGAACGTGACGAAAATGTTGTAGATAATGTCAACTGCAAGGGAAATCTTCTTACGTCCCAGGCATTTCGACTTGTGGTTGCTCCAATGACGAGCCTGGCAAGTCGCGTTGCAATATGCGGTCTTCATGACGACGTGAGAGTCTAGCTTGACTAGACAGCCGCCACATGCGGCCTGGGCATCAGGCTTGCCGCAATCAGCACAGATCTTGGTATCTGTAAGTTCAGCTGGGAGAAAGGTGTGGCTGCACTTGGCATGGTCGACTCGTTTTTCGTCGGAAGACTCCTTGGCCTTGAAAGGGTAGTCCTCATCTTTACGGCCTTGGGAGATCCAGGCGTGGTACTTCAGCTGCTGGGTCTTGGACGAGCCGTCGCTCGGGATCTTGGGCTTCTCAAGCGCAAAGCGTCCCAGCTCGCTTCGCAATGCCTCAGGTTTGGGATTTGCCGCAAAAGACTTGGCCCACTCTGCAACGAATTGACGGTCCTTATCCTTGGATTTAGAAGGAACGTAGGAAGTGACGACCTGCATGAAGCGGTCCTACATGACACACGGGAGTCAGCGATTTCCTACTCAAAAGTATGGCGTGCCCCATGATCCAGGAGCTTGCAGATCTTCTGCGAGCAACACGGCCTGTGAAGGCAGATCATATAGCTGAAACATGTTGGACTGAAATGTGAAAAGCTTCAGTGATTTACCTGATCCCATACCCCATTCTTCTCCAGCGCAGCCTGATCAGCGTCAGGACTCGGGAGGTCTCGGAAAAGCTTCTCAACGGGATCCATGATGACCGAATGCCTCGATTAGTATGGCCTCGATAGGTATGGTAAAAGGCGATGGGCCTTGTGCAAAAACTATGTTACCAAATAAGGCGTGACCGAAGTAGGGTGGGTTGTAGGAGTGACGAAGGTGCAACAGAAAAAGTGTGTTGAGAAGTACTTAGCAACCAGGTGCGGTTGTAGGGAAGCAAGCAGTTGCTGTTCCATGTAATGTGTTCCAAGGTTACATAAGTACTTACTTGCTGCGCTCACACACCTGCAAACACAAGTAGGTCGTAAGATGATTAGCAGGTGGGTACTTGCTCAAGTTTCAGTTTAAACAGTATCTAAGCTGCTGCGAAAGCAAACAAGGAAGGCACGATTTCAAACTACCTACGGTCCTACTTCACTAGAGGCATGTACAGAGTCTAAGTTACCGAAATCATTGGAGACTAATTACCATTATCTGAAAGGGAAATCATAACTTTACCCAATAGATCGTAATCAGCTTTAGGGAGTAATATATACAGCTGCTTGCACAAGGAACCGCCAAGGTAAGTGGTTAATTAGTGATAGCTGATGATTTTAATATTACATGTGGCTATTATATTTGACTTATCAAGATTCTTGACTATATGTCCGTGATTCATTAGTCAATCACAGTCATAGCGCCTGCTCCACGTCAGAATGTTTGAGATTGGCTTTGCCTCATTATTCTAGCTCTCACCAACAACGCGAAGCTCAAGCTTAGGGAAGGTAGCGGTTGGCAATTTACTTTGTCCTTTTCTTTTGTCAAGGCTTATTTTTCTTGTATTTTTCATTTGTAAAACACGTACTTGCTCATTTTTCGCATCATCATGCAATTAGTCAGTAAACCGAATCGTTGGCTCCTTACACATGCTGTGT
Organism: Astrocystis sublimbata; assembly: GCA_022453515.1. Taxonomy (NCBI): domain Eukaryota; kingdom Fungi; phylum Ascomycota; class Sordariomycetes; order Xylariales; family Xylariaceae; genus Astrocystis; species Astrocystis sublimbata. The sequence continues at coordinate 143,820 of JAJNNY010000043.1, read as the reverse complement.
TCACCTCCTTTACATGATACAAACATACATAGCTGGCGGTTGGACAATTCGTTTTCATAGCAGGCACATACAGGGAATGCGATGGAATGGAATTATGTCAACGAGACAATTTCAAAAGCCCAGACTGTCAACTTGGGCGAAATATCCACGGATTGAAAACCTTCTGAAAATGTGTAGTCATTTAGGTGGCTCTGACAGACCAACCCTCGAATTTTGCCATTTCGGGCCAGACTTTGCGGCTATCACATGTACCATTCTGTGTCTTTCTTGTTGGTAATCGACATTTCATGTGAACTAACACCTCCAGAGCAAGCTTTCAATGCCCTGGCGGATGTCTTGCGACAGCGACATCCGTTAACCGAACAGTGCGCGGATTCCTTCAACCGCACGGGGTACTGGGCAATGATATACATAATGGATTATGGCTCGAGCATCGCAATGCTTCCTCATGCAAAAGTGATGGAACAGGGTCCTAATCGGGACTTCCCAGCGCGAGTAATTATGGGTTCTCCAAATCACACCCCAAAGTACGCACGACATTACCTCCTATATCAGTCAGCGAGCCGACCTCCGGTACGCAGAATCCTTTTCCATCAACGAGGCTTCATTGTCGCCAACATTTAATGCATTCGGATTCTCACCTGATACTCGCCGGGACTTTCCGCTTGATTACATCGCCGGCAAGAACTGAAGCTAAATTGGCCGTCTAACCAGTATCTGTGAATCATCAATGTGCAGACAATTCGTGAATCAATCACAGTACTTACGGGTGACAGCACAAGGCGAAATAACTTGGTAATCACTTAGGTAGTTAGTCGAGTGTGACTCGGACCCGGACCAGGAGCTTTAAATTTTGTGTAGCTTCAAATCAAATGACTTATTGTTATTAATAAGAATAGCTGGCGAGCTGTATTGTTGAAAGAAAGTTATTTAGATTTAGCTAGTATGTATTAGTGAACTCAAGTGCTTATCTTTCAACCAATGGCCTGAGAGCTTACGATTCAAGACTTCCTGCTAGAGCATCAGCTCAGCTCCAGCTCTTGCCACTGACGTAAGGATGAAGTCCCGGTGGTACTGTAGTAGTAGGTAGTATCAGCAACAGATTGCCATTTCCAAAATATGCACCTCTTCCCCTTTCATTGCTGCTCAGATGTGCTTGATGTTCAAAATGAAAACTCCATTACTGCAATGACTTTATGGAGAATAAACTTGGACGAGTACGACAAAAATAGCCAACATGGCTATCAAGGACAAGGGCATATTAGTCGTCGCCCTCTCATGGGGACTTACTGGTCTAACGACTGCTTTCCTTGTGCTTCGACTTTTCACTAGGGTCGTCGTGTTGCAAGCATTTGGCGGCGACGACTTTGTTTACATTCTCGGCTACGTACGCAATACTCGGTCTATCCCCTTATACCCCTTTCTTACATTCCTGGGACACGTCTGTTGAGGTTAGGATCACTAATGTCGACCTTCCTATTAGGTGTGCCTGCTACTGGCGACGGTGTTTTACACGAAGTCAGCTACTCTGGGCCTCGGACAGAGTCATGCTGACATCGGCAACGAGGACCTGATCGTCGAGGCCATTCTATGGGAGGCAATTGGCCAGACGTTTAATGTTCTAGGAATGTCCATTGCCAAGTGGGCTCTCGGGCTTTTCCTTCTACGACTTGTGATTATACGCTGGCAAAGAATAGTGATATGGGTAGCGATGAGTTGGCTTATGGCCGGCTCTATTTCTGTACTGTTCATATTCTGGCTGCAGGCAAGTGTACACCTACCGTTCATGGCCGCGCCATCACTTTGACCAGGTTGCTGACTGAATGGTAACACAGTACGTACTATCTACGACTTTTCACCTTGAGTGCTTTGTTTGCCTGACACAGGATGGAACGCCAATACTAAGCCCCGAACTGCGAGTTAACGCTCCCATAGGTGTAGACCATTCAATTATCTATGGGACCGGCGAATCCCAGGGGGGTATTGTCCCATTAGTGCTGTACCAGTATCAACAATAGTCAACAGTGAGTCTTCACCTTACGACGCCATGTGGTTTTCTCGCGCAAGTCTTGGCTGAAACATTTTGCAATAGCCTCCACTGTCGTCGTCGATGTTTTATTTGTTGTCCTACCCTGGATCTTCATATGGGACCTAAAAATGAAAAAGCTGGAGAAGGGCTTAATTCTTGCCAGTATGAGTCTAGGTATCCTGTAAGTCGCAGTGCATACAGAAGCAAGGTTCATGCTGTTGGTGCTGACACAGTTTGTGGCCAAGTGCAGCAGCAAGTGGAATCAAGCGAGCATTGGAGATAGGGGGACTGTCAAGTCCAAACTACTTGAGTACGTCTTCTTCACAGGATCAGTTCCAACAGCCATATATACTTACAATCGCTTTCCAAATAGGAGATACCAACGGGCTACTTATCTGGTCTGTAGTCGAATTATCTGTGACCTTGATCTGCATCTGCGTACCCGTGTGTGGGCCCTTATTCAAAATCATAATTCAACGGATTTCGCCACGCAGACGTCGCTTCAGCATCGGGTCAAGCGGAAATCAAGATTGCAGACATGATAGACCAGACCAGGGCGGATCAGGAGAACAACGGCTGACGATTGGGCAGCTGTCGATTAGGGGGCTTGGTCAGAAGCGCCCCAAGCTCGACGACATTTCTATCACACTCGAAGAAGGTACTATGTTCGCCACTGAAAGCTATGTAAAAAGTGTGCCGGCGAGCAGTGGAAGTGATGATCCAATTCTGCAAAATGACAGGGGTGCTTGGAATGACCAGCAAGCTGGCCAGGGTTCGCTAGCTAGTGGGATACGGGGTACTGATGAGTATGCCAGTGTCACAAGAACTGGATAACAATAGACATAAGAGATTGCTTACTGTTATGGCGAGGTTCTGCAAGACAAAATGGAGTAGGAACCTCTCACACTTCGCGCCTAAACACATAGAGCTGTTCAATATGTAAATTCTGTATTTGTTTTCAGAAATTATTTTACCCTTTTCCTGCAGACTCATATCCTTATCTTTGCTCAATGTCAAGTCCTTGATGTCCATTCCTCGATAGGCTTTCAACTTCTCTATCTGAGGGACACTATGCAAGAGGCAGGCAGTCATGGCCAAATAAATGCCCGAAGAAACATCAGATAACATTAGGCATAGTCCATAGTCGAGCGAATACGATGAAGGGTTATCATATTCTTGATTTCAAGAGAAAGACTGGTGGAGGTCAGACAGCCAATGCCAATAGCCATGACTTGCAGTGTCCCAAGCCAATCGCTAATTCCATTCAATTTCAACGATGCTCTCGACCGCATGCCGCGCTTTCTAGACCTTTGCACCGATGTCCACGACCAGGCGAGCCCAAGGTGTGTGCATCGTCGATAATCTGATTCATGTCGTATAAGTCAAACCAGGTAGTGAAGTTGCCTGCGGAATGGCAACCCATGGCATCTATAACATATTATTGAAAACTTGCTGCGGGTCAAGCATGTTGGATTCTTATCTCCCGGCTCCCTGGGGCAAATGGTCGGGAGAACAAAGTGGCAGGTATAATCCCAAGCCACGTGCCCAGGCGACAGCACTCTGTGGAATGTGAGGAGCTCATCACCATTAGATGTCGGTGAATGACGGCCTCACACGCGCGCCTACGACGTCGCTTGAAGACTGTATGTACTATATGCCAACCCTTGTTTCTTTGAGGCACTGCCGCGATCGTCGCACTTTGAAGGCTTCAAGGTTACTTGGTCCTGGGTGCGATGACCATAGATAGGCTATAGCAGCAACTCGGAGCTCTATCGCCGACCCAAAGGCCCGGATACCTAGACCCCAGGTAAACAGGTTCACACGATTTTGTCGTCAAAGGTCCCGGTTCTTGATATTTGAGCAAGAATGGTTCATGAAGGAGAAGCGTGGCGTTGAAAGCATTGTGCATACCTCATACCTACATCTGCGTGTACCGGTAGGTAAATACCTACCTGGGTACCTAGGTACCTAGCTCACTTAGGTAACAATAGAGGTACATTTAGGTACTGTCCGAGAGACGTCCATAACCTACCCAGGCCCGCCAGGCACGCCAGGACCCTAACCTTTGGTAGGTCCGTCAGTGGTGTTGATCCGGAGCTTGGACGCGACAGCGACAGATCAATCCGCAAGTCGTTGATTATTTACTGCGCCTTGCTCCCCATTCCGACACTGAAACTTTCAAAACTATCCATACTAACAACACACACCGCCTACTCTTCAGCGCCACGCCACGCCACGGTGAAGACAACATGGGCGACCAATTTGGCGAGTACCCGCCCAACATGGCGCCGCAAGACGCCCTCGTCGTCCGCGAGCACGCCGAGCCAAACCACGCCGTCGTGCCCTACACCGGCGAAGACCTCGCGAGACCAACCTTAGGTCCCCTGAATCCCTTCAAGGACCAGGCGAACGTCTTAAAGCGGAAGAACGTGCTCACCGGCAGCGCTGAAGAGACTTTCATCAGCGAGCACACCTTCCGCTCCAAGCACAGGGCCCTCGAGGGCAAGGGGGGCCCCGAGAGAGAGCACAGGTCCGGCGCCGAGATAAAAGAGGAGAACGCGAAACTGCGGGCTGGCCGACAGAAGAAGGGCGACGCCACCATCGCCGACGGCGACGGCGCATACCTCGGGCCCTGGGCCTCGTACAAGAAGCCCGAATGGGAGGAGGTCGGCCACGAGGAGGACCTGGCGAGCGACGAGGAGGTCGAGTACGTCTACGAGGATGAAGACGGCGACGACGTTATCGAGAGCGGTGCTGTCGTATCCGCGCCGGCTGCCGCCTTGGCGCGACGCAAGGAGGTCGAAGAAATGGGAGCAGAGACCACCATTTTCCACGGTTCCGCAGAGTTCGACTACCAGGGCCGGACATAGTAAGTTTTTCCATGCGCCGCACTCCGTTCTTCCTGTCATGACCCCCTTGTGTTACCTGTGGCACTCGTTGCTGACTCGGATCTTTCTCTCCAGCATGCACGTGCCGCAAGATCTCGACGTCGACCTCGGTAAAGAATCCGGAAGCATCACGAACTACATCCCGAAGAAGCTGGTTCATACTTGGAAACACCATGGCGGGGCGGTCACCGCCCTCCGCTTCTATCCCACGTCCGGTCACCTCCTGTTGTCGGCTAGCGCAGACACGACGGTCAAGATATTCGATGTCTACCACAACAAGGAGCTTCTGCGCTCGTACTGTGGCCATACCAAGGCCGTAACTGATGTCAGTTTCAACCATGACGGCACGCAGTTTGTGTCAGGCTCATTCGACCGCTCCATGAAGCTCTGGGATACGGAAACAGGGAAATGCCTGAGCAAGTTTTCAAGCGGCAAGACACCGAATGTGCTTCGTTTCAACCCATCCGTTGAGCATTCGACCGAGTTCCTGGTTGGCTTGTCAGATAACAAGATCGTCCAATACGACACCCGAACCCGCGAACTGGTCCAGGAATACGACCACCACTTGAACGCCATCAATACCATAACATTCGTGGATGACAACAGACGCTTCATGACGACGAGTGACGACAAATCGATACGAGCCTGGGACTACAATATACCAGTCCCCATCAAGGTCAGTGATAGCATCAACGCCCCCCTTCCCCTTGCCCCAATTTTTTCTGTTATAGCGTTACTGACATATTGCTTTCAAGTATATTGCTGAACCTCACATGTACCCTATCACGCGCGCCACCTTGCACCCGTCACAGAAGTACCTTGCTTGTCAGAGCTCAGATAACCAAGTGCTGGTGTACGGCGCCACCGACAAGTTTAGACAGAACAGGAAGAAGAGCTTCAGAGGACATAATAACGCCGGAACGGCCATTGACCTAGCCTTCAGCCCCGATGGCCAGTTTCTGGCCAGTGGTGATACTGCCGGATTTGTTGTATTTTGTAAGTATCTTGAACTGCTCACATATTCTAGTGTCCCCCTTCCTTCTCACTGTCTAGCTGTTACATATTGGTGGGATAAGATGTGCGGTGCATGATATGCTTCCGTTACATCACTGCTTTGCCCTCTTCATAATTTCTTGCTTTCCTGCCGGGTTCCTTACTAACTTTGTATCAGGGGATTGGAAGACGTGCAAAATGTACCACAAGCTGCCAGCGGGCGACCAGGCTATTACTTCCGTCTTATGGCACCCGCAGGAAACCAGCAAGGTCGTCGCTGCTGGGTTAGACGGTGTTATCAGATACTGGGATTGAAGAAATTATACGATGAGACGTGCAGCAATGCGAAGTTGGACGCTGACAACAGGGATCGATACCCGCCCAATATCCAGTGAATGAACCCAGGAACATCCGGCCTTGATTGACTGGACATTGACGATCCATGTTAATCTAGCGACTTAGCCGATTGACGTACCACTCAAATGGCAACCCATTTACATTGATCATCTCTACTATATATAATACACGCAAGGTACCGCTCAGCACTGCTCCTCCTTATACATCCACCAACAGGACCTAACCCGTTTCGCAAAGACAATGCGCAAAATATTCCCAGTTTGACTCGAATCGTCGAATCTCAAACTACGTTATGCCCCGATCCACCCTAGCTCGTGGGGGTATGGTAATGACACGCACTCGACTATCTTTGTCCCAACCTCGGTGAATTTGTGTTGCCACCATGATTCCCTCGCCTTCTGGTTCAGGTGAGAACCTTCCTGTGGTGTTAGTACCGGCGCTGACGCTGGCTCCGACGCTGGTTCCATCACTGGTTCCGTCGCCGGTTCCGACACTGGTTCCATCGCCGGTTCCAACGCCGGTTCCAACGCTGGCTCGAGAGGCAGGGGCTATATTGTCCATTTCGATCCATCCAGCTAGCGCGTCGCTCAGCGCGTTGTTATCTTCTACCGCTTCCATTCCCGGACTATGGAGTTGTGAGGGTGTCGAGGCATTAAGCTTGTTGCTGGGTGCTTGCCAACTATCAATACTCGGATTTCCCAAATGCGCCGATTGCGGACGAATAATGGAGCCTCGTGCCTGCCTCTGTGGCGTTGGTACACTCCTGCGTGCGCTGCTGTTGTGGACGTTTAATATCTCGACGGGGGTTTCTGGCTCCCAGGCCCCTAGGTTGTCCCAGCTGACCACATGCTGCAGTGGCCAATTTACTTGATAATTCGACTCTTGAGAAAGGCTGATGGCAGTCGTCGACGATTCTTGGGAAGTGCCTCGTAGCTCCTTAGTGATATCATCGGGTATGCTTCGGGGTCTCGGTTGGAGCAGGATCCAGATTATTGGTAGCGTAGCGGCCGAGGCAGTAAAGAGTACCTCTACCGAACCCCATACTATTCGATTCAGTACAATGTCGTCGAATGAGTCGCCTCGTATTACTCGGATCATAATGACCACGCCCCAGATTACCCAAATGACCAGGACCGAGACTTTGGCTCGTTCACGTCTCGGAGTCTGCGGTTTCAGGAGCAGGAACACGAGAATGAAGCCCATCGTGTAACCTATCGTGACGTTGCTTATTTCTGCAGATTCTAGTCAGCCTATTAAAGGACTTTCAGTCATGGCCCACACAACGCCTACCGTATGTTAAGATCCAGGCTGTACCAAACGAGCTACTGAAGTGTTAGCTTGTCTGGCTCTCGCCTTGAGACACAAGGCGATATATTTACCAGTGTGACACATCAGGGAGCAATACCCAATTCAAATTCATCGGTTGACACTCGATAAATGCGGCCAAGATTGTGACGATGAAGGTCAGCGCCAGTACCGTATACATGGACCAAAGCAGCTGCTTCTTGTTCTCGGATCTCCGCAGTAATGTCGTACGAAGCACATCCATCACGGCCATGTTCAAGCTCCATATTCTGCAAATGAAGATTGTCAGTGGTGTTGAAGATCCAAAGAGCAACCTGCGATCTAAGTGCTATCCAATGTTGCAAAGAGGGAGGAAGGTATACACATACACAAATGCCATAGCTACACGCGTCGGAACCAGGAGTTTGCCCGTCGTCACAAGGCCTTGCGCCTCTTCCCCCGTCACCGTGAGGTTCTTCTGCGCAACGTCTGTCGGCGGTGCTACACCAATGTCAATCTGGGTTGGCTGGCTTTGATTCCACTCGCCCGTTCGATCATGGCGTTGCCTGAGGAACGAAAGTTGACGGCGCAGTCTCGGCTTCTATGAGCCATATATCGCTTGTTTGATCAAAAAACATACCTGTGGCAATGAATATGGAATAGCTGATCGGTGTCCCGTAACTATTCACGTAGTAGTCCCCCACCATGCGCATGACATTGGAACACAGTGCTATGGCAAGCCACAAATCACCTAGAGTGAAGCTTTGCTTCCGACATTTTCGCAGACCGAAGACCGTAAGAATCAGGCCTGTGACGAACCCATTGCATAGCCATAGAGCGAGACTACCTGATGCCATAACTTTGGGGGGAGCTTGGAAGATATTGATTAGAAAACGAGATGCGATGTTGGACGGCCTATATGGAGTGAAGTCGCCGTTTGAAGCCGAAGTTAATACTGAATTGTAACAAGATAGATAGGGTGTTTGATGCAGATGTTTTTCTGAGCTCCTAGGCCGATGTTATTTGGGCGGTTCTCCGTCCCTTCGTCACGATGTCAACAATATGTTTTAATCGAAAGTGTTCGCGGCCAGAGCGCCAGAGCGCCAGAGCACAAGCAATAAGACGAGGGGTTCTTTGCACGACAGACATCAGCACCAGGGCTTGACAAGGTTCGTAGACTTGCATGTTCAGAATACTTCATGTATATACAAACTTAATAGTGTGTGTCCGTCGGTGGTGTGCCTTGAATTCCCCTCGTGTTTATCTGGATCGTGCATGGATGGTCCCAGCCAGCAGTACGAAAATGGCAAAGGCTGTGCTTCGCATTCTCTCCGATGTAGATGATTGCGTTGACATCTAATACGCCTATCCCGGTACGTCGGCTGATGCATATCCCTTTCCCGACACGCACACCACCCACGGGTTCTGGAATCAATTACACGTTGCTTGTTCCATTGCCTTATAGTCGTATATGCTTTCTTAGCTTCAACACCATCGTCCAATGCCCTTAGCAGTCCCAGTCGTGAGCAAACGCCGAGTTACGATTTGTTTGGAGTGGCATGACGTAGAAGTTGTCGCAGCCTGCGATTACAGCAAATGATTCACCATCTGAAGCACTCAGCCCCAATGAGTTGTTGGCGAGTTTTTGGTTATTCTAGCCTGTGTGCCATTTACATGCACGATGTAATACTAGCTGTCTCTAGCATTTAAGAAGCATCCGCCCGAAACTATTGTTACCTAAGACCTATATGAAGTTGTGGTACCTTTCTAGGCTCTGGACTCCTGGTTGTATAAGATTTATGAATATTCCGAGTTGCCAGCCTCTTTGACAAGGAAACTGGAGTTATCATTATTCCGCGCAGATGTGAGTGATGATGCCAAAGCCAGAACCAGGACCTTGAAGTCCCCTAAAAGTTTTCTTGTCCCTTACCGGAAGGCTTACGGCAGAAACGATCTCGAATTGGGCCCAGTGTTGGGGCGCAGGCACCTACTATGGCGACAGATATCTCGATGACGCACAATGCAGAAAGCAGCGCGAATGTAGCTAACATTGTCAGCTACCGTGATATGATGATTTGCACTCAACAAACTCACTCCTTATACCGGAGACTCGAATTCCATAGCTGTACAGCGACAGGATTGTCACACGCACAAGACTTGCCGCAGTGGCTCTGGACGCCGTGTTAGATCGCTGCTGTATCTGACCACACTACCAACATCCCAAACACTTACAGCGCCCCGAGTGCGAATATTACTATTACGGTAGTCTTTCTTTTCCTCGACATCTGCAGCTTCACAACTTCATACACAGGTAGACTGACGGTCACAGCGTCGATGGTGACGTTGATAGCCCCAGTAGCAATGGCAAACTTGACATTGTCGACACAATAGCCAGCAACACTGGGATCCCAGTGCGATTGTACAGGAGCGCAGGATATAAAGAAGAATATCACCAGGATTATATACCAAGTTGTATTGATCCCTGCAATGGCATAGCATCCCCATCTTGTGATATTGGTCGGGAAAACGCGATGATAGAACACTATCACGGCAAGCCTTAGGGCGAATGATGAAGTTGCATACATAATTCCAGAAGTAAACCCGACCTTCAACGAATGTCAGCAGTGCAACTTCGCTATTATCATCCGACATTACCTTGAGTAGCGCCTCCAAGGCTATGGGGTCATGCGGATCGCGCACGTTGGATTCGTTTCGATGTCGTAGGCGACGAAAGATGCATAAGCAGCAGCGGTGAGTGCATGGTCGGTCAAAAGCGCTGTTAAAGATAACCAGTCATCGGCTCATGGACTGGTCCCAAGCAATCGTCTGGACCAGAACCGCAGGCCTACAGCAGTAGTGGTTATCACAGCCAGTATTAACAGACCGACAAGGTATCCAACCGAGTCGGGCGCCAGTTTGGGAGTATTCATCGTCGTCGCTGTCGGCAGTCTGGAGACAACTGATTATTATTTTGAGTGCAATGAGCATATAGAACTGCAGATAATGGCCTCGCGGAAGGAACAAAGGGTCAAAGGGGTGTCAGCTAGGTTGTAAGTGATGCGGTATGTCTGCGAGGATTATGGGAGCTAGTCTGCGCCTTGAGACAGGCTCGCATGGAACCCTGGTGACGAACAGATGCGACATACATCCCGGTCAAGCCAGTAGTAAATGTGATGTCGAAGTAGAGTTGGAGCTGTTTGCTGGCTCACGGCCCCCAACTACTGATGTGAGCGTACGTGCCTCCGAAGTCCCGGTGTAGCATCGCATCACACAGCCTGCATCGCTATGTCAGCATCATCAACATTAGCTCAAAGATGAACAATAAGTCGTTTACACAGAGCCAATGCCGAAATACCCTCAAAGCCCCAGCGCATATCTGGTAGGGGTCAGTCATTTGTTTCTACTGACGAGGCCTTGAGTTGGTGGCGGTCGGTCAGTGCTCAAGTTACATTGTTCATCATAGATATCAACCGGCAAGTTCTAGAAGCTGTGGTGTATGAAGTATGTATTCCATCACCTGCTGTATGGTTATGGGTCGCAATTCCACATAAAAGGTAACCGTACTAGTGAAACGTTAATTTCACAATATATCGTTGGAATTCACGTTGTAACATTACTTTGATGATGAACGTCCACATATAATGTCCCTATATATCATAGTAAAAAATCGCAGTTGGTTCGCTAGGAGATTTAGATAGTAGGAAAGACGAAGTATCTTAAAACATATCATGAATAATTGCGTCTTTAAGAAAATTTCCCAACTTCCTACTTGTTGGGTGCCAAGCAGCAAGCCACTAATGGTGCACGGAAACTTGTCCACTTCAAGGTTGAAGGTCGTATAATGATGTAAATTGTGTGATCTATACAACCGCAACGTTGAGCACTTGGACCAATCAGCTACCTCCGCCGCCACCACACTAATACGAGACAAATAAATTAGCATCAATCATGGTCAACGAATACCTATCATTAGGTTGGCAAGGAAAATAACTTACACCGCCTCCTCCTCCTCCACCACAACCTCCGCCGCCGCCGCCGCCGCCGCAAGCCGAGCCACTTGAGCCGCACTAGGATGTTATGTTAGATCAAGTTCTTTATCGGATGGTACCTCGAGGGCTGGGGTACGGTTCGGTTGGAAAGACTTACACTAACGCCTCCACAGCCACCGCCGCCGCAACCGCCTCCACATCCGCCCGCTGAGGCACCTCCGCAAGCTCCAGCAGCAGCCGTGCCTCCGCATGTGCCGGCAGCACAAGCACCGTAGTAACCAGATCCTGCGGCAACGGTTGAGCTATCATAGTAGATAGGACAGACGTAATAGGCGGGGTAGACGTATGGGCCGTACAGCAAGTACGGGGCACCCCAGTAATAGCCATAATAGTCGTCTCTAGGCGGCAACTCTCGACCCTTTGCCTTTGCACGCTTCCTGGCCTTCTCGTAGTTATCTTCTAGCCGTTTCTGATGGCGAAGTTGCAGTCGTTTTTGTAACATCGACCGCTTCGAGTCGTTGTTGGTGACCCGGACTGAATTGTGTGCCGAGATGTGTGCGCTGTTGTCGGGCGGGCAGAGCGCAGCACGGCCCGATTCGTAGAAATTGTCGGGAGCTACAACGTTGGATATGCTTGTCAGTAATCATAACACGCGCATGACATAGTACTGGGAGGACTTACCTTTATCTTTCTCCCTTTTGAAGATGGGCAACTTGACGGCTATGCTGGACACATGACTAGTCCGGACAGACTCGCAATACCAGCATGTACATTCAGAGTATACCTCCCCATACATCTCCTGGTAGGTCTTACTCGTCCACTCGAACGCGGTACTGAGTTTGTTCTCGTCTATCTTATCATCATGGTCAATGAATTTGCTCGTTTTTGAGCACATCCACTGATAGTAATGGGAGGGACTGAGTTGATGGGTATGCCATGCCAGGTCGACATCAAGAGTAGGCACAGCGACCTGGGACGGGTGTTTGCCCATGATGTTGGTGAACCGTTCATATTTCTTGATGAGGCGAGTCATCGTCTCGCGCGCGGCAGGGCTATGAAGCCAGTCCATCTGACGACATCAATGTAAGCCGAGAAATCAAAAGAGAAAAGCGCGAGTTGGAATATACATACCTTGTACATCTTCTCTGTGAATATCCCTTGCCGTAAGACGGCACCACCTAGCTCGAGAGCAAAGGGAGAGCTATTTCCCCAGTACCTCGCCATCATCTTCCTTATGTGGACCCGAGCTTCTTGCCCCAGACGGTACTTCTTTAACTTGTCTTTCTCATTCACCCCCTCAACTCGCTTCAGCATGTCATTGTCGGCAAGCGCCTGCTCAATGATCTTGCGAACATCATCCATTGAGGATGGTGGGGGGTCGTATAGCTTGGTTCGAAGACCTTGCGTAATGAGCCGATTCGGGAATGTGCGCTGAAAGCTACTGCGTAGCAAGTCAAACTGCTCAGTCTGTGGGAGTATTCGTATCATTCCGGTCTTGTTATTAAGTGTGGTGCCTGGCATGGGATACCCCTGTGCTAGGAGGGATTTGACATCTGCGCCAAACTTGGCGACTTCCAGATACTTCCGGTCGAGTGTGCTGCTACATTGGCGACACCGTATCTTGAAATCGCCATCGCCATAGCCCTCCCCGATGAGTGAAGAAGCTGCTTTTGGCGATTTTTCGGTCGTGCCACAAGTAGTCCATGGAACGGTAACTTGTGTCCTGCATTTGGGACAGGGCGGGAGGGTTTTGGAGAACGAACCATCTGCACAATCCCAGCTTCTCTTCGTCGCACGCTCCCACGCCTCTTTACGAGGGGCCGAGACATTGTAGTTGAAGCTGCTGTCGATAGCTGCATTGATCAATTGCCAAGGCATTCCCTGGTGCCACAGCTGGTTAAGGCCGTGCCGCATGCAGTCCTCGAGATAAGCTCTAGGGTTCAGCATGTGCGCGTGCCATACCATGAGCACGTCGAGCGGTGGTAGCACGTAGCCTTCTCGGGTGAATGTGGCGAGGTCGGAAGGGCGAGCGGTTGCAAACTGGGTGTATCTTGGGGTGTCTTCGCTCATATCGCGTTCGGTCAGAGGGGCCTTGGGAAAGCTGTCCCACCATGCCTCATATCGCTCAGCGGCCCTCGCGACATAGAGCGCCCATCGCTTTTCGCGAAGTAAAGCTAGATCTTTCTCGGTTATGCCATCTAGCTTCTCCTTTCCGTGCAATGGATCGGCGCCTTTTTCTTGGGAGAACAAGTGACTGTCGTGAATCTGCCACAGGCCATCGTTGTAACCGACGGCCTCCTTCAAGTTCTGGAAAGCAAAGAGAAGCTTTAGATGTGCCAAGCATGTGTCTTCAGTGACATCATCGGCGATGAGGAGAAGTGACAGGTTTCTGAATGCTTCATCAAGTTGCTCGACAGCTTCATCAGTTGTGTTGATGGCGGAAGGGGTGTCGTAGCTCGGGGGTGCAGTAGCCTGATGCCATTGTGCTGCATCGGCTGCGGCCTCGACCTGCTCTTGTTTGCCCATTGCAGCGGGTTGGTATGACGAGAGATACGGTGCGTAGGTTAAAAATTAGGTTGTCGGTAAGTTTCGTCTATGTATGTCGCAGTGGTGCTCTCTCGCTTTATAGTCCAGCTGTGTGATACGGAGTCTAAGCCTCCCGCTCCTTCTCCCCTCTTTGATCAATAAAGAGGCGGGGTCGCTAGGGGTGCGTCCAAACTACTATCTCGACTATAGTCTATAATGCCTCGACAACACCAAGGGCCAGGTCGCACGGGATGAGGTATGGCCGGCTGTGCGAAAGCTTACCTAGGAAAGAACAATATGCCGTTATTCGCGCAACCTGTGGTGGGCCTGTGGATTGGCTATCTACCTAGGTACTATTATGAAGAATCCAATGTCCCTGGGTATGAATGAGTATGACGCGACCTCGGAGTCTCTGCAAGCTACGTCAGTCAGCTTACGTGCCGAAACTACTGTATTGGTTGCTCCTGATGTGAGTGTCACCCCGTGTTCATTGGGGTAGTTGCGTCGCTGGCGGGCCTGGTTCAGACATGCAGTGTTAGTGTTGACAATGTTGAACAATATAGGTACTTAGATTCTAGCAGCCACGTCAACACATTGATTCAGCTGATCGATCATCTGGAGCTTGGAGCTTGGAGCTAAGGTTAGCGAGTTGGCAGCGGCTGTGCAGACTACCCCAGTTGTTCTAGACTTGTTCTACTGTCTCCAAGCCTCGATTCTACCGCGCCTCGCTCGCGTGGTTCCGCTGCGAAATGCCTCGCGATTTTCAGCCGCAGCAGGTGATCGAATCAGCCATCGCACTAACGGACACTACAGAACAAGAACGCCCTTGCCGATCACCCCGATCTGGTGTCTTGATGCGCGGGACATTCTACAGTAGGAGGACAGTTCAGTGAGCGATCTGGAATGACCTTACAGGTTGTGAGAGCGGAAATGATGAACCACTTTCGGCCACTATAGTCTTCTGTTTCGACCTATTCGGATCTAAGATGGCCTTAGAAGAGTTGATACAGGTAGCTATAGGTAGATGGTCAGCAGGTCTGCAGCTTCGGTGACCGTGCCTACTGAGCTATCTGATAACTATCTAGTACATATGTAACCTTGTGTAAGTTAGGTAGCTATTCCGATTGAGTGACCGAAGCATTTCCCCAGCTACGGCCACAGCCTCAAGATAAGCTCCCACGCTGGATGGATGACGTTCAAGCTCACTCACTCTAGGTTTGAACTTACTTAATTTGACGTAGCTTGGCAGGCTAGGTAGCAACATGCTTTCACTTCTCCAGACTGCTACGTATACATAGTATTATCATGCTGGGACAATAGCATTAGCGACAACCCTGATTGGCCGACAACATGCGTCAAATTGAAAGTATCGAATCTCTTCGATTGGAATGCCTCCGCAATTCGATCCGCGGCATGAATGGTGTGGATAATTGGATATCTGGTAAATCATTCCATGCAAGAGACCATATCCATAAGTAGGTAGCTTCCGCGCATTTGGACCTTCTGGTCAGTCAGCTTAAGGTAGCTTCAATCAACACCTGATGGATGCATTGCTACAGCGCACAATCCCCAAAACCCTCGTGCTTTCCCACAGCCTGAATTGCACTCCAAAACCGCCACTTCCAGTTGGTAGTCCAGATTCGGTTCTGCTGCCGATAGTCTTGTGAAACATGGACTCAGAGCAAGGTGCAACCTTGAACACTCAGGTTTTTTAAATCATCTGCTTAATTTGCGCATTACGCTACTTGTCAGGCATTTTCTTTTGGAATAAATGTTTGAGGGAGATACATGTTACTGCAGTCACAACTATCGCGTCATGGGCCATCGTGACACCAGGCTCTTAGCGAGGAAGTGAGCAGGCCTGTCAGGTCATGGATTTGCAGCAGTGTTATGGTGGTCCGCATCGAGCGAACAGGATTGCATGAACCAAGTTGATCGATAAACCTTGTCATAACTATCATACATATGCGAGAAAAGTAACACTTTCTAATTCTACTTATGGAACATAGAAAATTCTGGTATATTGTCTTTGAAGTCGCCGCTTTGGTGTCAATGGCAGACAGATGTCCTGAACTTTACTACTCATTGACACATCAGGACAACCCGCGAAGAGATGTGCACTTGTTGCGCCATGATCCACATGAGTGGGGAGCAATACTGCAGCGAAAGGAATGTTGAAAGGCCGGAATTATATATGTAGACGGCAGTTTATAGAAGTTTCGTGAAAGGAAAAGTGCTAATGTTAGTTTCATCTTGTCTACCTATGACGTTATGCATGCAACGAGGAGCCAAGTTGTTTTAACCCTGAGTCATAAACAGTAAATATGCGTCTGATGGAAACTACTCGTGAGGCAACTGTTATCTTAGTGTCAACACTCGAAGCCTCCATACACATAGCTCTAGGATCGTGGCCTTCGGAGGGAAGGAAAGCCGAAATCCTACCCCGCTCCAACCCATGGATGTGCTAGATCACTGCTGTTCACCACCCTAGTCGGACAATCCTGATCTGTGCAAAACGTACCCGTCTTGTTATCGTCAATCGCCAATACTTCCTTCCCCCATGGCCCCCTAGTGTCGTTGGAACCCAACCTTCATGTTAGAGAGTTTTACCGATTGAGATTGACCATATATATCCTCCGCTACGGCCAATATTGGTTACATGCAGGGGCCACATGCGAAAGGGCCTCTGGGGTCAGGAGAGACGCCAGGGGTTTCCATTCGTCCTACAGACTGAGGCAAGGTTCGTACACAAAGTTGATAACAGGAGCCGGGTATCTTGGAACCCGCCAGTGAGACGAACCCGGCACGTCGGGTGCTTGCCGGGGCTTGCAGGGGGTTACCAAACACTCGGGTCCTCGCTCATGCCGGGGCATGTTGGGGTCTGAACAACGACCCACCATGTCGAAATGTCACCATGGACATGGCACGCGAGGCACGCATGAGTGCCTCGGGTGCCTCGAAGCTTCTTTACACACAGGGGTATACACAGTGGGCGGAATACTAACCCCCGTAGATAAGTGGATGGGAAACAAGACGATAGGATGGATGTTGCATTGGGGAGAAAGGTGGCTAACTAGCCCATAGCTTGGCCAGGAAGTTGTATACAGTGTCCCTCACGACTACTTTAAGAGACCTTGACTTGTACCTGCCGACTCCTGGACATACGCACACTGCATTCCGTATGGCGCGATGCTGCTCAACTTGACTAGGGTCCTTCCCGGGTCTGACCCGACTAGCACGGCTCCATATGACTACGCCCAAGGTCCCAGGCCCTCGGGTCTGAAGTTCCGGCGAGATGTTGGCGAGCTGTGGAAGAGGCAACTGGTTCGCGCATCAAGTCGACCATCGGTAGCAGTCTTGCGATACAATAGATATCATGTTCGATTAACTCTTCTTCAGACGAACGCTTGCTCTGGGCAATCTTGTCTTCACTCTATTTCTTCCAGGACTTTCCAACGATGAACACAAATATGGGAAACTCCAAGGATATCGACTATAAGAGTATTGGGGCAGGATTCCAGTTGGCCGCTATGGTTATGGCCTCGTCACCGAATGAGTTGGATATTAGTCTGAGCGACGACAGTCCAACACTGTAAGGCACCTTCTGTTCTCGACACTTCGGCTTGCTGACTGTTCGTAGAAAAGCCCAACATGAGCTTCATTCGTGCCATTCGACAACTTATCCAACTTCGAGTTCCGAGCCAGAAGGTGAAGGCCCGTCGGAGATAGCAATTCGAAAAGCTCCCTTCCCCACACGGACGAATCATGATCAGCCACTGCAGGACTTGACACCCCTCGAAAGATATTGCTGCCATATAGAACCTTACGAACAGCTCGTAATGGGCCGGCCAGGGGAATACAGGTCTCTTAGGCAACTTGGAGAGATCAACAATTCGCTAGATGCTGCGACAAAGGTCCTTGGCGAGACTGAGCCACAAGCTTCAGGTTCCTCAAATTCGAGTTTGACTTCATCTGTCCGAGACGCCAACACAATCCTTGCTGTTGAATCCGACCCAATGAAACTTCAAGCTGAGCAGGATTTAGAACAAGCAAAGCAACTGCGCATGATGTAAGCCAAAGCTCACGAATCACACAATGAGATAGATATATATGCCTAACTGACATTTGTCTGATCGCAGAGCCAAGAGGAACAGGCGCATCAGGGCGGAAGGAAGTCCACGACAGATGAAGTCGGTGCGTGTTCGTAAGAGAAGCAAGAGTAGTAACACATCGATCGAGGACCCGGTCAGAGGAGACGACGTGGCGTGGCATGGGCTTCCTTAGGTAGGCTTGTCCATCCGACTGTGTCAAAGAGCCGGCTTCAGGTATTGCTACGGGCGAGAATGTGAGACACGAGTCAACAATTCAAAAGTTGACACATGATACCAAATATACATAGGTACCTACTTATGAGGGGACTTTATGCTGATTGATGATGGACTCAAGCTTCAAGGCGTCTCTTACTGCATTTGCATTGCATTGCGCTTCCGTCAGGAGTGACACATGAACAAAGTCTCGTGAAAACTGCCCGCTTTTCAAGCCGGGGTTCTTCTAAGTTGGAGACTTTGATCGGTGTGCACTTGATGCGAAAATTACTGATAGACACACCTTGGTGAATGACATGTAACTGTTCACTTATTGCGGTCGACTGAACATGATTTCAGAGGTTTCTCAAGACTAAAGTACAGGCCTGAGGACTGGACAGTGGACCTTGGTGCCTTAAGTCGGTACATACTAGCGACCTCAGCTAGCTACGTCACATTTCAATGGCCATGCAAGTGTGCGGGTTATTCACATACCCCTTCAACAGACGCGACGCCCAGGCGCGGAATCCTGAGTAGGTGCTAAGGTACCTCCCTAGGTACTTACAGGTAGGCACGCTAGGTATGTACTGTGCGAATGTTCCGTCATCATACCTAGCAGGTAGCTGTTAAGGTAAGATGTAGGTTTCTTTGGCTGGTCCGTGCAAGCTTGCGACAGTCGCAAAACAACATTGTCACTCATGATCTTGTGATACGTGCGCCCGCTGTCTGCGGAGCAGCAGCAGCAGCAGCAGCCGTAAAGCATCAGAAACAGCATCAGCCATATTATCAATCCACGGTATCGAAATGAAGGAAATGCTACCCCAGAACCGGCGTTTGCGGCATCTCCACGGCATCTACCTACGCAATCTGAGCTTCACCAAACCCCACGGCCGCGCCTCCGACGATCTCGACGCCGACCTCTCTTCCAGCAGGCCGCAGGAACCACTTCTCTCGCCGCAGCGCCAGCTTCACCATGCCCGCTCGTCCGAGAGCCTGCGCCCGCGTCCCAGCACCCGCCGCCGCAGCACCCTCGCCAACGCCACCCCCGTCACCCGCCATAAGCAGTTGGAGTACACGGTCGAGAGCAGGGCTGCCGATGTCTTCTTCTCTCTGCATTGCGAAGGCGAGCCGGATCCCGTCTACATCAGCGAGGTCGGCCAGCGATCGATGAATTTCAACTTCCGCTTCTTCGATCTGGCGAGCGCCGGCCCATCCGTCACACGCCTGTCCGAGGTCAACGTACGGCTGTGGACGAAGCGGCGCGAGTCGTGGAACCTGCTGCTGTCCCACGCCATAGACCTTCGCTCGCTGCACTATCTGGGCAACCTGCGGAATCACCACTTCCCCCCCAATTGCCTCGTCTTCCACCTCGAAGACGGCATCTATTCGCTGGACCTCGCCAGCAAGCGCCCCGACCCGAAGCACACTGCGCCGCTCCCAGCCTGCTCCTACAACGTGCTTATGAAGTTAGCCAACTTAAACAACTCCATCCAAGACGCTCTAACTACACGCGAAACCTTGACCGCTCAGATCAACACTCTGTTGGAACGCACGCCGGACGATGTGGTCCCACAAGCACAGGAATCCGCTCGTCTTACATCCAAGTACCTCTCGACCCAGAAGCGGAGTGTACGCGCTGCTCAAACCCGGCGAGACGATCTCAGAGCATCCATCCAGGCCCGTCGCGAGGCTATGGAGGAGGGACGCTCAGCGCAGTTAAGAGCCGGGGACCACGTCGAACATGCGCAGTCTAGATTACCAACTGCGCACGATCTACTTGCGGTCACGCGCGAAAGCATCCACGGCCAAAGACGTCGCATCTGTGAGGACCTCGCCCACATCTTTCCCATTACCCCTACTCCTTCCGGTGCGCCTCTTTCCTTCAGCATTTGTGGCATTCCGCTGCCCAACTCCGACTACGATCCCACCTCGTCCTCGTCCACCGAAGACTCCCTCTCTGCGGCCCTAGGCTACGTCGCGCAGCTTACCAATTCTCTACAATTTTATCTATCTGTACCGCTCTCATACCCGGTAACGCCCTTTGGCTCGCGCAGCAGTATATGCGACAACATATCGCTGCTGCCCGATTCCCAGCGCGACTTCCCCTTGTTTCTACGGGGTGGCGCCACAGCACAGTATCGATTTGACTACGGCTGGTTCCTCTTGAACAAGAATATAGAGGCCCTATGCGTATCGGCCGGTCTCAAGATTGTCGATATTCGGCACACGCTGCCAAATCTGAAATATCTCTTGTATGTCTGCAGCGCGGGAAGTGACGAAGTACCGGAGAGGAAACGTGGCGGCATCCGGGGCTTATGGGCAGGGCGGATCAAAGGGAGAGGTGGATTGGGCAGCTCGCTTGCTGGTACCGATGACGGTGGAAGTAGCACTGCCGGCAGTCGTCGGGGCAGTATGGACAGTGAGATCTTGAGCGGTAAACAAAGAGAAACTCTGAATCGCGTGCTGTCAAGGGAAAATGACCCCGGCAGTGGTGATCATGAACGACAGAGCAGTGTTGGCGCTGGAAGCAGACAACGACCACAATCACCTGTACAACTACCGTTCGACGAAGGAACTGCCAAGCTCACGTTGCGAACTAAAGGTTTGAGGGAGAATATCAGTGCACACAGTTGAGATACCCGAAATCGTACATATTTAGCATTTTAGTTTCGCGCGGAATCAATGACTTACTAGCTATTATATCATGTCAAGGTCGGAAGTTATATGGCTAGACTGACTCTCCTTGATTGGAACAAACAGTGGTGGAGAATGCAAGCTCGCCTCAACTACCCACCTGGACGTCTTTCAATCAAGTTCGTCGGAACTGCAGCAAAAACGAGACCAGAGACATGGGTCACTCGAGTTACAAGTCATTGAAAACCATGCACTCTCTTAACTGCCTAGATAGCTTCAAAAGGCAAATCTGGACGAACTATTCGGCTCTATGGGAAGCCTGCCGGACTACCCTGCATCCCGAGCTCTCGGGGGTCTGTCCATTCGTACCCGGAATTCTATAATCTCAGGATCCGTCTCTCGAAATGTGCCCCAATTCTCCTATTCGAGCGGGTGCGGAGAATGTTGCAGACCCAAACCAAGCGCAATATCGGTCAAGACACCAACATGTCATCGTAATCAATCTGCAGGTGCATCATGACATCGTGGGGTTGTGTTCCATCGTGCCATTGGCTCTGTCAATGGATGAGGGGATCACCTCCCCTGCTCGTTGGGTCTTTCAAGCTCTTGGCTCAACTGATAGGATGGGGAAAATCATGATAATCATCTTACTCCGATCCCGTCGTCGTGTTGACAGGTTGCGATCTCAGAAAACTATAAGAGGTGGCAACCCAATGGCCTCGGCCAATCGATGACCATGCAGGGTACCTACCTGCCAGCTTCGCACACCTCTGGTGTTCCGTCGGTCTCTGGACTATTGCATCTTACCATTCTAGAGCTCACTGCCGGCTGACTGCGGTTGAAGCTAAGAAACCGTTTAGCATGATGCCACTACTATGGCTGGTACTGACCGCCTTGGCATCGCTCGTCGCATCCCTAGGGCAGCAGCCCATTGTGAGCTTCACAAAAGTCCCAGATGCTCTCCAGATAGCCGGCGGTGACATAAAGAAGCCTCAGATCCTCGTTTCGGGCGGTGACAGTTGGGGCGTTATCCGGGCAGCGGGAGATCTGGCGATAGACTTCGGTCGCGTCACAGGGACGAACTTCACGCTTAGCAACGGCGAGAAGGGCGCGAAACCAACTTTGTACGAGTATCATCCTGTTGCGTCAAATTACACCCACGTAAGTAAGGCGCGATCTCAAATCTGGGCTGTGGACTTCGTAGATTCTCAAGACTATACTGAGAATGTTGAACTCGGTGGTGGTGGTTGCATTTCACCATTAGAGCTGAAAACTGACATCTTTGCATCTGCCCCTTTTCACAGTACTCTACCAACGACACGGAGTATTTCTTCGGCCCAGAATTCACCGACCCATCGGCTCCCAATACAGTGATCATAGCCGGGACTCTCGGCCGTTCCGCCTTGATCGATGACTTAGTCAAAGCCGGCAAGCTAGACGCCTCTCAAATTGATGGGAAATGGGAGTCATTCGTAACTCAGATCGTCGATAGCCCAATACGCGACTGCCCCCGCGCCGTCGTCATAGCCGGCAGCGACCCCCGTGGCGTGATCTTCGGGCTCTACGACATCAGCGAGCAGATCGGCGTCAGTCCGTGGTACTGGTGGGCCGACGTGCCCATCAAGGCGCACGAGGAGATCTTCATCACCCTTCCCGACGGCAAAAAGGTGCAGCGCTCCCCGTCCGTCAAGTACCGCGGGATCTTCCTCAACGACGAGCAGCCGGGCCTATCCGGCTGGGTGCAGCAGAACTACGACGACACCCCGTTCGGGGTGGGTTACAACCGCCACTTCTACGCCAACGTCTACGAGCTCCTCCTCCGGCTGCGCGCGAACTACCTCTGGCCGGCCATCTGGGGGTCCATGCTGGAGGTCGACGATCCTGCGAATCAGCCGCTGGCGGACGCGTGGGAGGTTGTCATGGGCAGCTCTCACACGGAGCCGATGATGCGTGCGCAGAACGAGTTTGGGACGTTCTACACGAGTAAGGGGCTCGGGCCGTGGGCATACGATCAGAACAACAGGACGATTGACGAGTACTTTGTCTATGGCGCGGAACGCGCAAAGCCCTATGCGAACAACAGCCTCTGGACTATGGGCATGAGAGGCAGTGGAGACACGGCGATCGCTGGGCTTGGTGTGGATGCTATCGTCAGTTTACTGGAGGCTGTAGTTGAGAGTCAGAGAAATGTTATCGAGGATGTACTGGGGGTCAAGACGGCTGACGTGCCTCAAATGTGGTGTCTCGTGAGTTATATTTCGCTTGGTTCGCCCAGGTCATGGTCCGGGATTACCTGTTGCTTGCTTCTACGATACGCTTGTGAAACTGACAGCTCAAATTACAGTACAAAGAGGTCATGTCGTACATCGAAGAAGGCCTGACAATCCCCGACGACATCACCTTGTTATGGGCCGATGACAACTGGGGAAATGTGCGCAGAGTACCCATTGGCGATGAGAAGACACGGGCTGGCGGCGCTGGCGTCTACTATCATTTCGACTACGTGGGAGATACGAGGAACTACAAATGGATCAACACTATTCAACTACAGAAGACAGCTGAGCAAATGCAGCTAGCCTACGCCCACGGTGCTGATAGAATATGGATCGTCAATGTAGGAGACCTGAAGCCACTGGAGATCCCGATAAATCACTTCCTAGACATGGCATACGACATCGAGCAATGGGGAATCGACCAGACTGGAAATTGGACCACTGCTTGGGCAACTCGTGAATTTGGCCCGGAACAAGCAGATGCTATCGCCGACATCATGACGCGCTTTGGCATGTATGCGGCCAGAAGAAAATTCGAACTTGTTGAACCGCACGTCTACTCCGTGGTCAATTACAATGAGGGCGATGCAATTCTTCAACAGTGGCAAACCTTAGTGGACGACGCCCAATCCCTCTATGAAAAACTCGACAAGACATCTCAGCCAGCGTACTTTGAGATGGTACTACACCCAATCCTTGGAGGCCAAATCATCCATCAAGTCCATATTGGCGCCAAGAAAAATGCAGTGTACGCAAATCAGCATAGGAATTCAGCAAATGACAGGATCACAGATGTGCTGGCTCGTTTTCAAGCCGACGCGGAACTTACAGCCAGATGGGAGTATGCAACTCCTGCAGTCATTTATCCCCCCTTCTGGCATGTCTCGGGAGCATAAATTGCCCTAATAAGTATCTATGCTCCCAAGACACCTGCAAAGCACTGTTTCATGAGCAATTCGTTTACAGTAAAAGACAGTTACTGACTCCAGCGGTTGTAGTGATCTCCTGGGTGGGAAATGGAAACGCATGATGGATCGTGAGTACGTATGGAGGGCAAGCTTGACTGTTAAGCTAACATGGGGTGCAGAAACACATTTTGGCTATGACGGTTACTGGCAGCAGCCGATGCGCAACGTTTTGCCTGCAATGTCGTACGTGCAGAGTGCGGTAAGCTCTATTGCAGGCGAAGTCGGTATCGCTGTGGAGGGACTTAACGCTAGTATACCTGGAGATGACAAGTATCACGCAAACTCAGGAAACACCCTGGTGCTTCCACCGCTTGACCCGTACGGCCCAGCGACGCGCTGGTTCGAGGTATTCTCTCGAGGCACGACAGATTGCGACTGGTCAGCCACAGTTGATCTGCCTTGGGTGAAGCTATCGCAGGACAAGGGAGTAGCCGGACCGGTCAACGGAACAGATTCCCGCGTGCTCGTGGCAGTCGAGTGGTCGGCCACGCCTAAAGTCGCTAATACCACGACAGCGAATATCAAATTCACTGCAGGGTGTGGGAAAGAGGGCTTCACCACGTGGTTTAGCTCGCCTGTAGTGCAGGTGCCTGTAATCACACGAGAAATACCCTCGAGTTTCGCGTCGGGCTTTGTCGAGTCGGACAAGACGGTGGCCATCGAAGCTCCAAACTATCAACGCATACACAGCTCAACGAACGCGACAGTTTCCAACACGACGTACTTGACACTCGATAATTATGGACGGACCATGGGAGGTATCACACTATGGCCGCAGACGACGCCCCCGCAGACACCTTCAACAGCACCTGCATTGGAGTACGACGTGTACGTATTCACTAATGTGAGCAAAGTCAATGTAACATTGTACCTCTCGCCTACACAGAACTACCTCTCGGACAAGACACCACTCGAATTTGCAGTGTCGCTGTTTCCAGCAGGCGAGGCGCAGGCTCAGCCGCAGGTGATGCGGTTCGTGCCTGACAGCATCGGGCCAGACATGCCGGCGGGATGGGCGAGTTCCATCGCGGACTCGGTGTGGGGGCTCGATCCGGGCCACCAAACAACGACGCGATGGGATGTGCTGAAGAAAGGGGCGTACACACTGCGTGTCTGGTGCCTGGCGCCAAGCGTCATCGTACAAAAGATTGTCGTGGATCTGGGTGGTGTGCGGCCGAGCTATCTCGGACCACCCGAGAGTTTCCTTGTCGGAAGGGACCAGTACGGCGCGAATCAGCGGGCGAGCTTTGCTCAGAGGACATAGGCAGATCAACCAAAACAAAACACCCCTATATTCGTGCACATGCTTGTTCTTGCAGTCTTGTTGTTTTGAAGTGTTGTCCGCTAATCATTGGTTCGAGGAAAGCTTCATGATGGATACCTCGAGGGTGGTGTATGGGGTCGAGTGGGGTCTGGGGTGCGAGTACCTATAGGTAGGTACCTACAGATGGACGCAAAACAGAAGCTGGGCAGGCGACCCCACAGGATGTAATTAGAGTGGTCGCTGACCCACCCCCTGTGACTTCCACAACGGGCATCAACGCTCCTGTGACTGGTCGAGTGTGTCACGTCCCCACTCATCGTGCGCTAGTGGTTGCCCCAGTGATAGTGCTGTGTTTGCACGAGGTACCTCCGCTACCTTGCAATCAACAAGTGCCGCTTACCTTGACTGGGACGTCTTTTTAATTTTAATATCCCGTCTCCCGAATGACGATATCTGGTCCCCATTGTGTATTATCTTCTTTATCATCACTACAACACCAAGCTTCCAATCGACCGGTATCTCTAACTACTAACTACACAGGTCGACGCCGTCCCCGACACAGCTACCAATATCGCGACAGGCACAGATTGCTAGTTGTATATTTGCTTCTCGCCTTTGTCTTATATGTCGCCCCGTCCACGAACCGCGTGAGCTCGAGGCGCATCGAGCAGTACCACCTATAGGCGCCAGTCAACATGCCTCGCACCGATCCAGGAGCATCATCTATCACCGTTGCAGGTACGACGGCGGCCGTTGCGCCCTCGCCACTATGCATCGTCGCTAACCCACCATCCAGTTCGAGTGCGACCCTTCACAATCAGAGAAGCTGCCCAGTTGTATGTCCTCGACCCGACGCCTTGTCCCCGACCCTCAGCCGTGCTAGGAACTTACATATGGTCATAGACAAAAGCACGACGATGGCACAATATTCTTGGGCGACGGCTCCTTAGCTGGGGCCCCAGCACCCAAGCTCAGGCAGACAGGAATTCGATCCGTCATCAAGGTCATTGATGACAGATGCCTGTGCGTACACGGACCCCGGCAGACTCTTCACTCGTGCTTCACCTCACTAACGATCCTGACTGCAGCGTATTCGACCCGCCCGAGGACAACCCCATGCAGCGCTTCTCGAGGTCTGTCGTGCCCAACGGAAAGAAGGTCAAAGATCAAACCTTTGGCTTCGATCGCGTCTTCGACGACAACACAACGCAGACAGAAGTATACGAAGCAACCACCAAAACCCTACTGGATAGTGTCCTCGACGGCTACAATGCCACAGTCTTTGCCTACGGCGCCACCGGGTGCGGCAAGACTCACACCATCACAGGCACAACCCAAATGCCCGGTATCATATTTCTAACTATGCAAGAGCTTTTCGAGAGGATAAACGATTGCAGTGACGAGAAGACAACCGAAGTATCGCTTTCCTACCTCGAGATTTATAACGAGACCATCCGTGACCTGCTTGTCCCTGGCGGAAGCAAGCAGGGTCTGATGTTGCGCGAAGATTCGAACCAGGCCGTGTCCGTGCAAGGCCTGAGTAGCCACCATCCCAAGAACGTCCAAGAAGTCATGGACATGATCGTCTCGGGAAACGAGTTCCGAACTGTGTCGCCAACCGACGCAAACGCCACATCTTCGCGGTCACATGCTGTACTTCAAATCAACGTTGCCATGAAGGACAGGAATGCGGCTGTGAACGAGCCACATACCATGGCCACATTGAGCATCATCGATCTTGCTGGAAGTGAAAGAGCCAGCGCTACGAAGAACCGCGGAGAGCGTTTGATCGAAGGCGCCAATATTAACAAGTCCTTGCTGGCACTGGGCGGTTGCATAAATGCGCTCTGCGACCCTCGCAAGAACTCCCACGTGCCATACCGAAACAGCAAACTTACTCGCCTGTTGAAATTCTCCCTCGGCGGCAATTGCAAGACCGTCATGATCGTATGCGTCAGTCCCTCGAGTCTCCATTTTGACGAAACCCAAAACACTCTTCGGTACGCGAACAGAGCCAAGAATATCCAGACAAAAGTAACGAGAAACGTCTTCAATGTCAACCGCCACGTCAAAGATTTCTTGGTCAAGATCGACGAGCAAATGACACTAATCAACGAACTGCGGGCGCAACAAAAGAACGCGGAACAGACTTTTTACGCCAAATTCCGGAAACAGATGGAGAAGCGAGATGCTTCGGTGCGAGAGGGGTTACAGAGGATCCGTACAGCCTACGACAACTCGTCGAATGAGCGCCAGGATAAAGTGAATCACATGAGGAAGTTGCGCGGTATCAAACGACGCATTGGCTTGCTTTCTTCGTGGATTGCCGCGTTCGACACTGTCTGCGACACTCATGGGGATGAGGACCAAATGCCTGCCCCTCTATCAGCTATGCGCAAAACGGCCCATGGTATCCTTCTCGAACTCGAACACAGCAGAAATCATCTTCACCAAAAGCTAGAAAACACGAACTGGGAGCGCGCTATTGACGGAGCTCTCCAGCATAGTATTAGTCAGCTCCCTCCTGGGGATGGTCATACAGATGCCGCTCAGATCGCGAGTTTGACTACTGAAGCCGAACTACTCAAGTCTAATTTCGCCCGTGACGCCTACCGCGACGTCCTGGAGCAGGACAAAGTAGGCGATGCCTCCACCGTGCAGGCTCTGCTAGTTGCTCAATTCGAGATACTCACATCGCTCTCCGAAACCATTCATATGAGCGAAGAAGAAGCAGTTACCCATGCGAAGGGCATAATCCACCGTTTGTTGGATACCGGGTTTTCAGCTGCAACTCAAGTGGTCAAACCTGATGGTTCAAAGGTACCCTTAGAAGCATTCTCTCCCACCAAGCGTGGAACCCCGAAGCGGAAGAGGAACTCGGCCCTACCTAAGGAGCTTGTGAAGCCGATACCCAACCCAGCCTTGGCCAGTTTAGCGGCAGCTGAACCCATGCAGGTATTCCTTTCGCCTATGAAAAGCTCTCCTCGTCGTCGCAAGGCAGTCAATACGCGCAAGGGCGTGGCGTTTTCCCCAGCTAAGAAGCGAACACCGTCGAAACGTACGGTGCGTTGGCGGGATGACGCCAGTGAGGATGGCACGTTGGCCGACTTCGAGAAGACACCTGTGAAACTCGTACTCATACCAGAACAACCATCGCCAGAGAAATCCTTGCCCGTCATCCGGGAGACTCTCTCGCCGGTAAAGGAAGCCGTCTCGCCGGTAAAGGTGGCTCTTTCGCCTGTAAAAGAGAGCGAGCCAGCCGAGGAGTCAAGTCCTTCATTGTTGGCACCCGAGGTAACGACAATACCTCTCTCGAAACCTAGCAGGTTTCAGGCCGGGTTTTTGTCCAAAAGACCATCACAGGGCAGCCTCTCGCCCGTGGCACCCACGATGTCGCTCAACCTTGCCTCGTCGTCGAACACTGAAGGACGAGGAAGCCCGCTTCGCAGCCTGGACCTATCCCAAGCTGCTAATATCAGCTTGCCAGGAAGGCGGTATACGTCACTCAGCCCGCGACCCAGTCATGAGAAGTTCAAATCCTCGTTGCCAGCGCCATCCCCAAGCTCTGGCGACGAGAACCACTCGCCGTATTCCGACTCGGAAAATTCGTCGCTAATCGATAGCTCTAAATTGCGATCCGCTATCCACGCCAACAAGAAACCGAGACGTCTGTCATCACTTGCGTCGGCAAGCAACATGAACACAAACGTTAGACGTGTATCATCCGTCGGCTCGTTCAGCAACCATCGGTCTAGCATTGGGCCCTCGCTGAACTCTAGCACGAACGGTATCTCCCGGCTGCGACGGGGCAGCACCGATAGACGAGGAAGCCCTCCCATTAGCTGCTCGCCACCGGACCTTCGTGTTCGCGATGCGACGTCCAAGACCTCTCTCACGGCTGGACAGGCCCGGCGGATGAATCTCGGAAGCTCTATGAGAGCTTCGGGTTGGGGAAGCCCAAGGGAGCAGGTCGATAGCATGCCACAAGCCTCGCGCCGCATTACTATTGGTAGCGCGGGTATGGCGGGTGCCGCAAAGAAGGAGAAGAGTGGGCTGATTTGGCGATAATGATGATCACGATAACGTTTCTGATGAGTACATAAAGTACAAAGATTGGGATTGTATTGACTCGATTAATCCAGTTTGAACTACCATGTTTCGTAAACATGGTGAGATGGCAGAAAGCAGAAGGAGGCATTGGTTGGCGTTTGGTTGCTCTAATATCCCTAAGTCGTGGATAATGTTGATTACTCTGGTGGCGGTGTATAGGTGTTGTTTCTTCTTCACGGCCATACCATTTCACGTCGTGCGGAGTTGTTTCTCTGTATCAATTTACTTTACACTTCTGTACCTCGGACTCGAACTGAAGCTGAAGCTCCCCTGATCGATAGGGTACACTGAATTATGACTTCTGTAACTGTTCAGATGAATTCCATCAGTGACCAAGTGAGGTTTCAAGAGATAGCCGAACATCACTCAGGGCCGGTCCTTGATCATGTCTCTCGACTGGCATTCAGCGTGTACGTGAGGTTTGCCAGAGGCTCAGGTTTCGAACTCGTTGTGGTACCTACTAATTTTGTTAGCAGCGCCTTGGTGCAACGTGCTTGAAACATGGCAACGTATTCTTGCGCAAGGCCACGCACTACTATGGCTTGCTGCAGCACCATTAAGTTGTGTCCTCCTGAATATGCATTTCAAAACCTTATATGCATTGCTTGTTCTTGATCATCGCCAAAATTCCTTGAAGTTCTTACTTTTAAATCTAGGTGAAATCCACTTCCCAAATTGCTCTGTAACACAAGTTGGTATTCTTTACAGCCCAACACCGCTGTAGGGATGGAATGCAGTAATGCAGGTGAACGTTGTGTGGTACTTAATGCCCGCATCTGCACGTGCGAACTTTGTCGCCAAGTTTCCCGACTCCTTCCCCTATCGGTCCAGTCATTGGCAAGGCTTCCCATATGAGTTTCCTACTGCTATTCGAGCATACGTGTACTTCCTCCCAGCCTCAACCACCCTCATAGCTGTCCTGCTGCTTCTCACTCCTTAGTAAGTTCTGAGCGATGAGGGCCACTCTCGCGGCCACTCTCGCTGGCGTCGCGGCAGCCTCACAAGGCTTAAGCCCGAGCTGGAGCTTCGCGTCGACCACCACTATTACGGACAAGCTTCCAACTTGGTACACTATCAGCTCCACGTTTACAACAACGTTCACCACCGATGTATCGTACGTTGTCGCTCGCTTTGTGTCGCATACCTAGATTCCTACTCTTGACGTTTGACTCCCAAGAAAGGAAGACTGACAGTGGCGATGGGAATAGGGGAACAATTGAGACTATCACAGCCACCAGAGTGTCTATCTCTGAAGGTACCGAACCTCCTGTACTGCCGACCATCGAAGCCAGCGAGCCTTCTACTGCCATTTCAGACCTTGCCCCATGCACTACGGCTCCAGTCCGAGCTCCCAAAATCCGTGCTGTGGAACTTCTCTCTTCGTCAACAGTAAGCAAATCTACTAGCAGAGTTGGAAGCGAGATACAAGAAAGGGATTTGACGAAGGTGTGCAGGCTACAGGACATCTCGTCACGCATACATATTCCCAATCCGAGTTCTTTACAATCGATAGCACCGATGTGGTGCCCACAGGCTCTCCAAGTACAGGTGCGGATGAGTCCACCAGCTCATCTCCATCGGCGACTATTTACACGGTGGCTGGAAAAGCAGCCACGACAACGTTTACCGTGACTGCTGCCACAAGTGTCAGTTCGATATCTTTCACTTCTAGCGACGAAGGCGAGATGTTGTCAGGTGCAGCGCTTGAGCAATCGACGGCCGTCACGTTTGAGACAACGGCAACAGCAACCCCTTCCGTGATTGCGAGCTCGACTGCCACCAGATATTCAACTTTCAGCGCCTCGGCATCTGGAGCTACGGGTGGCTCCTCGTCCAAACAATCCAAATCCATCACGGCGACCGTATTCTCGACCTCGCTCGTCGTGACTGAAACTGCAACCTCTCCATCTGACACATCCTCCACGACAACGAAACGGACAAGCTCGGCCACTACAAAGACCACTTCCATAATTTACTATACCAGTAACTCAAGAACGGCTTCCCACACTTCTACGTCGAGTACCTATTATTCCTCGTCCATTACCTATGATTCTGAGTCGAATACTTATCAGTCTGAGTCAACAACTTATCAATCTGGAACGAGAAGCTATAGCAGCGCCACCGCATCGTTCAGCACGACGACCGCAGCATCGGCAAGTACGGCATCTCCCACCAGCACATCTGACTACGACGCAACAAGCAGCAGCAGCAGCAGTACGGAAGTTTCCACAATTCCAAAGTCCACCTCTCCAATTACATTGACCGTTAGCACTGCGTTCATAACAAGCACTTTCGTAACAAGCACTTTAATAAAAAGCACCTTCGTAAAGAGCGTGGTCGTAACCAGCGCGGTTATAGCAAGCGACCCCAACGGCGATATTGTGTGGCCCACATCATCATGTCTCGATAAACCACCATGGGCTGGCGCGCCACCTTTCGTGCACGCCACATCACAGCCGGACGTTTCCCCCCAAGGCCCACCCTGGGGACGGTGGTGGGGAGACAGAAATAGGCTTGGGCATGGTTATCCGCCCGCTGGTGATGCTGAGCAGGCGTATCCATATCCGTATCCTCGTCAACCTATACATCCCAAGCGTTGGGATCCGCCCCGAATGGGTAATTGGATGCATCACATAGAGTAAATATTTTAACTGAGGGTTGCTATAGGGATCAAGTTTGGGGATATCCACGGACTTACGGTTGGACACAAGAAGGAGCGTTGTTGCAGCGGTGTTGATGTTGTCGCTTCAAGCCTGGATTCTCCTTAGTATGTATAGGTGTGTGCAATAATGTGACAATTAATATTTTCAAGATATACAGAGTGAGATCCGGCATCAGCTTATATTAATTAGTATTATATAGACTCTAACTAGGCCATTTCCTAACAATCCAATTGCAGAAAGCTGAAAATAGCACAATACCAGAGACTTGCCGGTTATCATCCACCCCAGTAACTAATATAGCAGTTTTAAGAAAATTGTAGTAAAATTATTCTGAAGTACACAACAGTATCACAGACAAGAAGTCGTCACAAAGATTCAATATGTGTTACACAACTTGTTTCTTGTTACAAAGACATTCATCTCGACAGCTGTGAACAATAGTTATGTAAAGAATACAACGTCGTACGTCTAGGAACAATGTGCATAGATAAGTGTACTCGAAATATTAATATAAATGGTCACAAGGTTCGCATCAAAACTTTCTTTCCATCCCCAGTGGCACTGCACACACACAATATCACACCAAACACAATCATACCAAACACAATCATACCAAACACAATCACACTCATCATCTATTACTCAAACTTGCATATTACTTAAACTTCCCTACCCACTGTAGGTATCTAGCAAAACAAGCTTTCTCAACACGCAATTCGGATAAGGGTTAGTAGTCCAGACGCAATGGCTTGCCAGTCGATCTCCTACTTCTACACGGACTGTCGTTGTCCCTCAACCGTCGAGAATCGCCATGAAACAAGCTGCAAAGGGGCTGGTTGCAAACTCCAAGATGTCAAAATAACTATGCCAGACTCCTGTCCAACTTGTAAGAGCTTGAAACAGTTGCGCATATCTTGAGCTACTGCAAATAGTTGGTTCGCTCGAGTATATCACGTTCTCTCCTTGAAGTACTGTTGCAGCTTGATAGGGTCTTTGATAGATCCAGTAGGGAGCGCATTGAGTCGATACTAAAATGGAAAGCTTTGCCGGCGAAGTTGTCCGTTGAGAAGGGTGTAGAGCTAAACACACACGTATGAAGACTGCTGCGTTACATAGGAATCGTGGTTGAGCAAAGTGCGCTAAATTCTCAGTTCAGCACTGGAAGTTAAGGGATCATTCAGCCAACTTTATCCTTATGATCTAGTTACTTTTAATAAAATACCTGTTTGTGCTGTTTATGTGTTCTTCTTTTGTTTGAAACAATGGCGAAAACAATATCTCTTTACCTTATTCTGGTGCAAAAGCACTTGACAACAACCTATCACGAGAACCCACGAGCGGTGAATATTGAGGTCACCATTAAACATTAGTCACGTTAATTAGCATGAAACTCCAGGAACTATCTGGCATCCCTTTGAACACCTGAAGTTGTCACACCTCGGCGGGTTTGTGAGCTCATTGAACCTAAGCAATCAAGGACTCTCTGCAACCATCAACGTCTGTGACAAGATGACCCTCAAGTCATTTGACTTATGATTTAAGATACGATCACACCTGTTCTTTTGTCTTCTTTGGCGAAAGAGTCACGTAAAGTCTCAGGGAACTGCACCCAACTTGAACGTAATTACAACTATACTTGATGACCTTTGATGTTAGTAACATGATATACCTACAAAACGAAATCATTATCACCAGAAGTCCTACACCCCATTTTGAGTAGGTCTGCTTACAGGCCACCCCGTTGATACTAGGTTATATTCATCCTGAATCACATTGGATTCAATGATGCAAATGTCTTCGCTACCTCTGCTGTAGGCACACGGTTGTTCATAATGAGTGTGAATCACACAATAGCAGGCAACATATCTTGGGTCAAGTGCTTTTGCACCAGAGTGAAGGAATATAGCAGTGGCCTAGTGGTGAAGTAGAATAGTAGGGGTCAAGTGTCAATTCTATTGATTCCTGGGCTTCTCCCATGCATGGGAGCCGCCCAGCCCTTGTATACACAGATCTAGTAGCCCAAACAGCCCCTACAGGGGAGCCCCTAGGTCGTAGTAAAGCCCTTGCTACCGTGACACCTGACATCTTGGCCAAATTATACAGCATCAATAACCCCGCCGCTCGCCAATACGTGGAATATGTTCCATGTGAGTATATGTTGTTCAGAAGGATGGGAATGTCAGCATGTGATCACTACATGCGAGACAGAAAAATGGATCACAGCATGAGGAGCAAGATGATATCACGCTACATTAAGCTAGGTGCAAGTAAAAACACGCTTGAAAATCAAGGGCAGTGAAGGCAAGATGTAGCAAGTTTTGACAAATGTTTATAGATCACCATGGTGTTTGGCCCCCAAGAAGTCAACTTAGCAGTGGTACGTACAGAGACAAAGCCAACTCTATGAAAAGTTATATGTGAGTGCCCACTGAGTCCCGAGCTGTCTTACACCCAATAATACCCCGCACCGAGTGAACGCGACGGTACCTGTCACAAAGCAAGATCCAACGTCTCAACTATAAGTAATAGGCAGGAACGAGAGACCACGGCTCACCTGACACTTCTGGCAGTAAAACGCATTTCCGAGTCCCCTCGTCGGCCATTGGCAAGATCCCACCACTATGACTGCCCCGTATGAGATCGTTTACTACCACGGCGTGCCTGGTCGTGGAGAACACATCCGCTTGATCCTTGAGGAGGCCGGCGCCCCTTACAATGACCTCGGTGCCTTGGGATGGGAGAAATGCGGCGAGTACGTCAACGGCTATCTCAAAGGCCATGGAGGGAGCCCTCCTTACTTTGCCATGCCTATGTTGAAGCATGGCGACTTGATCATCAATCAGACTCCTAATATCCTCATGTATCTGGGCTCTCAGCTGAAACTCTGCGGCGGTGCCCCCGGCGATATCTATCGAGTCAATGCTCTTGCCCTGACCGCGCTGGACGGCTTAAGCAACGAAGTTCATGACTGTCACCACCCCATTGCCATCGCGCTCGTCTGGGAAGACCAAAAGGAGGAAAGCCAGCGACGCAGCAAGGAATTCGTCAAGTCTCGCCTTCCACAGCATCTCGATTACTGGGAACGCGCGTTAGGGAGTGGCGCGGAGGGGCGGCACGGGTCGAGCCCGGGTCCGTGGCTGATGGGAGATACGTTTACCTATGCAGATTTGGTCTTGTTTCAGGAAAGTACATTTCTTTCCGTTTGATTTCTCTACCAGCTGTCTGGACTCCCTAACCCAGTGAGCAGTGTCTTGATGGCACCATGTTTGCCTTCCCCAAGGCACTCGCTCAGGCCAGAGACTCGGCCAAGTACAAGGGCCTTTTTCAGCATTACGAGGACGTCAAGGCCCGACCCAAGATAGCGTCTTACTTAGCTAGTGACAGGCGACAGAAGTACGACTGGGGCATTTATCGCTATTATCCGGAGAACGACGTGATTGCTGATTAGACGTCCGGGGGAAGAACGGCGCGTGAAAAATTGTACAGCAAGAAGAGAATCACGGGAGTGGAGGGGAGGCGATACTGCCATCTGACCGCCTCAACGGCTGATACGGAGATGGAAGCGCCGTGGCCGATCTCGCGAGAATGGCTCAATTGCTGATTCACTAGAATTCGAACAATGGTGTGGTTGAGCAAACCAGAACTATAGGGTTTTTGTAGCCACAGACTCAGCGAGCCTATCATGTTGCGCTGAATAAGTGAAGTGCTCGGTGCCTGTGTAGTTTCCAGTGATCTGGAGGTTTTAAGACATGATGTATTACTTACCTAGACATGGACTAACAGATACCCTATACCACTACCCTGGGTTGCCTGGGTACCTGCGTACCTGCGTACGCGTGGAAGGGCTTGCCCAGGGATTCACCTCACCCTTCTCGGCGAGCTACGTGAAGTAAGTAGGTAGGTACAGAAAAGACGGAGGGTGAAAAGATGTTGTATTGGGTGGCCTAGGGCAATAGTAGTGCATGTAGGGGCACCTGTAACATAATCATTTTAACCGGCACATTTAGCCACGAAAGTCGATCGTGTGTATCGATGAGCAGCTTTTCTTTGTCCGTATCCAGAAAATGTCAGAAATGAAATTAGGTCCGACTGTGGAGGGCAGGTAGTAATCAACAGTCAAGTTACTGTGGCGATATTATAATTGACCCGCTGGCGACCCCAAAACCAGTCTCTCGGGAATGCGAAAGTACAAACCCCGGATGGGGCACTGTTGATCCTCACCCTCGAATACTGATGATACTTGTATACATACCGAATATCTCTGGGACCTTGGAGTTTGTGGGTTATTACTTATGGATTAGCTAAAGATCCCAAACCGGCGGCAACCGATGGGACGGTGGTGTCACCCACGTGTAGTATAACTACCATGACTCCAATTGCCGATAATACGGGTGTGTGCATTTGGACAGAGCGAGAGCTAGCAAAATTTGTGTGTTCTCATGCAGGCAAAAAGCGTGATTGGATTCTTCCCACTGCATAGCTTGCTTGCTCCCACACCCACAGAGCGACTTGGTCTGCTGTCTGAAAGCACATTACTATCACCTCCCTACATGATCTTTGATCTTCTCATATGGATCTCAGAAGAACTCAGCTTTGTCAATTGAACTGCTTTCAGGTAACTCGGGTCATTTGTTTACGCATTCCCATCTTACGGGCCTTGATATCCGTTTGGTCTCATTGCATTCTTCACCTGCGATCGAATGTGTAGACTCTGAACTTACCTGCTTGTAGATTGAAGCATTGCTTAACGCGCAAAGTACACTGCTCGGCCAATGCCTCTCAACCAAGTGTTGAAAACTTCTCACCGCGCTGGTCCCAAAGCAGACGTTATATCTTTTGATGTCGATAAAACTATCCCGGGAGATGTGAGAGATGTGATACGATATACGGTCGGAGAAAGTCTACATCAGGATTGTCGTGATCAAATGAACAGAAGTATCTAGCGAAGGAACCCAAGCCTCATCTCTTGAGGGGTATGTTACTGCTAAGAAGCTGAGAGGTTATTCGTACTGATTTTTGGTACGCGGGTGGGAGGGACCCAGCAGACCAAATTGCAGCTGGCTTTTGGTTCACGTGGTTGTCTCAGCTCGGACGGAGCGAAACCACCAGCACATCCTGAGATGGGTAGGTACATTGCGAAAATGGAATTACCGATAGATTGAAACCCTGCGTTGTACTTTTTCTCCTCTCATCATGCAAAAGGGCGCTTTCTGGTGGCTGACGGTCCCGGCTCCCACTCCGCGGCCAAGCCTTACAGTAATTGTTGCAATAGTGCCAATGCATCACAAGGTAGGGAGCCGACCTGATCTGACTGACAACTCATTACTGCGCTATTATTACTGCGCTATCTCTGCATCGTTCCAGCTATCAAGGTGAATCAGAATCAGTATCTGTACAAGTTGCAACGACCACCCCCCAAAGATATGCATCATAAGCTGATGCTGCCTGTCCTCAACCTGAACCTGATCGACTTGCTGCGTTGGCATACGAGGAGTTTTGCATGCAGTGCGTGAGGAATTGTGGGATGGTTTGAGCAGGTGATTGCGATCCTAGTAATACTGAGATGAGATGTCAGACTTCAGGGACTTCAGTTCAGCGCCAACATGACGGCTTCTTCAGTTGGTTTCTGCCTCGCTTATTGCCTGCCTACCGCTGCAACCGCATTTCCCCCACGCCATCGAAGTTCATAGTATGCGCCGCAACAAGCTGCAGGGGCTGACTGCATCACCAATGCCCGTTGAACCCTGCAAGCTCCGACAAACACGTTGGCAAGATTGCTGGCTGTGGGGGTGGAGCAACACTTCAATTGCCTAGCTGAAAAAAGCTATGAAATTCTCCAATCGTGTCAGAAATAGTCCTGATTGGGGTGTCGTGCGATAGCTTTGCAGACCGTGAGGAAACCCCCCCCCTTTTCCCCTCAACCCTTCCATCCTGGATCTACAAGACAGTGCTGACCCAAGAGACAACTGGATGACAAGATGGCTGTCTACTTGGTTTGGCGAGCACTTGATGAAAAGTCCTCCTGCGTATTACATTGAACAAAATATGAAGATAATTTTCTCTACAACAGGCTTGTGCCATTCATTATACTGGGTACCCAAGTGAAGTAGCATCCATCTATGGAAATGATGTCGAGCGTTTCCGCACCCGTGACGAGGTCTCTCAACTTTCGTGCGAATGGAAATTGTTCTAGTCACCCGCCGATAGAAAAGGTTGCTGGTGGTCTGGCATCATCATCTGTGAGCCCAAAATTCTTGGGACATACTAGGGTCCGGGGATGCACAATCCTCCACGCCGAAGTTTTCAAGTAGGTGTTGTGAGCCAATATCTTACGCCGTGATCAATCTGACACCTAAAATTGTCCTCGAGGGCGTTTCCACCGCGTGGGGAAAAGAGACAGCGCGCGGGGCCCAGATGAAGACTAAACAACAAGGATGGGGTTTCGCGTTTATGGTACATTGGGCTTAGGAGTGAGCCTCGCTGTGGTACTGTTTTATTAATAAGTGGAGGCTGAGGTCATCCTTGAGTTACATTCCCGTCCCCATGAGCGCCTCCGGGCTCACCCCGAGTTTCAATAAGATGCGCGTGATCGCTCTCGGAGAACCGTTATAGATACACGATTGGTAGATCGACGCCACACCGGTGAACGCCCTGCGAAAGACAAATTTATACCTTTGCCGAGATGATCATAAACAGATACGTTGTTTATATTAATAACTTTCTGACGTGCACCTCATCAGCTGTAAAACGCGTAAGTTGATGACCGTTGCACTTGTTTGAGCATTCAGAAAGAGTGGCCATTTGTCAACGAACATGCTTCAGCCACTGCAGAAAGGCAGCTGAACTGAGAATATGATCTTAAGAAAATGGCAACCTAGGCCGCTATAATCTCACTGCACCACAAAGTTAGACATTGAAACAACCGCAACAATGAGAATATCGATAATCGATATATGTTGCAACTTCTCATGTGTGGTAAAGATTGGTAATT
This sequence comes from Astrocystis sublimbata, assembly GCA_022453515.1. Lineage (NCBI taxonomy): Eukaryota > Fungi > Ascomycota > Sordariomycetes > Xylariales > Xylariaceae > Astrocystis > Astrocystis sublimbata. The sequence continues at coordinate 104,547 of JAJNNY010000043.1, read as the reverse complement.
CCAGTACATGTAGCTCACGAGAATTGCGAAGGAACAGGGATCAGGAGAAGCTGCGGAGCAACACCATCAAAAAGACTAAGAAATACGGATAATTCGCTTGTTGTATATTCGTTGATATGTCTGTCAAATATACTCAAAAGCTGATATCAGAGTCGCTTTGATGGAGCGAACAACCAATGTCGTAACTGGCCCCCTAGGAATACGTATAAAAGACCCATACAAAGGAACACTATTTGTTGCAAAAGTAAACATGTAGCTTGCCAAAGCCATCCGTATATGAACTCAGATTCAATGTCGGCTAGGGCCACAACCTCATACACGACCCAACTCCGAAGATGAGTTGTACCCAGTCGAGCCCAGTCAGCACCAATGGAAACCCCAGGGAGCCCCCCGCTCTCCCTTTTTTCATCGTTTTGTCTTCCTTCCCACAGGAGAATTCTTCTTCGCTACCGCTTAATGTTTGTGATCCCCCACTTCGTTGTCTGCTTAGGAGTTGCGAACATGCTTCACCTTCTGGAGCCGATTGCCGGCGATGACATACTGACCCGCCGATCAAACTTATACCCGATCAATTGATCGCCGAAACAACAAATCATGTAAGATATGATGTAGATCTCTCTTCGTAGGGGCCGAGGGCCAACGGCGTTTGTGGGGAAGCCCATTTTCTTCCCCATATTCCCCATACTGTCCAAGCTCGCCAAGCTACCCAAGGCACTATCTCGACTATTACCTCGGATGCTCGGTACCTACAACAAGAAGCTCGTCTGCGCAAAACTCGATGTTCATGAACCCCGGCTCCGACCCAGCTAAGAGGAAAACTCCCAGATCGCGAATGCACGCCATGCCAAGTACATACATGCCTAGCCGGAAAAGCACGAATAGTGTGCCGGGTCTCGGAAGATGTTCAATGCAGCGACAGGACTCCCTTGGACTCCTGTAACAGCATGGATATGACATCATTGGGATCCCATTGAGATCATTGCACCAGTCAACCAGGGGCCAGTGTCCTAGCAACACCAGATCTTACCTTTCCTAACTTGGGACACATCATGCAAACATCAAGATCGAATGTCCCGAGTTCCCAATAGAACGATACAAAGCTGAACAGGCTCTGTGACGTTCGATGATGGGCAATTCGGTTAGCGGCCCAGTGACATGCAACCGCAGATCTACCAATAATGCCTACCGTGTGACGAACATGCGAAACTCGGCAAACCGCCGCAGCCTCAATTGAGAGGCGACATACCCGAAAGAACAGCCGACTATCGCTATTCGGATGAGTGCTACTGACCGAATGCTATGACTATCGAGGTATGTCCCTGAGTGGACGTGGTAGGCGGTACTCTACCGGCTGTTGGACACTCTCTTTACTAGATAAGTGAAAAAGACATTTATTTACTGGGTATTTGACTCCTTACGCTGCTGTTGACCACCCAACACCACTTCCCGTGGCTTTGTCATTCGCTGAAGAAATTGTTGTTGGTATTTCTCTCATGTCTCGTGTTGTGGATCGTCAGCTTCTCGGTTGATTATCGAGATACATATTGTACCCAATCAACGGGATTAGGTACAGTACGCGGATCAGCTGCACACCTACCAGATGTAGGCACCCTTCTCGATCTGCCACCCTGTAGTCACAAGCCCCAAATCTAACAAGCGACGTGCATGGCGGACCAGGCCGTGAAAGTTCCGCGGATACGCGGGGACGGGAAGGATGGTAAAACGGCTGACCACTTTCGTTTTTCCAGCCCCCCTCCACACCACCCATTCGTCTGCCACCCCGGCCAGGAGGAAGCGGTGAAAGATCACTGCAGCTGCAAGTTGCACCGGAGGAGGCGAAAAGAAACATTTGACCCCAAAAGAGAAGCCCATCGTCCGCTCCCTCTCAATTGGAGCTTACCCATGGCGGCATCCCCAACGAACTCCCCACAAGCATTGCGACTGCGTGCCGAGCGTGCTAGGTTACTAGGTAACATGTGGCTGCAAAAGAACACCTAATCGCAACGCATCATGGTGCCTCGTAGGGCTGGAACAGAACAATATACCCACCATTTTTCATCGTTTGAGAGGCCAAGAGGCGTCTGTCACTTGTGTGTACAACTCCTTTCATGTCATTTGATCGTTTTAGATAGAGAGCAAACTCGACTTCTCTCTTGCACATGGCAAGTTGTGTCCCGATAACCCGTCAAGTTACTATCCTCCAATATGTAGGACCACAAGATCACACTCACCTTGCTGCGTCAAGGTAATAAACTACAATTTTTGGTGGAGCAGCTATGTGAGATCCCTCGATACGACCTCCTGTCTGCGACCGGCAGCAGAAGAACACAACAGATGGTCGTACGAGCGATGGGATGGAAGCTAATCACATTGCCCACATCTAAATACTGATGTGGTGGGAATACTGGCTTGGAAACTGTAGAACCTTGCCTCGGATAGGGTGTCGGCATTGGGCGAGTGGAGGAGGACAGATCAAGGGCAGGCAGGAGGGGTTACATCAAATCTATCCTTAGAAATTTATCTTTATGGAACGCTGTCGACAGCCTTGTTTCGAGAGTTCGATACACCTAGGCCTACATACAACCCATGCGTACCAGGCACGCCAGGGTAGTATCCAGTCCTGTGGAGGCCAAATGCGGAGAGAAGAAGCGAGGCAGGTGATCTGTTGAGCAGCTGTCCTGTGCTACGGGCAATTTCCCTACTTCTCGGTCAAGTCACGGTGTAATGTACCAGATTGTCTAATCTGAACAATACTAAGAAAGCCAGATTGTAGTGCAACGGCGGTGTTTCGTTTACCTCCGATACGCCTGGCCTAGTGGTGTACGTAGCAAGTCACGCTTTCTAATGAGATGACATCTGATACGATGTAGTGAGATGCTCGTTAACGAGGCAAAATCAAAAGCTAAACGCCACGAGAACCGTCGAAGCGGGTACTCGCAACAACAATGGGTGATGCGAGTGCGAGTGTGATGCAATGCAACACTGAGCCGCAAGGAACAGCAAACGGACATGCCCAAGAAGGATCACTCATACTCTCGAGACCCCGTGCCAAGACTCTTTGGCGAGTCAGACTGCATATCTGCGTGGTCACGAATAGGATGCGCGACATTGGTGAGTCTTGCGACAACCGTCGCGCCGCAGGGCTGGAATCGAAGTCGTTCGATCGGGGCCCCTCTGACATGCAGATTTAGGGATCGCATGGCTAAGTGCAACAGTTGTCCCGTGCACCAACCAGCCAGCTGTCTCAATACCTACCTACCTATCTGAACTCGACCGGAACCGAATAACTTTCAGTTATTGCCGTGATTTAAATAATAGCAGAACTACTCAGTAAAGGCCAGCAAGAGAAAAAGAAAGGAAAAAAACCATTTGGACGACTGTATTTGGTTACCTTAGCTTGGCTATCACTACCTAGTCAGCATGGACATATTTAAATAACTAAGCACGTAGATTTTAGGTGATACAGCGCGCGAGGACGAGCCTCACAGAGTGTTGGCAGACAAGACAAGATAAATATGGAAAAATGAGATAAAATACAATCAATTTCATTAAATGAATTAATATTCTAGCTGTCTAGTCTCACCGATCATAGGATTGTCTTGCGAAAGCCATAGTATGATCACTTGCCTCGTGGGACTGGGCGAAGGGCGCAGGGCGCGGCGAGATCTGGACTCTGGCGGGCGTGTCTTGCCGTATTGTGCGAGGACCTATATCGGCCACGATCTTTCACTGAGCGGAGTGCAATGGGCAAGAGATATGTATGCCAGCCATGTTCTGATCATGAGAGCCCCAGATTTTAAGCACGAGCCTGTTCCTGTCCAGTCTAAGTGTTGTCCATCTAGTCCTTGCTGAGTGAGCTAAATCGGTGTGAGGGGAAGTCCTACAATTGAAATTGGTCTCGTGGCCGCACTGGCCAAGCTGACTGTGATTTGGGGGAGTGCTGTCGCAATTGCGCACAGAGCCGATTCTCCATATGGCCGATCCAGAAGACCGACGGACTTATCTAGCTCCTAATTACTGATCGATGAACAGGTTACATACAGCATAAGTTGTGGGGAACTACATAGGTGCTCTGCTCTGGGCCAAAGGGGGTCGCCATTATCATTTATGCGTATTTGCAGTGGACGATCTTGTAAAGTGTTGTGGTTTCCCTCACGGAGCAGTGACAGTCTGGCGTACATTCTAGGGTAGGCCCCCATAACAGCTAACAAATGAAGGGTGACATAAAGAGGCAGACCGAGCATAGCTCGAACATAATTCCTGCCTAACAGGCTTGGGGGTAAAATCTAGATCGCCCATCTGGGGCTACGTATATGCAGGGTCCTACAACTACAAAGTCGTGTGCTACAATGTGATACAGGCACCAGAGACATGCTGCAAAACACTAATTGGTCAGGCTGGATGCGAAAATTGGCGTCTGTCCCGCTATCGCGAACTTGCTGGGTGGGTGGGTGATGTGACATTTTACGGGGCGCGGGGAAGTCAGGAACCCTTAATTCAGCTGTTAGATTGCTGAAAGGCACAGCATGGATCCCCCCATCCCCCTTACTACGGATGAGTTGAGCACCATTTCGGGTCCTAGAATTTGTAAATCGTTGGGATGTTAGATGGTAGCGTGGATTATTCGGGCCGGCTCTGGGCCGGTTAAACCTGACGGTAGGTAGGCCTGGCGAGCTCGGCGAGTTTGGCCTACTCGTACTGTCATGTGCTACGGCTGTTCCTCGTGTCACTCACGAGCGTACGTGTACTTAGAGTCTCGACTCGGGCTGTCTTAGTGCACGATGTTTGTTTGGGCGAGAGGGGTCTATTTGAAGATCTGTGGAGACATTTGTGGGATGATGAAATACGCAGCACTGGTGCCTGTTTGAGAATATTTCCTGTCAGTTGCCAACCTGCGCCATGCCTCCTATGCGTTGCGTTCTATCATTGACCAGAGCAGAAACCAGAAGTCCCAAAGAAACCTTTCGATGTCGGTCCTGAGCCATGAGGTGCATGGCTTTTGTTGGCAGAAGATGGCATCTTATCATATTCCTGCGTAGGTAGGTTCCTATTGTTAAGATTATCTACCATAAGCCCATAGTTCAATGTGTGAGTGAAGTGCTCTTGGTACGCTGTATCCTAAGGTACGCCGTACTGATGCCCCAGGCAGGCAGGAATCATGGCTTGTGTATTTCTGATACTACTAAATTAGCATATTATCAAAGTCATGAACACCATATGATCCGTAGTCTGATATGACATGAACGCGACACCCAATCGAGCCAATTATTACCAGTCGCTGCTTGAGAACTGATACTGGACCCTTCTTGCAGGCCCCATATTAGTACTTACTTAGGCACATACATACCGGCCTGAGCTGGATACCCGGAGGACCCTTGAATAAAAGACCGAATTGAGACGAAGGGAGCTCTTACTATCCCCTGCGTGTAACTTCATTGGTGTCCAGTACTAGGTATTCTTGCCGTTGGACGGCATTGAGCCACAATCTATACTTGGCAAGTATGCGACCTGGGCCGAGAATATCCATTACCACAAATTTGTATCAATTATAGTCAAACCAAAAGAATATAGAGAAATTATGGCAGATAGTTTGGCACTCTTGCCTGTACAGGTTGACTGTTACTGACTGTGTTAATTATAGCTAGCACAGTGACCAATTATTAACGCCTGCTGAAAGGCTGCAAAGCAGCCACCCGTGCTTTATCATCACCGAAACCCAATTAGCAATACTGATCACACAGCTACTGTATCATCCAGTACATCATACAGGTCGTACTTGATATGTATCTCTGCTATGGCTTACCGGGGACGTGGTTAGCTGCATAGCTGAAGATAACTACCTAAGTAATGACTTTTATCTACCTAGGTGTAATTTTATTGTATATCAGCAAATTATAATCTACGATCTGCTACTTTATACATAAGTTACATCATTTAATACCATCATGTAAACTTCTATGTACAGACTCGGAATTGATATCATTGACTGGGATGCAAGGTTCCCCCAGGCGCTGCTTTGCGTTATTTTGCTCTGTTCAATGCTGATGGGCTAAGCTTCTTGATAGTCAACTTTTGTGATACTGTCATCTCAACTGATCAACGAATTAGCTATGAGTTGCATTGTGCTAACAGAAGGCTGAAACATGTTTGAGGGAAGTAATCTAGAAGATGGGAACAATTGGAGGCCAGTCAATCGATGATGAAGTACTATCGAATTAGGGTGCTGCTGAGCGAAAGGTAATAGACATCGCATCGCCAATAAACATGCCCTTTGAATGAGACTGTGACACAGCTAAGCATGCCTGTCTCTGCCAATAAGTTGTTAGGGGTTGAGCTGCCCAACAAGACAACAACATAGGTGCTCAGTTGTTCTGTGGAATCCTTTCCACCACTCTGTTCAAATGCCAAGCATTTGATGTACAGATTCCGATGGCGTGCTTTCGACCATGATTTATGCGTGAGCAAGCTACAACGGGTGCCTGGGTGCCTGGATGACAGCTTGGTAAATGGGACAGACCACCACGTTCTGTCAACTCCCAAGCCCGTGATGACGGAACCGGGGAGGGCTTGGCAGAAACGGGTGGAGTGCAGAGAATGTCGCCTTTACGGTCTGTCGAGACTTTGTCTCCGCGTCTGTAAATGATATCATAGCTCATGTGCTAACATCCCATCGATTCATCTGATTTATTCAGATCATACCGAATCCGCCCTAGATTGTGAGCAAGGGTGGCCAAGGCAAAACCGGGACAAGGTACTCGTAGGCGTTTATCATTGATGGAGCCCCATAATATAAGTACTCGTAGACGGGAAGCACCCCGGTCCCGGGGAACCTGCCCGGTTATTCACTTAGAAATGATCGCCCATCTCGGACACTCGAAAAAGATAGGTAAGCAACTTAATGCGATGTACACTTCCGATACACCAAAGCCGCCGATTAGCGCCCATCGATTGCGATGGGTACATGGTTCAAACCTGACAATTGTTCGTGGAGAACCCGGAGAGAACCGGGCACACGGGTCTGAATATACGATTGCATGTTGCGTTTGACACCGCCGCACGCACAACGTTGTTCAATTGTTAGCAATGGAGAATACGTCGTTACCCGGGTTCGGGCCCGAGGAGCAGCCAGGTAGGTGGTATTCGACGATGAAATCCTCAGCTACGCCATGTACATATGGATTCAGCGATGTTCTAGAAGTTCGGCGCCCCAAAAGGGAAATGGAAGGGGGGGCATCGGGGAGCCTCGGGGAGTGTTGATACAAGCAAGGGTGCACAACGATCCCTGGACCATCGTGAGGCGAGAGCGGTGGAATTGCATCAAGGTGTAGTTATCGTCGGTTTCGGGCTTTGATACCTGCTTGCCCTGCTTACTCACTGAAGGTTGTACTTTGATGCTGCATGGCCTCTGCGTGATTCCCATCAATAATGGCCCAGGAACACCTAAGAAGTTAGTGAGACGAATGATGTACACAGCCCGCGGTCTAGTGGGAAAGGGAGCTCCCGCACCCTTCGTACCTAGATAGCTGACAGTTACACTTCTCTTCTCTGGTCTATCCTGATGTCAGCTCAACGTACCCTTCACCTACATTCAAGTACCGCCAGCGTGGGGGGGCCATCATCCCACGCCGAGGACCTCCCCATTATGAGTAGGTAGTCTACTGCAGTTGACATGGTCTTTACCGAGAGGAATCCTCTTGCATATGACCCTGGTCGCACGTGTGATGGTTTCGTGTTTCTGAATCGACGCTCGCCTCCTGGTGTTGCGTTGTGTGTCCTATGAAATTCGTAAGGGATTGCTAGTTCCGGGCACGTTGGGTCAGCCATCGTGAGATGGGACAAGGGACGTACTTGTTGCTGTCTGTCTTGGATCTTCGGCTGCGTAGAGCATGCCACATGCCAAGCATCGCTTATTCCAGAGTATACCAGTAGTTGTTGGTACATGGCCGAGGTTTGGAAACGGTGATATCTACCTACTCGTCATTGTCTCGGGTATTGCATGGCTACAGTGAGCTGATATGAAAGCAATTAATAAAGTGCTCCCTAAGCAATTTGAGCAGTCATCCAGCTGTTCGTACTTTCCACACCCAGTGGGCTGGGAGCACAAAGGATGAGAGATCTATGAGATGATACTTGTGGCGCGTAAATGGTTTTCGGCTGCTCACTCCTGCCCTATTGAGACGGCCTTATCATAGATTTTATAATACTACTGGCCGTGAAGTGTTTACCCTTCTAGTCAGTCGGGTCCCAATCCAGATCCCAAAAGGGTGCTAAGCATCCATGCAACTGGATTAGAAACATCCTTCAGTGACCTTTTCAACCCGGCACCCCAGGTTTGAGCTTTCATGCAAGTGAGTGCTCATAGAGGGAGGCAAAGAAAGGATATCGCGATTGCCTGACGCCCGCCGCCTGTGCGCAGCGCACCACTCATCTGTTTCTCGTCCTCTTTTGACTACCTATAATAAAACTCGAATATTTGATGATGTCAACTTGTCACCTGGCATCGCGTTTTGCTCGATTTCGTCTGCCATTGTCCAATCAAGGAAATGCCAATTATCGGCCCAATTGTACGACCGAGTGACCGTGTCGCAAAGGAATAGAGCATGGAGAGCATTGAATCTTGTACCGACCAAATCGTCCCCGTCCCCGTAAATAGCTGTTTGCAACAGCTATGAGCTGCATCCATTGTGCGAACATTGTAACGTTGTCGCGCCAGGACAGTTTGACAACCAGTCATTGAGCGAACTAGTGGACTAACACAATTGACCAGCCGAGCCAGGCTGCCAACGTCGGGTAGGTAGCCCCAAGAGTGTTGGGTCAAGGTTTGTTAACTGCTCACGTGTATGTCGCGATGAAAGGGAACGGTACTGCTCTTCTGGACTAGTACTGGTGCCCGAGTTGTAGGTGGCGGCGACATGTGACTGATGAGCACAGGCGCTTGCGAGATTGAAATTGGGGGTGGGAGAAAAAGCATTTGGAAAAGCGTACTGTACGTGGCGAGCGTGGTGCGCATTGACTGGGGTGTTTTCGAAAGCCGAGTCGCGGCTATGGAGCCGCTGGGCTGATTGCGCCGAGGCTGAGCGCTCACCTGACAAGATCCGACACAGGGGAAGAAGCCGGCGGGCTAGGGAACTGAGGCGCCTGTCGAGCCCTGTCACTCACTACACTAATAGTACCTACCTAGGTACAACCTAAATGAAATCAATGCCGAGTTTCAACAGCACCCTAGCGCTGGCGTTGGCATGCCTAGGCCTGGCTGCTATGCCATTTCAATCGCCTCTACTCGTACGTGTGTTCACGCCTGATGATGCGAACAGAACAACATCTCATGGTCGTCCACGCCCATGGAGTGTTTAGAGAGCCATTCAAGCCACCTACCTAGAGGTTAGATGCTCGGAAAACAAGATACAGCGCCTGCCTAGGTAGGTACTCGACCTAGTACTGTAGGTACTTGGGAGGCTTATAGCCGACCGATTTATCCGTGGCATTGTAGGGATCTTGACTGCTCACGAGAACGCTCGAATGCCAACGCATAAGGCGATCATCCGCCAGCCTGACCTTGATTGTCCTCGACTCCTTGCCCACGGTGGTATGTTCACAGGCGAGACAGGCGAGAACAGGTCGGCCCAGGACCAACATCGGTTGCTTTTTTACATAGTACCTCAGGTAGCCGGTTCGCATGCCTCGGTGCACTGAAGAAAGACAACGAGACATTCATATGGGTCGACTGTTGGTTGGTGGCTACCTATGGATCGCGGCCAGACTGCCGGTACAAAGCCCCAACGTGGGCAAGCAAGCAAACAAGCAGGCAAGCAACTGACCAGCTTGAACACGATGATGGCGAACGACAATGAAAAGCCGTCACGGGACCGCTGCTTTTTTCCAATATGGACCTAGACCTCCTACGGTGGCCAGTTTTCCTTTTCCCAGACACAAGCCAGCGACCCCAGACCCTGCCCAAGTGGACGAGCAAGCCATTAGCCGCTTGCGGAGCTGCTCCCCAAGTTCCATAAGCCTCACTCGCAATTGGTGGTTCCGAAAGTTGACAATGGGGATATCACTCCATCATTTGCTTGTTGTTGATCTCTACTCGTAAGTATCGTGCTAGTCTGAGGAATACTTCAGTCAGGTTGGTAACCGAGGTTGGTACCCACGAACATTGCTAAGTTCCCGAGTACCGTATGTGCCAACCAACGCATGATTGAGTTGACAGCGAGAGATCGCACATGCTCGACGTGAACATGTCGCTCGATGATAGCTTAACAGAATAGAGGTGTCGTGATCACTTGCATCGCTAATTCTGCATCTCAGCGGTGGTGCTGCGGCGGAATATACTATGCTAGGTATTAGTTCCTACTTCCATTACATACTCGCTCGTCAAGTCGGCCTCTTGGCAATGCCATCCTTTTACTTTGACAATCGTGCTTGCTATAATTACCATACTCGTAGCTGGTATTGGCTAGGTAGTAGAGGACGCATGTAGGCATTGTATACTTTGAGCCAGCAACTGCATAGTACTTGTAGCCAGACGCGGTGGTATAGGATGGGGATGATGGGGTGAGGCGTAAGCAGATGGGCGTGAGTGATATTCTGATATGTTCTGACTCTGCTCAAGTGCCCAATTCACATTGCCGGACTGCTTGCTGCATAGAACCTATGATGGTTTGCAGGTGTGGATAGAGGGCCGTTCACCAGACTCACCGCAAGGTGCTGTCCACCCCAGGCTAGTCGTGTACATGCCTAACATAACCAACCACATGTCTCTGTCATGGTCTGTGTGGTCTGAATCCAGAGCACTTGTTGATGTACCTAGGTATCTTCGCAGTGGAGGAAGAAGAAAAGCCGGAACGCTGGTCCTTCTGGCCGGGTAGCGTGCTCTCATGGGTACGCCAGCTGCCTCATTAGGATACTAGTACTAGATCTGGACTGGCCCAGCGCGCTAGAGATTAGTCTAGACTAATAATGGCAGTATCACTCTACGCTAGCAGTTGTGGGAATCAACGAGGACAGACCGCTGTGTTCGTCCGCTCCGTTCAAGTTGCGATGTACACTGATACATGTATGTACCTAGCGCGGGGGGTGGTTCCAAGGATCTTCCTGTCCTGTGAATCCCCAGTAGGTGCACTACCGCCACAGCTCCCCCACCGGTAAGCCCGTGTGCCCACCCATGGATGGGAAATAGGCCCGTCAAAGGCCCAGATGCTCAACTCGGGTAGGAGTCAGCTTGGGGCGGTACATCGGGTCGAAGTACAGATCAGGTACGTACCGCGGGATTGGGAGAAGGGCCTGCCAGACCGCGCCTTTGGACGGGTCCACCAGTACCGGGGCCTGACCTCGCACCCTATGCCTGTCTCCCAGGCCCGGTTCCCTGAGGTCTGCTACCTCAAGCCTCCCGAGCAAATACATTAATATGTACAGCTACCCACATTCCCTCCCCGTTCCATAACTGCTTGCACCACCGACACACCTCCACGACCCAAGCCTCGAACCTCTTTATACTCACCCAGCGCCGCCGCAAACCTCCCCAGGAGCCAAAGACCCACGGTTGCTGTGAATTGACCCTCATCCTCGACTTCGCTTCTCCTGCTCCGTGCACCTCCATTCCCAGACGCCGTCCCAGCGCTGGCACCGAGCATCACCAGCACAACTCGGCAACACTTCAGTCCCCCGATACCCTCAGACGAATCTGGTGTAATTGGACTGCCACAATCCATCAGCTTGCGGCGACGAGTATCTACGCTGATACCCCCAGACACAAAAAGAATCGCCACGTCTGTGTTTGCACCTGGTCCCCTCGCGTCGTTTGCAGCTATACGAAGGCCCTACATCTCGTATCACCACCCAACGTTCCTACTGTGCCTCTCCATGAATGCCCACCTCGGTCAGGATGCCAGGTAAAGCGGAAGGATTGGTTCTCACTGTGGACCCGAACGTCATCCACAAAGTCGACACTAACAACCCCCACAACCTCTTCAGCATGTGGACGGGTATGTCCAAACCCTTTCATGCGCTCCTACGCACGCATGACCGTGCCACAACTAACTAACTCGATCCTCAGTCTTTTCGAGATGCGCCGAATCGGTGGAACAAGGCCGGAGATTAGAGAATCTCAGCTGGCGCTTGTGGACAAGGGAAGCTCTATGTTGCGAGACCATGCCTGAGACAAAGAGCGAGAAGAGGGCTCCTGTCGCCAGCACAATGCCACCGCGAAACATCCCTGACAACTGTCGCATACCCGATGTGCCACAACTGTCCGGCAGTGTCGACTCCGTCGCCGACGAAGAAGCGCTCGAGCTGACCACCGAATCTGAACCCCTCGAGATCGTCCGGCCGCACATACAACGACAGGACTCATGCGCCAGCAGTCGGAGCAGGGGTCGCGAAAGGCACATCACGTCTGGCCACTTGGAGAAGATGGTCGTGTCCATCATCCAAGAGAAAGAGCCAAACCTCTCCCCTCTGCCTCACATTGTGCCCTCATCATTAGAGACGGACAGTGACCATCTGCAGTCCTGCTCGTCAGAGGCGGAAGAGACCCCCATAACTCCCGCAACCGAATCTGCAGAGGCCGCTTCGTCTGCCTCCACATCGCAGGATTCCACGAACTCGGCGTCTCGCGAACTACATACTACAAATGTCGTCAGGGGATTTTCGCCTTCTCAATTCCCGTCCTCGGTTGTTTCCCATGAGCTCAAGGTCCCGCAAATCGATCTTATCCCAGAGCCTCAGTCGTCACCCGCGCCCAGAATAGTACAGCCGAAGAAGCCTGCCAAGTTTGCTCTGGGCGGCTCGTCGGGTGACGAATCCTCGCCAAGCCTCGAGAGCCATCAGCCCGTCCTCCCAACGAAGAAGAAAATGTTCCAGATCGGTGGTTCGTCTGGATCCACCGAGGGCCAAAGCCCATCGCTCAAGAGTGCCCTACATTCGGGCAAGTCAAACTCACTTCTAGGGGCCCATAAGAAGCAGACCTCGTTCAGCAACCAAGTGACAATGCGAACAATATCCACCCCGAGCGACCAATCTGGCAGCTACGTAGACGAGAGCGCTATCGACGACGATGACGAAGACTCCGAATGGGAAGACTCGATTGAAGAGAGTGGCAAATCTAGCATGGATGATGCAGTGACGTTCAAGCGGGTGCCTTCCAAGCCGAACCTAACGTCGCAAAGGTCCCTCATAAGCCTCATGTTTGCTGGGCAGCAAGACGAGCGCACCAGAGGCCTCAGCAACTATGCTTCGCACTCAACGCCCGCCATCGCGCAGCGTGGCCGCCAAATGCAGAACGCGCCACACGGCGCCGCATCGCCGAATGACTCGGACGACAACGGGCTGGAGATGAGGCGAGGTCTTCGTCGCACGCCTCTCAAGCCCATCAATGAGATTCCCAGATCCGGCGCCCAGCCTATCATGACAAGGCCTAATGGCCATTACCAGCAGCAGGCCGCCTTGTCCCCTAGAACCACTAGGCGCAACATGTTGGCCACAGAGTTGACAGAATCCCTCAGAAGGCAGCTCCTATGGGAGAGGCAACAGAAGGTTTCCACTGCCAATGCGGTGCTGAAGCGGCGCCACACCTCGCACGATGTGGCGAATTTGAAACAATACCCCGAGCGTTCCTATATGAACAAGGCCAAGGACGAGGCCAATGCCAGCAGCTGGAACCAATACATGCGAGAAGGAGACGGCGGTTACAACGCCACCGGATGGTAATCCAACTATTTTCGGAAATTTCGAGCACGACAGGGCCGTGTCGGCTCGAGGCTGCCATACCACCAGCCCTGTACACTTCATTTCTTTTCCCTCACTTGCATGGCGGAAGGTTTTTGCGATTTATTATACCAATGCATGCATATGGTCGGCGTTTCTACCGTTGCTTTTATAATACCTTATTTGGACGACACTAGCAATCTGTCGCGCACTCGGATGGCGTGGTCCGCTGGACACTCGTGTGCACCGCGGTTGCTTCGCTTGTCACAGGCGGTGACGAGAGAGTGTAAAATACGGCGACATGCATCTGATCCAGCAACGCACCTTGCACACCAATCGGCGTTGCAGCTCCAATGATACCATGACCTTGCATTTTGATTTCTATCTATACCCAACGGGTAATGATTCGGACCCCTTCACTACCGGCGAGTAGGTTGAAGGATGAAACGGGTGGCGAAAAGATTCTATAATGTATTCTAGTGAAGATACCAAGAGGGCGACCCTGTTATCGAGCCAATTGGCCGCGGGCCGACCGCGAGAGAGAAAACGCATGCATGCTGCTTCGGGCGGAAAAGCGAAGACAGGAAAAGCATTGCGCGATAGCTATAGCTACAAAATCGAAACTGTACAGGATTTACAAAAGAACAATTAAATTTCCCAGCGTGTCCATGTCCACTGCAGATGGTCGCAGTGCAGTAGACCATACTATGTACTTGTTTATGATTTAACCTGAGAAGATCTAAAGATGTTTTAGCTCATGGTGTGCACAGGTATACCGAGGCTATTAACAGGATTGGCGGTAGATAAGGCTATATAGGTATGTTAGTTCTGTCTGATGGAGTTGTCAGACGATATGGACGTGCACCATCTCACATCTCGTACCTACCTAGAACTGTACTATAGGGCTGGTCGCTCAGTGGAGGCTTATGGCCTAAACCACTTGCAATGCCTCGGGGATGCGTGTTGTTGCTGTTGTTGTTGCTGTTGTTGTTGTTGTTGTTGTTACTTCTGTTATTGTAAGTTGGGTACAGGCCTAGGGAAGCAAGTAAGTACCTACTAGGTACTTAGCTATCGACGTCTCATGTGCGGTCGGCATGTAACAAAAAGGTGATGGGTGGGCATCGGCGTGGTCAAGTGAGTTGACAGAAACAAGTGAAAAGGGAAAGGCCTGAAGATGCACGATGAGTTGTCTACCCTCCTCTACGAATGGCGTGGACAGAAACGGACGAGGCAGAGACAAGATACAAGAGACACGGCGCGCGGGGCCCCTCACTCGGCCTAGGCACCCCCCAGGCATCCAGGGTGCCAGGTCGGTTGCCCCTCACTTGGGACAGCAAGCGATCAGATGGCTGCCAGCCCCCCGAACGCGACCCTGCCACCCGAGCCACCCTGCGTCTGTCTGTCTTGTTTGCGTTTTGTTTGCGAGGCAGAGACATCCCACCATCCCACCCATGCGTGCGTGCGTGCGTGCATTGTTTGGGTAACAACGACTGACCCTCCCGCTTCACCGCCTCTCTGTTTGTTACTTACATGCATTTTGCACAACAACACCTGCCACTACCGCCCTGACCGGATCCAACTCGTGGACATGGGCAAGTATTGGTGATGATGGGACCAGCCCAAATCCGGACTGTTGCCTCAGCCAGCAACAACAACAACAAGATGGCTAGGTGTAAGTAAGCAAGCAAGCAAGTTATCATTATACTGAACTACGGCTGATGTCATCACCAGCACTGAATCCCTCCCGTCCGGCGCAGGATGAGTGCTCCGGCCGCAATAGGCGAGATAGGTACCTAGGTAGATGACAAAGTGTTTATCCCCTTTCTTCTCGCCTTTATGTAAAAAAAAACTGCTGGCTGACTCTGATACACAAGGTCGGGTGCAACTGTCGCCATCATGTTCACGGTACACTACTCAGTTCTTAGGCCCATAATAAAACAACGCCTCTTGCGGGGCTCTGGCGCCATCCACGAGGCGCTGTGAGGGGAACAGGTGGGATCTTAGTACCCAGATGACAAGGAGATTTGAGATTTGCGTACATGAGTAGGTGCCTAAGGCAGGTAGAAAAAATATCACTTGTTCGGCCCAGATAGCCGGCACTTGCAGTACGGACTAGTAGATCTATCATCTACTTATGGTCACTGTAGATGTACTATGTACGAGTAGAACAAACATATCAACTCTTACAGCGATTCGAGAACTGACAAGGTAATCTGAGTCATTGCCAATTGGCCCTGGTATCTATGCTAGCTAATACATGTCAATGTAGTGCGGCCGGCATGGCTATCTGTACCCAGGCCCGCCAGGGTTCCGCGATAGTCATTTTAGGCACGCGCGTAGAGGGCGCGTTTAAAGCGTGATAGCTGCATGTTGTGGGCAGCCCCAGCTCGCCAGGTTCTAGTGTGCAAGTAATAGAATATCAATGAACTACTTCATTTTCTCATAACCTGCCCTGTACGTATGTCACCCGTCCTTTGTCCCCCGGTACTAAAAATACCTGCTTCCTAGTAGGCTGTAACTAGACTCTTTGTGCAATCAGACGGCCCACCAGCAAGTATCGTCAAGATGGATCTTTGAGAGTCAAATCAGCGGCGTCCTGAGCTTGTCTAAGTCATGGCTGGCTGGTGCATGTTTTAGAGCATCGATTCCAAGTTCTTCAAAGCCTTTCTCATGTTTCTGTCCTTAGCGTTTTCTCGAATCGGTCCTACTCGGATGCAAAGACGCTCGAGGGCGCCAAGCTTTCTAATTACCATATTCCAACGTTAAAACATTCCCATCGTTTGCCCAATTCGCCAACCAAGCCACAATTTCTAGTCTCGAGACCGAGGCCTAGGTGAGTTAGGTCGATGTATCCGACAACGACAGGATCGACAGGCTCGACAGGATCCTGCACTACCGAGATCACGCTCACATACCTAATGCTTTAAGCGCGATGAAACTAGTCTCGCTAGTCAACAACCTATCGCCACAGTTCCTCAGCGCCGAGAGAGCGCTAGGGACCTAGATACTTGGCTTACAGGGGTCAGGAGTGATTTGCCTAACATCCCTGCAGACCACATGGTTCCAGCGCCTTTCCAGAAGAATTCCCTTTCCGGCCGTGGAGCAAGGGAGCGCACGCCCAGCAGGGGTGGCCACAGGGACGCTAGCTATGACAGGAAAGCCGCACTATGAGCACAGGCCATGGCCCATCGCTGCCTACCAATTCCACAACGATTGCGTACCTTAAAACGACTTAAAACGAATGAGGATAGCTCCTCGCTGTGGCCGGGACATGGGACAAAGAAGTTCGGGAAGAAACGGCCTCAGCTTAAGCCGTGCGGTACCTCCAATCGAAGACGTTCAATTATCAACATCAAGATCCATTTTCTTAGTTTTGTGGCGATTGAGCATCCTTTTATTGACTTACCCAATTGGATCTGGTCTTCAAGAAACACCATGTCTTTACCTAGGTACCTGCCATTGACGCTTGCAGCAACAAGATACTCAATCACTCACCCACACAACTTTTGTTGTTGTAAACTAAACTGTACTTTTATTTATTGCTGGATATACGAAGTCGTGATCCACCATGGTGGAGCGCAGATCAGGAGAGAACGACGATGTCACTGCGCTAGGAGCGTTGGCGTAAAGTCCTTCGGTCCTTCGAGGTTCCGGACCTGGACTGGAGGGTTGGAGAGAGACTTATGATGAGAGGCAAGGAAATGCATGTTCATATTGCTCAGATTGACTCGAGATTGGTTAGAAATGCGGCTCCTGTCGGGGCCCAATACCAGTGATGGTTTGACGGTAACATGGCCGCTCGTTCGTGATTGGACAGCACGTAATGAAACATGGTCGCATGTTTTCTTTACTGAACTGAACTGAAAGTCATGCACAGATCGACAATTCTCCGTTCTAGCAGATTGTTTCAAGAGTCACAGGCATCCTGTTTACTTATGTGGGACAGGTAATAAATAACCTGGATATGAGGCTATCAACACGCCTCGCCGGTCCCTCCAATTGATGATAGATACTTAAGGTAAGTACATACGGATACATAACACGTAGGTACCTAAGCACACTTCTACGTTCTAGGCTTTATACTTCCTGCTACACTGATTTTCAGGGATTCGATGCGTAACCGACTTTCCTCGACACTTACGCATACTCGTAGTCATTTCGGAGTAACTTTAACCATACATCCGTAGAATTTTAACCATACATCTGAAGCCACCGCTATACTACTCTGGGCAGTAGTCTGAGGCCCAGCAACCCCACATATAAATATGCATACAAACTAGCTCTGCAATTGACATTTATACACCCGCCAGAGACTCGGAGCTCCGCCCAGGAGGGTTGGAACACGGCCGCCGTCCCTTACGGTCTATCCTCGCCCGGCCGGCCCTTTCGCAATACATTTCTCAACAATTACCCTTATATCTATTAGGGTTAGGGTTAGTAGTTAGGGTTTGGGTTAGATCTAGTGTTTGGGTCTCTTGGAATGTGTATATTTGTTATGCAATGTGGCTTGTGTGGGAGACTACTGCTCGGAGTAGTTTAGCGGTGGCTTCGGATGTATGGTTAAGATTCTTGGGATGTATGGTTAAAGTTACTCGTCATTTCGGGGCCATGTGTCCCACTTCAGATCCGTCTCTCATTTCTTTAAACGGACCTTTTATTTCCTCGTTTTTTTAGCGAGAGTGCCGCCGCTGGCGTGGGGTCTTTGCCGTCCCCGTTTCGCCTCTGTTCCGTTGGTACCTCCTTAGGCATCGAGCCAAGTCCACGCGATGCCTTACCAGCCACAGATGCACTTGCGCCAATCACGTATTCCGGTCATCAGAAATTTCCTTGGGCCATGATCGCGGTAGCAGAACGTGGAGAATGGGCTAACGTCGGCGGCCTCCTCGGTTTATGAGAGAGCTTCTAGGCGAATTCTACATCGAGTCTCGGCGTTGAGCCATCGCGATGATCGCCCGGCAATGCGGAGAAGGCTGAAGATGTTCCAATCAGCTCTCATCTGCTATTGGTCAACTAGTCGCAGACTGCAAACAAGACTTTCGCAACAGGGGTACATACTATGTAGGTATAGGGCCCAGTAGGTACATACTGATTGTACATGCTGCACCAGAACTAGAGACCAAGACCGCGGATGCAAGCCGGTAAGACTGCGTTGTAACCCGTTTCAATAGGGAACAGAATCACTCTCTTCCCACCCAATCATCTGCCCAACACTATTGTAAGTTCTTACATTGTTGCATTTCATCTCCCAGACAATAGCTGCGATGTAAACAATTTAATTTGCCGAACACGTGAAGCCCATGGGGCTTACACAGACGCAACCGTTGCTCGCTTGTACGATTAGCGAGCTAAACATCACGAGATGCCTGGTCGCGTCTATTGCTAGATAGAAGCACTTAGTCGAACCAACTCACAGGTTCAATCATTACCTAGCGATACAAGTCCCGCCACTGTCAGATGGCTTAGCTTCAGTGCCAGCGTGATGGAATTAAATTAATTGATAAAATAGAATAAATTTAAGAAAGCACCAAATTCACTTCGGCTATGCAAGGTACAAGCTTATCCCACCTGCCAGTGGCATCCATAATGTAGGTTGTAGGTACTATTAGTGATAGTCCCCGTACTAATGGTCTTCACATGCAAACTTGGGTACTGCCCAAAAGGCCATCCCTACGTACTACTCGTAAGCTGCCAACTATATTACATATAGTCCTAAACTACCTACGAGGTAAGTATAAGGGGCTGGGCAGCTACTCTGACCATGTGTCTACTAAGAAACACTGCCCGTACGCGAAAGCAGAGCCGAGGTCAGAGTTCTAGACTTCCATGATGCGGGTTGGGTATGCGCGACGTCGCGTATGCTTACGCTACCCACGCAATTGTATCTCAAAACTGTTATCTACTAGGGACACTTGGATGGATAGGTAGTCGAGATCATGTGAGTATGTACTCTACAGCAACTTAGTACGAGGGGGCATTGCTCTGCTAGCAACGTCGTGGAGAAGATCTACACCCGACCAGCATGACCTTGGGAAATTGAGTTCAGAACTGCATAGTACGCATCCTCCTCCTCCAAGACCTCGGGTGATCGACAGCCAGGTTCCAAGGCGCTGGGTCAGCTGGGCAGGACTCGGGACCACACTATGTAAATAGCCAAACCTCCATAGTTGATCCTTTTGCGCACGAGCTTGCAGCCGTAGAGATTGCGCTACTTATTTATTGATGTGGGATCCCGTACCTCCTGAATTACAAGCTGCGCAGCCTCTCGGAAACTAGGAACTTTACGGGGACATTCACGCCGTGTTATTCACATGCAATCTATTCCTATACGACCATGTGGTCACTTGAGATGGGCCCATTACTGGCATTGCACGCATTTACGTGTGGTCTCTTCCTTCCACCTTGGAGGGGACGTACGTAAATATGATTACTATACAAGCCCGCATGATCTAGACTCGCAAGATGCATCGAAAAAAGTACGTGGAGGTTGCAATATCAGGTTTATGTTGGAAAGATTGAATACATTCAGAGTTCCGGATGTTGCGACATGCATCTAGATATAGGTACTTACTATTATCCATGATAGGGTCTTGCTATATATATTTAGCATGTGATAACAGAGATGTACCCATTTCCGAGATGTGTCTTTGTATCAGATACTAAGCATGGAAACAGGCCAAGCGAATTTGACTTTCGGTCGCTGAATGTCTAGACCTAGGTAATCAAAGACTCGTGTACAAATTGGTGGTATACAACATACTACTAGGTAGTAGACACAACCTACTACACATTATAGATATACACATATTGATCAACGCAAGACCAACAATTGAACTCCCAACTCCTTTTAGCAAGCGACTGGTCCATCAGCTGTTCTCCCTTTCGATTCTCTTAGCTTCCTCCTCAACCTCGTCGTCCATCTCGGAGACTTCATCTTTCGTGAAAGCCTCGGTAAACTTGACCCAAGGTCCGTGTACCAACCCGGTTCCGGCACCAATCAGGATTCCCAAGCCCGTGGTGGGTATGGCCGTGATGCCGCTCACAACTGTATCTTTTGCATTAGTTTATTACGCGCGCGGGACCTTCTCTACCGACCAGCGATTGAACGTGAAACGTACGGGATCCGACCGTCATGCCGAGGCCAGTAGCGATGCCGGCTCCGATTCCTGCGCCGGCTGCACCTCCTTGCACCCATCCCTGCTCCAGACGCCGCGCCGTCTTGAGCAGCTTCGTGGCGTGCTTGTCAATCTCACGTGCCTTGTGCCGCAGATCCTCAGCGAGTTCCGGGTCGTTCTCGGCGACCTCCTCGGCCCGCTTGTGAAGGTCCAGCGACTCCTGCTGGAGGCCCTTGGACTCTTCTATCTTCTTGGTGATTTCTTGCAGCAGCTTCTCCTTGGTCGTGGGTCGCTTGCCAGCCTCCCCTGTGCCCTCGCCCCCGCCTCCGGGCGCTGATTCTTCCTTGGGGGGCATGCTTTAGCCGTGTTGATGCTATACTCGTGTTTGTTGGTCTGCAGGCGGGTCTAGATCGTAAATTGACTAATCCAGCCTCCCCTGAGATGCAATGCCCAAAGGATATTGAAGGATTGTCGAATTACTGTAATGACGTATGCCGATATAACGGGACAATTCTGTCGCTTCTTGATATCCCCAACGTCTCAGGTGATACAAGGTTCGACGCACCCATCGTCATCATGGCGGCTTGCTGGTAGGGCCGATACATGTGGCCTCCTGTCATGCTGCAATACGGTCCTACCTTAGTCAAGGGATGGAGCCAAGCTCGCAGACTCGGTGGGGGATTGATGTTTGAACCAGGGAAATCGAGTCAGGATGACGTCGTTGGTGTGCTAGCTGCACGCGGGACAGGAGAGATCTGTATCTGTATGTATCCCCGCAATATCGTCGGTCCACTACCCGCCAACGCGCCACATTTACCGAGTATGGACAATTCGTAAAGTTAGGTACCTAGTTTGTAATGAGTTACCTAGACAACAATCTATTCAACGCGACATGTGCTCACTTCTTTTGATCCAGCAACTGGATTCCTTTTCCCATCTAACTCTCAACCCGACTTTGGTATTGTAATACCTACTAACACAACACGCAGTCAGCAACGTCCGGCACAAAATCAGGAAGCTAAACATCCCTCTAGCTCTACTTAGGTAGTATTTTACCGAGACCCACTAGGTCTGATAAGCCGATCCCAGCTAACTGGAACTGAGGCATGCATGTCCATAGAGTGAGAGGGAGCGATTAAGTTAGATGCAAACGCAATCTTCGTCATGTCCCGCATGCAACGGTTGCAATTCTGCCACGGAGACTTACTTGGTGGGTAGCATTGTCCGTTTCTGGTACCCCTGATCAGATGTAGCTTTCCCTGTTGGGCAGACTTGGCACATCCATGCATCTAGATGGGAAATCTCAATATAGTCTTAGGATTGGACTAGAGCACTCGTGCTACCTAGCCTGTGACCAGACCTGAACCGCAGGTAGCACGGGGAAATGGCCGGTCCTCGGCGAAATGGGAACTTTAGAGCAGGATCTGGGGATAGTCTGCCTCGTCTGCCGGCCTGTTGCCGTTGTTATCCGGTATTCCCAAAGTCTAAGTACGAATTACCCCGGATCTGCAAGCTAACATCGCGAATGTAGTTTGATGGGAAGTCTCTTCTCGGCTATCAAGTAGACTTTATGAAGCACTAAATAGAACCGCAACAAGATACCCGAACAGCCTCTCGGGTGCGTTAATGATCGTGAAGATGTCCGCATAGATTCTACATGGTAATGGCTAAGGGACCTGCAACCTACTGCATGCAATTTGGCACCAATGCTGCCGAGGTGGCGGTATTCGGCTCAAGGGCGGGCCAAAGGTGTTATTCGCAGCACTCAGTGTTCCTTCAGTGGTACCTTGAAATGTACCTCCTTCATGTGCCTACGATGGGCTTTTCTAATTCAGCTTAGTAATCTCATTTCATCTCCGTCTGAATGTTGGGCAGCAACAGCAAATGATTATCTTCCACAGTTCAAGTGATGTATATCCACCTCGGCCACTAGAAGGAATCGTGACTAGGATCTTTGAGATATATGGCGAAGCGCAATGGGTGTCACGTATAAAATTTCGGTTGATTTCACCTCACGTGGAAGTATCGCCAAGGATTCCAACGCTATGTAGTTCGTGAACCACTGCAACACTTACATATGTATGTACATTTAGAGCATAGCTTACATTGCATGAACTGCTTCCAAGGGTCAATCAATTGATTAGGTTAGATGATTTCCGGGATGGTCCGGGGCACGCTCCCGGTAGGCGCGATCAGGATCACTTGCGGCATTTTCCAATCTACTTCCAAGCTGGCGCTCATTTCACCGCTACGTACTTCGGACTAGAGTTGGGACGCTATCAAGCCACAAGGGTATTGCAACATGTGAATGCTGTATCAACGGAGGAGGTACACAAGCCGGATGTACCATAAAACTCACCAGTACTGAAGTCGTTAATTCTTTTTTCGTTTATTCTTTTATCTATTTAATTGATTGACACCTATATACCTTTGTTGTTGTGGATTCTGGTAATATAAGGATGGTTCGATGCAGCATACTTGGTCCAATGTACATTAAACTGGAAATCGAGGTAATCTTTAATCAAGCTCCAAGACAACCTAAGATGCCACGACGACGTTGGAAGCTTTACTGCTGATTGTCTGATTTACTTGTCGACGATATAGTCTATCAGGATATGTATTAGGCTTGCGTCTTCCACATATCAGATGTCGACAGGATCTCTATTGAAGATAAGCCAACAAGTACACGACCGGTCTCCCAACGTCTACCTCAACACATTCCTCGTCCCAACGTATACTTAGTACTTCAAAGATGCAACCAACGATCGTGCAACCTTTTCGGTCATGGGAGTAACCAACACCTAGCTCCCTGGCTCACCTGAGTTACTCTTTTGGGAATTGCAGGATTGAAGGGTTCACGGCAGGAATTGACGCATGGAACGGTTGCAGGAGGAGTGGGCCTAGTCGCAGCTTCTACAGTAGTGTGCTCTTGCTTGCCCCTGTCTATCACCATCCTGGTATGCAGCATACCCTATGAAATGGTTGCTATATGATGTCGCACGCTACCAGTGCTCCGATGACGCTGGGCTGGTTGGAAACTTGACGAAGGAGTGGTCTTCTGTGGTTGGTTTGCATGTCAGTAGTGCCTGACGACTGATAGATGAAATGTTGTACGGTCATGTGTATCTTCTTTTTTGCTCTGTTGGACTACAAGTCCCTGCAGAATAAGAATAAGCTCTGCATTAGATTCTAACGCGATGGCTCCTCGCTTTGATGTTTTATTTGTCATTTCAACACTTCCAAAGGGTTCGGTCCAGGCTTATAATGCTACCCGTAACGGCGAGACCCGAGTATGTGCCTGGCTCGTCTGCACGTGGTGATACCACGCACCGATGTATCGGAACCGAGGCTGACCACTTCAACAAACATCGATGCGTCCCAAAGAAGCAGCCGTTATCGGATTTGATATAGTTTACGCGAGTTTCAAGGAGCTCTACATCGGTGATCTCCGCTGGGCATTAGTTGCAGGGGTCAATAGGATGTAGATACTGTCTATGCGATCCACTAGGTACCTACTCCAATGACGGCGATGGGCACACATCTTGTGTGTTTGTTCATAAACTAGTCTGCCATTCCGTCTACCGACAGCGTTATACTGGTGATAGGTAATGAGTCCGTAGGATAACGCTGGGTTCGCCGGGCATTCGGTATCTTGCCAGATTACCTTGTATCAAAACTACCTGCATGACAACGAGAAACTGCACGTCGAATAAGGGGCCATTTTTATGCGAACATTTCACTTTTCGCCACGTCTACTAGTGGCAAACGCGCTGTGCAACAGAAATAGGATTCCTTGAATCATAGTAGTTGTTCCGTCATATTGAGGTAGTGAGCCGGGGCATGCGATGGCATCTTGTTCGTAATTAACGGTTTCCTCGAAGTGACTATACATGGTTTGGTAGGAGGTATATTCAATTATTACTACATGAGTTACTTGTTCAACGGTGCAGATAGCCACGCCGCGTTCGACGCGAAACTACACGAAGAAACATATCTAGCAAAGCTCAAAAAGACGTGGGAAATTCCCTCCCGCCCTTGCAAGGTTGTAGCGGCTTTCATGCGTGACGAATCAGTCTCGCTTCCTCGCTTCACCACCACCGACGCGACGGAACTTCCGCTTGTCCTTGCGGCTCATTTTGGTCTTATCTCGTGTACCTTTGCCACCCTCCCAAAACCCTCTTCCCTTCCTCCCGATCACAGAACGTCCGCAGAAAAGACATGCCTCCACCGCGTAGTTCTGCTCTCTGCTGCACCAGCCGCATATCATGCGCTTTGCCCATTCCTGGGGGTGGTCTTCGTTTTCGTCGTGACACTTATCGCAGGGGTGCACTTTGCTGCAGCAGGAGAAGCGAAACCATCGATATGACTTGCGGTAATGGGCACACGCTCCGCGTTCCGGAAGTGGCTCGCCAGCATGCAGGCCCAGTTTCTCTAACCGTCTTCGAGGTCCAGCTGTGGCTGGAAGCACGGAGCCGGGGGTGATAGCAAGGAATTTGACCTGCGGTATCTTGAAGGTGAAGCGGCCGTGGCACTCACGACATACGTTCGTCACGGCTTCGCCCCGCACCGACACAAGCCCCTGGCTAGGTGTTGAGCACTTCGCACATGTAGGTGTGAAGGTACTCGGAAGCATATCGTTCACCGTGCAGCCAGTTACATCTATGAAGCCACCCCTTGTGGAGTTTTGATGTATCATTTCTTGCCGAAACTTGGCTGTTAATTCCGTGCCGCATTTTACGCAATTGGTAGCCTTCTCCATCTCTGGCCTGAGGCCGGTGATATCGTTTGTCGTTTTGCACCGTTGGCATTTGAGACTGAGGTTCAATATCGATATTTGCAGTATCTCGATAGTGTAGAGCTCAATGGTAGGAAAGGATATCGCAGTGCCTCTCTCTACCTGATGTGCAGTGCCGGAAACATAGGGTTGGGTTTCAGCTCCGCCTTCGGAATCTTCGCTTGAATACGAAAAGTCCGAGTCGGAATCCGAATTCTCGGAGTCATGGCCGAAACTCCACTCGGGCGGACGAGGAATAAAGTGTATATGCCCCTTTTCGATCTCGCTGTCCAGGGTGGAGATCTCCTCAGTTTTAGTTTCCCTTTTTGCGACCTCCTCGTCTGCATTGCTCGATGGTGGTACTATTTGTGGCGGTTTGGCAGCTTCTATCTGCTGCGCCATGTTATGGATGTTCTGCGACAGATAGTTCAATTGGCTCATCAAAGTCATGTGGTTCTGCTTCATGGCTCTAGTTGCAAATTCCTCCTCAATTGGCTCCGCATGATGTGAGTCAACATCGCTGAGCAGTACTCTTAGGGCTTGAAGGGGGTACAGTAGAGGGATGATCAACTGAACAGACGGGATAGACTTGAGTGTTTGTGGCAATTCTGATCTTCGTTTCGGTTCAAAGGGCAAAGTGTACACAACACCATCCGCTGATTTCTGGTACAGCGACGTGCGTCCCATCCTTGCCTCGAGTTGTCGTATCTCCTGAGCCCGACGCGCCTTGGCATTTGCAATCTGCTCTGCTGTAAACGACTCCTCAGGCACATAAGGCTTTGGGGTGGGTGTAGGAATGATTTCGGCCACCACTTGAGAAGCTGGAGTGGATGACTCTGCCAGAGATGTTGTTGCATAGTCCGTGTGTCGTGTGTCCTTGAAAGACACCAGCTTCACTGTTTCCACCTTTTGCTCCGTGAGAAAAGCCTCCAAGTGCTTGTCTAGTGCAGTGATCAGTGCAAGCAGGGTTGTGTCCTGCTGCTTCTCTGCAACGAGGTTGTCCCATCCTCGCTCTATGTTGACACAAAACCCGCGGGGAATGTCCTTATTCCTCACCAATAGAGTTGGCGCCTGGGCCGGGTAACCAACGGGCACGTGCAGTTCGCATTCTAGGCGTTCTAATTCAAAAGGAAAATCGGGATCCGACGGCTTCAACTGAAAGCGAACTGATGTTGATCCATTCTGGAGTGTACCTAACGCTGGCGTGAATCGCTTTTTTATCTGGTCCAATTGATACCTCCGCGGGTCTTTGCGTTGAGAACTCGGAACAGGCTTCTGAACAGTACGATGGGGTAAAGCCTCCGCCACGGCCTGCTGGTTATCAATAGCTTCTCGGTGAATGTGGCTCGTTGACATTGTGACGACGGTCCTGGCAGGAGTCTTATCGAAAATGGTGATTGCAGTGATCCTGCCGAAAGTCGCCAGTTGATGGCTGAATTGATTGATTCGCCTCACGATGGATTATGTGTGCACAAACCAATCTTTAGCACTACGCTCAGTATGAGGCTTTTAAACTCTTATATCATAGATATGGAGTATTATAAGTCTCTGTTGCACAGAGCTTTGGCAGCAAGCTAGCGGCTTAAAGCTTGCGTGGATCAGTATGAGAGAGGATGAGTAGATATGATTCATCGAAGCGGTTCCCAGCTCTGTGGTTTAGCTTAGCTCAACTCAAGCTGCACGTTTTTGGCAGTGGCGAATGCAAGCCTTGTCCTGGTTTCGCAGGTGGCGCGTGCGATTAATTAAATGCGCACTGTCTTGTTTCCCAATCAAATCCAATGCTGGCACAACTAACTAACTCTAACTCTCTATTGTAAGTTTCTTCCCAGGAGTATGCTCTCAAATGTGTTTCACTCGAGTAAGCTTGCTCCCAAGTTGCCTTGAGATGAGCGCAAGAAGCCTCGCATTGCGATTTCAGTTTTCTGTGCACCCAACTATTGCCAATTAACATTCAAACCAATATTTTGTTTTGTTTATGCTCACACCTTCAGTACCGAATGTTAGCAATAACGACAAAACGGCTCACTTGGCTTTGGGGTGTCACATCATCTAGATCCATCTATCTATTAGTAAGTACTTTTCATGTCGTACCCCGACACCGACCGGGCAGAATATACCATTCGCCACCCCCAAGATCCATCCGCTGCCCATTGCAATACTATCAGGGCCTCCCGTGACCGACTCCGCGTCTGCCTATAGCTGGACGGTCACGTTGTTTGCCCGATCAGACACAAAGCTTGCAGGCTGCTCGGCCTCCAATCTCAAAGCAAAGCGGCCAAGGCTTGATGTTTTCCCACAAGTTGTCAATGAATCCTTTGAGGGTCTACACGACTGCCAAATTGATACCAACTGGATACTGATTCGGTCGCCTCCCATCACACGAGCAGAGAAAAGCGCTTGCAGATGGTAGTTGAGGTGCCCAACAAAATAGATGAGACGCTTTTCGGTACCTTTAGTGATCGACAGTGGTGTGGAGCAAGCCTTCGAGTTACCTAGAAGCGTCTCATCTATTTTGTTGGGCACCTCGGTAGTGTCCATCACACCCATAATCATTATTCAGTACTAAGCATTTCATGCAGCTTACATCGCGGTGGCGCATTTCAGCCTTTGGCTGATG
This sequence comes from Astrocystis sublimbata, assembly GCA_022453515.1. Lineage (NCBI taxonomy): Eukaryota > Fungi > Ascomycota > Sordariomycetes > Xylariales > Xylariaceae > Astrocystis > Astrocystis sublimbata. The sequence goes on along the minus strand of JAJNNY010000043.1, from coordinate 76,340 downwards.
GGTCAAAGGTTCTCTAGGGCCCTTCTGTTAGCTGACTTCTTGCTGGGGACATTTTCGCCTTGTGGAGAAATCATCCTTGCCGAAGGCATACAAAGGTGCAGATAGGCGACTGATGCTGCCAGGACACAGGCCTCATACTTTGCTCTCCTTGAAAGTAATGATTTTCGTTCTATTACTCACTGATGAGGCAACAGCTATTGACCGTCATGTGAGCTCAATTGACCCATGTATGTATGGTACTTATCTGGATCGCCGCGCACTCAACAACGCCGAAACTTTATTTATCTGGGCCGATTGATCTTTTCTTGTCTCCTCGTCGGGATTCTGTTGTTGGAGACAGCTGATGGACAGGGTGGTCTGCCAGCTCAGCATTTGCAGGCAGATGACCACGAACTTGCTGCATGCTGCGCTGGGCGGTGAGTAGGAGCTTAAATACCGCAGTGGGCATCTGCCGTCTGCCAAGGTAGGGGACGTAGACGTACCGAGCGAATGAGTCTCAACGACCCAAGCGATGACGACCTACCAGATATGGGGTGCGATGTGCGGAGGTGGGGGAACGGGCGGGAAACGTACCAATTCTCTGTCATCCTCCATGCTGCATGTTGCCTTTATCTACTACGACACAAGCACAGGCCCTGTCTGTTACAAGACATGTGACGAACTCGCACTTCGGTTTTGATGAGTTGGCAATCTTCAAGCGGCCAACAAGTGGGCTTCAACGACAAATCCAGTCCCTCCCTTACTGGACGCGTTAGGTGCTCATGTGGCTACCGCCCTCGCTTCGCAACAGAGGAGCATCTTGCTATAGGTCCTTGGTAGATGGTACTTTGGATAGCTGCGCCTTAATGGTACAAGATCAGCTATTTCGTCACTTACGCCTGGGTGGCAGCTGGGGTAGAGTGCCCTCCTGACACAAGTTGGTATTCTGTGCCTGAATGTTCCAGGCAGCTGGCGCAAGTACCTTCTTGGAGAGGTGTACATCAAGTCGTAGGTAGAGACTGACAGCAATGCAGGGTTATTTGAGTAATTCTGGTGGTATTATGGGGAAATGCATACAATGAGAAAGTTTTATTTTATTTTATTTATTATTATTTTGATTTATCGATTGTTTACGACTGCTTTTATTTTGTGCTGGCTCCGTTCTTGGTGTACCTCCGAGCCCCATTTGATGACCACCCTGCGAATACTGTACAGCCGTACTTGCTTTTATGTCGCGATGCCCTGTTGATGTTGAGTATTGCATGCGATGTACACGAAGGGTCACAATCACCACCTCGGTCAATCGTGTTAATTGTACGCTCACATGAATATCAATCAATTGATTAAAGGAAGAAAGACCGGTCATATAAGCAGGACGAAAAACTAAGCAGTAATCATCAAGCATCTCCTCAGTCCCTCGACCCATATCTACTACGCCATTTCAACCAACATGGCGGAAACACGGGGCCGGTACCAATCTACACATGCCTAGAAGCACCGCTGCATGCCCAGGGGCAAAATACTGGTTTCCCGCATTGCATACCCCTCCCCATGGCGAGAAAATGTGGCAAGGCGCTCAATTGATAAAATCGATAAATGATTAATTGCGATTACATTTTCCGTTGTATTGCAATTGTTACCAGGACCGCTTGATAGCTGAGCGGTCATAAACCACTCCTCTCACTGACTACCTCAATGCTACAACATGGTGGATCATACCCTGTACCTAGCCTCCCCTCCCCCCTCCCCCAAAAATACATAGATAGACACGCATCGTAGACATTTCTGATGTTGTAAGAGCTGAGAGTGTCTCAAACTGACGTGGCGGGTCAGAGGTCACGCTTTACACACACGACGATGCGAGACAATAATAACGGAACCTCGCGCCGGGGCTTTGGATCCGGGATTCTTGGCTTTCACAACGGGTCTCTGCGAACTTGACAGACCTTTCTCGTACTTGGCGACACGGATTTGTTACCTAGGTACGTAAGGTCGATGGTGTGTACACCTTTGTTGTATAGGAGCGCTGCTGAGTGCAAGGGCTGGTGATGATCGCACTAATCTGGTGTTGGAGGATTTGACAACAATAACAACAATATGGATACATCTCACCATAATCTTGACACGTTAGATCCCGATCCAAGATCACGAGTCGAAATTGCAACGCGCGGGGTCGTGGTGCAAAGGCTCACGATGATTTCATCGGTGTGCACTGTCGGTCAAGCCGATGTCTTATCTTTCGCGCCACCTAACGGAAGGATTCCGGCAGCTCTCCACGAGGCAGAAGCACATGAACTTGCTGAGCTACAATAATCTTTTCTTGGGTGCGCTCAATGTTGCCGGTACAGATTGTGTCTGTACCGGAGGCCTAAAGTCAGAGGTTTTTAATGATATCTCAACATGTAGAGTAAGAACATTTTGCCTATATTCTCGACGACCCTGTGAGCTCCGGAAATCCTTATGGAGTCAACCAAGGATGATATACTTGTACATATGCCTGTTGCATCAATAGGTAAAAAGGATATACATAATGACACATCTCTTCATGAATCAAGATAGGATCCAATTATAAGACAGAATTTGTTAATGCAGTAGGTAGTTCAATGAATGAGTTTTGCCTATTGATTATAGTTATGGTTCATACTTGGGTACATGTGGCCAAACAGGCTAGACAGTTGAGATGCATTGTCGTACCGGTACGTTCACTCTAAAATCTTGCCTGATATTTAGTGACACTAAGTGTACGAGTAGGCTTCGACGCCCGCCTTACCAGTCACCTCTCCTATTGACACTATCCACATAGACAGGATAATCATTGATTGTGTTTTGGTACCTAGGTACCTAGGTATGTATTCGCCACTCCTACATCCACCGATAAGTAGCACATTGTGCTTATCGAAATAAGTCTAGTTTGCACTCACCAATGTACAACGACAGTACAGCTGAGACTAATGGCTTGTATTGTCTCAGCCACATGTTAATATGATTATTAAGTTTGGAGGATTGTTGCTTCAGTTACCATGGCAACAATACATATAGATCAACTTTCCTCACTCGAAAATCTATGCATCCGTCATATCTATGTCATGGTACAGTAGCATACTAACTATTCGATACCCTCGAGTCCAGTAGTCGTAGCAACCAATGGCACAATAGAGCAATTAGCGAGATATTCAAAGGTTTGACATGAAATGTCACACTTCTATAAGGCAAACAGGTTTGAATATTTGCTGTTATAGTAGGAGTTAGTTCACCTAGCATAGCCATATCACTGCTTCATATATATATAGCCCTCTTTCATGTGCCTCAACGTAGTAGGTAGGCTTGTATAGGGGTTTACATCACGTTTCAATGCGAGTCTTGGACCAAACAGTGTATAGTGCATGTTGTTTTGAAAGAAATTGACGGCCCTTTAACTTCCTATTTGCTTTGACAGGTCAATTCTTTTGTTGTTGAGCTATAAGTTTTTTTGGTCTAAGCCCTACGACACGAGGCAGATTGTTGATCATTGTTCGAGTGAGACGTAAGCATGAAAATTGATGGCCAACAAAGGATTAGTATGACAATATCATTGTCCCGTTACACCATCTTATCAGTTCCAATCGTATATAAGCCATGTATTTCAGGTGCACACCAAGAGTATGTTTATCTACCTAGTTTCATTGTGACACAACAATCTAGTAGACCAATAAACAACACAAAACATTGGCAATGGAGGACCTGCCTGGAAAAGTCAACTCACGTGACAGCGGGGTGTTGTCATTTGCCGAAGCTAAAGATAATAGGCTTTCCGACAGAGAGCCTAAGCCCGACGACAATGCCACCATTGGAGAGACGGTAATAGACATTTCCTTGCCATCGCGAGCTGACAATTTCCAGCAGAAGCTGCCCCAAGAAGAGCAGTCGAGAAATGTCGAGGCGCACGCCAATCCCGTAACAGAAGAATCTACCTCATGCGAAAATAGCGACAGTGATTGCTCTTACGGAGGGACATGCTACTGCTACTACGGATCTCGGGGCTCTGATAACCGCGCATTCCTCAGACAGCTCGACGAGCTCGAGGCGGCAAAGCCGCGAGATCGGCGAGAAACCATGCCAGGACATCGAGAGGGCATCTGGGACTAGTCTGGGGATAGCGACAACGACGTTGTGCATTCGCATTCCGAAAGGATCGATATCGAGGCCTCTTGCTTTTATACCTTAATTATATTGCGAAGCCTCACCTAGGATGCCGAATGGAACGAGTTATTAGTTATTGCTAAAAGGGTAATAAGTGAATCGCCGGTTTCTATTCCAAACTTTCTTTCAATGGGTTCGCGAACATACTATTAATAATAATAATAACAACGTAAGGCGGTGTATCAATAGAATCTTGTATTGCTCTCAGATTTTGCTATTGAATTAAATACTCGTATGCTTCAGGTGGCTGTCTCACGTGTCTCGATGGAGCAGTTGCTTCAAAGCTGCATACACACATCTCCTGTTTGCCGTGCCGCCCAACCGCAGCTATTTTTAGATGGGAGGGAGTTCATTGAGGGATCAAGCATCCTCATGTGCATATGCTAGTAGCATCTCGTAACGAAGTTTCTCTTGTGAAGGCAGCCCATAAAACATTTATACATTCATGTACCCTCATAAGTCGTCCGTCGCATCGCATGCACACTGTCAACTGTTATTACCTACCGTAGGCATGGAATTTACACATAACAAAATGACGAGTTAGATTGCGCGTGGATGGGTGACGTATGCGTAGCTCGAATTGATGTGGTGGAGATGGTAAAAGCCAACCAAAATACTCGCAGGCTGGCAGATTCAAAAGACGATTGTGGGGCGGTGCTCCACCAGCACCCCATCTGTTGGTAGACGGCCGGGGGAGGCATACGAGGCGGCGCCACCCCCTGAATAGCAGCCCACCTGGGGCAGGCCCCCAGGCGGGAAACAGCCCTGCGCCAACGCCCTGCAGCAGCACCTCGCAGCACTGCAGTGTTGGATCGCGCGCAGCCAATGGGGGGAGCCAAGGCGCGGTCGTGTTTTAGCGCACCCATCTGGGCCTAGCTTTACTAGCGGCAGGCTCTTAGCGCTCCCCATCCACCTATCAACCTCCCTAGCTCGTGATTAGGTAGTACCTATCAGGCCCTGGACCTGGTTCGCCTGGCGCGGTGGTCATGGTAGCATCTTCATCCCTTTCTTTATTTTTGTAAAACGTAAAACATCCTTCCAGTCGTCCAGTGTGTTTGCTACCTTTTAATTGTACTTCTTCGCCACAGCCTCTCCTTCAGCCTATCTTACTCTAACTTGACTCATTCCACGGCATTCGACTTGCCAACACACTCGTTTTCTTTATCGTCCCTCCTTCGATAGCTGCACTTCTCCTGCACCTATCTCCCTACCACCGCACTTCCCTCGACGACGAATTTTCATTGCTCGCCATCGCGACAACTTCACCATGCGTGTTTCCGCCACCTCCGCTGCTCTGACCGCGGGCGCTCTCGCCTCGCTCGCCTCTGCTTCCGAGAACTACCTCGGTTTCAACTCGGGTGCCATGAAGACCGACCAGTCCGCCAAGTTCAAGTCCGACTTCCTTGCCGAGTTCAACACGGCCCAGGGCCTAAAGGGTGCCCCTGGCAAGTTCGACGCCGTCAGACTGTACACCAACATCCAGGCCTACTCCGAGAACGACCCCATCGAGGCCTTCGATGCCGCCGTCGAGACCAAGACCAAGATCCTGCTCGGTCTGTGGACCTCGGGCACCGATAGCATCGACAACGAGATGACCGCCCTCAAGAGCGGCCTGAAGAAGCACGGCAAGGACCTCGCCGACCTCATCATCGGTGTGTCCATCGGAAGCGAGGATCTGTACCGCGTATCTGTCACCGGCCTGAAGAACGACCCTGACGGAGTCGGTGCTGGCCCCGACGTCATCACCAAGTTCATCAAGGACTTCAAGAAGAACTTCGCCGACTCGGACATCTCATCTGTCCCCATCGGCCACGTCGACACCTGGGATGCCTGGACCAACGGCACCAACAAGGCCGTCATCGATGCCGTCGACTGGGTCGGTGTTGACGAGTACCCCTACTACGAGGACGGCAAGGGCAACGACATCAAGAACTCGGGCTCCCTGTTCGACAGGGCCTACGATGCCACCATTGCCGCTGCTGGCGGCAAGCCCGTCTGGGTCACCGAGACCGGATACCCCTACACCGGCATCAAGTGGGGTGAGGCTGTTGCCAGCGTCGAGAATGCCGAGTACTACTGGCAGGAGATTGGTTGCCGTCGTCTGTTCAAGAAGACCCCTACCTTCTGGTACAACCTGCGCGACTCCAACGGCGCCAACAAGCAGAGCTTCGCCATCACCGACAACCTCTCCACCACCCCCCGCTTCAACCTGACCTGCCCTGACCACTTCGACACCGACAGCTCGTCCTCGTCTTCCGGCTCTGCCACTGCCACCAAGAGTTCCGGCTCGTCTACTGGTAGCGTCAAGCCTACCTCTTCAGGAACTGGATCCGGATCCGCATCAAGCACTGGCTCCAGCTCTCCCACCGAGACTGGCTCTGGCTCCGGCTCTTCCACTGAGACCGGCTCTGGCTCAGGCTCAGGCTCTGGCGGCTCCGGCTCTCCCACCGAGACCGGTGCTGAGAGCAGCAGCTCGCCCTCCAACAGCGTCGTGCCCGACTCTGGTGCTTCATCGCTCATGATCGGCACCTCTTTCGTCGTTGCCCTGTTCGGCGCTGCTTTTGCTCTCATCTAGACGTCATTGTCTAGGAAGAATTGGTTATGATGCAGTTATTTAGACGTTCTCAAAATTATACCACCAAGTCTCAGCCTAGCTCAGCCATTGTATCATTATAGACGGCGTCTCTGGGACTCTCGGGCTGCGCCTTTTGGCTTCGTGACAGACCGCGACGATAGACGCGCAGCTGGCATATGGAATGGGCAGGATACTTAAGAAGTAATAATGGCTTGGTCAATTGAAGTGTTCATGAAAATTGGTGTTGCTTTCTGACAAGTGAAGACTTTCTTTCGGGTTTTAAAACGTCAAATCGACGACCTTGTAATATTACAACCAGTACCTGTCCGACCGTGAATTCTTCTATGGTTTTTAGAGGTTATCACAGCTACGCAAGGTCCCCTGTAGGTGCGCTTTGTAGACTCTGTTACGATTGCCATACATGGCGCTATTCAGGCCCCCAGACTTGCGAACTTGCCATGTGCCTGGTTCTATCATAGTGAATGGGTATCTGTCTGGCTACGTGGTCTGGGCTGTATTGTATCATTATGTACGCATGCTTTACGACTCGGTCTTGGCGCTGCCAGTACAATCCCCACGGCACCATTTGTTCAATGGAATTAGGTAGGAGCGTCTGTACAGAGGGAAGGCACAGTGTAGCCTGGATTTACGTACTTAACTTAGGTAGGTAGCCTAGAGGCACACCTAGCCCACACAGTAGATTCTCTCCCAATACAACCACCTTTCTAATCGACCGTTCTATCTGAATTGAACCAACGCAACTGACCTCTCACAAAGCTAGCATAGCCGTCAGGTTCGACTGGAATGATGCGTGGGTGAGTGTGAGGCATGCGAGATGCATTCAAGCCAACCAACCCCACACGTTCGATTCCGGTAAGCAATTCTGATTGCATCAGACCCCAAGGGGATCGGAGGGTTGCATTTCATGTCTTTCACACGGCATGCATGCATGCCTGGCATAAGTAGAATTGGTATGCAAGTATCATATGGTTCTTATACCTAGGTATGGATCTTGTCCAATATTTGTCAGAGCAATAACACCAAATCCCAACTAATCAGCATCTCCCAGTGCCGCGATCGAGCGATCAATTGCTGCGCATAGAGATCATGCACCTCGATGCACGACCTTTGACGATACCTAGTACCGGGATTGCATGCAATGTAATATATCCATCATGCTTGAGTGGTGGCGTTGGGATGCACAACAACCAATGTCACATGAACCCATGGACGGTTGGCATCGTTGACTGCGTCGCTGATTAGCCCATCGGTTCGGTAAGTGCCGTGCCACGACAGAGGGGGTAGTCGATGTATCGTGCCGCAAACGGACAGATTCTATCACATTCTCGAGGTAACTCACCCGAGGTGCCGGGGCCCTTCCAGCGGAAGTCGTAGTCGCCGTTGAAGGGGCGCACGCCCATGAGACCGCCCAGTTCGTCGCCACGGGCTTTGAAGGCCAGCTCGACCTGCAGCGCATCGGTGACGGGGTCGCAGCCGTACCGGACGTCCCAGATGGCGCGGGGATCGCCACGTTCGGTCATGAACATCTTGGTGGTGTTGTCCAAGGGTTCGTACTACAGGCCGCGTGGGCGCCATGGCCTTTGTTTAGCAGGGGGGGTCGCATCCAAGGTCGGGGTGGCTTGACGCTCATGCAGAACATACCTCGCCGTTGATCACCGCACGCCGCGGCGGGTCCCAGGGCAGCGTGATGACACCGTCGATGAGCTGCAGCGCGCTCGTCGAGTTGCCCGCCGGCGACACAAACAGATGCTGGTCGCCGCCACCCCAGTCCCAGATGTTCAGGAAGTGGTTGTGGATGTCTGGGTACGACGCGTTCTGCAACTGGAGCGCGAAGCCGTCTGTGATGTTATTCGACAGCGGCGGGCCCGTCGGGATGGTGCATGCCGATGTGGCCGCGATGGCAGAGCTCAACAGGAGAGCCAGGATTTGCTGCATGGTGACGAACTCCTCTCTCTCTCTATCTCTTTCTCTCTGTCTGTCTCTCTTTTTTTTCTGGTAGAAATTAAACGGATGTCGCAAGAGTTTCCTCCGCTCCCGGCCCAGGGCTCGCGGGCAGCGTCATATTTAAGCTTCACCGTAAGCGTCCTCCGTGAGTAAGATTAACCCCAAATGTTTGTTGCTGGAGCGGGCAAGCTGGAGCTGAGCAGCTGAAGAGCGGCAGAGACGGGTTGAGCTGCGTATTCTCATTGGGCGCGTGGCAGCTTATTGCAGTCTAGAAGGCGCAGGTGAGATGTGTTTGCATACATAAGCTCTTCCTAACGCACGCAAATCTCGTCACTTTGCAGGCTTGCAGGCTTGCAGCCTGTCGGACGGTCGATCGTGCGGCCATGGTTCCTCTTGGAGCGGAGCTGCTTACGGTTCTTTGGAGGCCAAGAAGCCAAAACCATCCTCCACCATCGCGACCATCAACGACCAACAACCGCAGATCTCCAAACCCTGGGGGGAGGACTAGTCCCGACTGGGGGCTTTTCTTGGTTGGGGTCCATACGGAGGCCCTCTGATTGGAAAGACCCTGAATCGTCATGTGCTTAACTTACTTAGCTATGGCTCGGCGTGCATGCAGTTCTCTTGGATCGAGAGTTGGACTCGCCGTTTACGCCGTAAATACGAAGCTGACATCCACCGTGCCACGCGAGCCACGGTTCTATCTTTCTCGTATTGCGAGAGCATGCAAAGTGCTGTAGGAACGCACCCACAGGACTTGAGGCGACGGCCCGTTAGAACGTGCCAATCCGGCACTTCCTTTCTGCTAGCAACGGCCGGCTGTGTCGATCTTGACCATCCACGGCCTGACACTGAATGCGCTCTCCATATTGGGTTCAGCCGCAATGTTGGTATGGATGCCTCCGTAAGCAGCGACGCGTGTAAGAACCATATGCGGCTTCTCCAACCCATTGGTCTCGCTTCCGGAATAGGCATGCGGAAGAGGAGGCAATGCAGAATCGAGACGCACTTGAATCGTCTACGTCGCTACGGTCGTCTCCGGTGGTACCTGGTGATGGTGATTATATATGATGATGGTGATGATGTAAGCTTACACCGGATCAAATACTACATAACTCACATCGAATCAAGCCAAACGTGGAAGCTTTCATCACAGAAGCTCATGTATGCAGTCGCTTCACCGAAATCGTCGGTGACATTCCGGTGATCGCGAGCTTTATTGGCACACGTATGAACCACAGCATACGCATATGTATGTAACATTTAGGGTGACACCCTCACTGCAACTTTTCAGATCGATCCGACGCACAAAGTCGTACCACAAATCCGCATCAGTCCAATCCGCGCCGACTAAAGACTGTGGTGCCTGCTTCACAGGCAAGAAGGGCTATTGCTGTTGCGTCAGATGCTGGTGTTGCTCTGTGCTAGGCTAATTGTCTGAGCACTGCAGCCGTGGAACATTGCATTCAGGGTTCGACTCCAATGAAGGCCATTAGCAACCACACATGTTGAAAACGGTGCCACATGGATCGGTTATGAACCTAGCTGGCAATTATCGCAGCAGTCAATCCTTCTTCTGGCCAACCCGGGTCTGCAAAAGTATACAAGCTAGAAATATCGTATGTCTGTCTTTGAAAGTCACAGATACTTGGGATTGCACGCCTAAGGCGCAATGTGAGAGCCTCGTGCTCTAGCGAGAATAAGCATCGTGATCGAATCCTCGGGTCGGACGATTCGTTGCCATCCTTTCGTGTGCTGGCACATGCAGCAAAATCTGAAGCAGGCACATCGCTTTGCGCCGTTGTATCATTGTGCAGGCATGTATGGCCTACCGCCAGGCGAAGTCGATAATGATGGCGAACGCGGTAGCGTCGATGCTGTTCAGTACCCAGACCTGCGGCACATACGTCGATTTCGAGCTAGACAAAGCTCAGTATGGTCTTGCGAGGAACACAGCGCTGCTGGCCTCCGTCGATATTGTCCAATATGGCGAATAAGTCGGCTTGTTGATCGTTAGTCACTGTAAGATGATACCCCAAGTCGGAACTTTCCCGAATATTCCTATCTTGGAATCGCGTTATATGTGACAGAGACAGCAATACGACTCAACATGAGACCCTAGTCGTGTAGTGTAAGTGGTACCTTTCCGTTCGAGAAGACCAGAATGACAACTTCAAGAAAGCTTGGAAGATGAAGATGAAGATGAAGATGGCATCTCAAAGAAGCTTCTTTCTCCAGTTTTGCGCTTGCATCTGCTTATTAGCATTGACCATGCCAAGATATAGACAGGGAATGGCGACGACAGAGTGGATATAAACACGATCGAGTCCTTATCTCGCCATCCATTTGTGCTACTAGCCAAGCTTTGCAAGGTGCCTTCACGTAACCTTATTATAGTGCCCGGCGTCCTCCGACCATTCCAGGTTTTGCTCCGAGGGGAAGCTAAGGGAGCCAGCCGGTGGTACTCTCCCCCTTCCCAGCATTTGCTTTCACCGCCATCAATAACGCCGAAGATGGCTTACCCAATCACGTAGCAAAGCTGCGCTCTCCCTTCCGTGACTTTACAGTAGCGCCTGAGCTTCGTCAGTCTAGACTACAGGGAATTGGGATCATTAATCACGATCCCGAGATAACCGAGGCGTAACCGCACCTAGCGCAATAAGCAGCCATCCCGTTCAGACAGACTCGAGGGGGGCGCTCCATGCCGCGATTGCGCACGTTATCTGTCGCCAAGACTAGATAAACGTCGTGTATCCCAGCATTTGCAACCCATCGGGCATCGAGTGCTTAAGATGGAACGTTTGACTGGTGCTAGGAAATAGTGCGACTTGAGCGTATTGGGGCCAGGGGCTGCGTTAAAAGGAGGCTGCGTCGTTTCTCGGCTTTGCTCACGCCACTGTCGTGAACGGCTCGCCCACCGTCGTCGTCTACAACCGTTCCCGGGACCGGACCATTCCAACCCCGATTCTCATCTCTTGCCTATCGCTGCGAAACAAGCCGGCACAGGCAGACCAGTCGTTGTCGTCGTCGTCGTCGTCGTCGTCGTCGTCGTCGTCGTCGTTGTTGTTGTTGTTGTTGTTGTTGTTGTTGTTGTTGTTGTTGTTGTTGTTGTTGCTGCTGCTGTCACTGCTGCGCTTCACTTCGGTCGCCCAGTTGCCATCGTGACGAGCTGGGGCTCCTTGTAGACCTCTGCTTGGTTACTTTCATATCCAAAGGCTGAAGGCATCTGATGCCAATATGAGTCCGGAAGTTACCGAATCGAGACTGCGAAATGAACCTACAATGTTAGCATTATGCGGCAATTATTTTCCTGGATGGCGCACTGACACGCTAGAGCAGCCATACAATTGCGTATACAGAGAAAATCCATACTATTTCCCGGTGATGGACGTCGACACTTTAAAGCAGAACATCGCAGAGATTGATAGCGCTATCATCGAAGCTCGTCAGTGGCTCAAGGAAGCCAAGACTGACAAGGATGTCGGTATGTGCGACTGAAGACTCCCGGAGTGTATATCACTTACTAATCTCAGAATGTAGAGGAGAGGCAGGCTCAGCTGGATGAACTCGAGGAAGCTTTAGTGGCCGAACAGGCCAAGCTGGATGCGAAGATACAGGAAGAAGAGGAGCAGAGTAAATAGGACGGCGGCGGACAGCTAAATGCAGACATCGGCCACCTATGTTACCCAGCAAGGAATGGCTTTACCTAACGAGGCATTTTGGACCTTATGCAGGTCATACGAGAATAAGCAGGAAAGGATGAGATGGTTTAATACGGCTGAGGAATAGACTAAGGGACCTTTATGAAGGACATGTGTTCGTCAATGGATCTAATCGGCATCCTTCTCTCGCGTACGCTACACAAACGATTGGCGCTACACCCAGTCTTGCACCCTACATCAACACTGTTCTGCATTGCGCTGCAACCTATCTTCAGCCGCAAAATATTGGCCAGGATGACCTATAGCAGCCGGCCATTGTATCACGAAAAGCAAAGGCTCACGACCCGACTGGCTGTCGATGCCACTGATGATGCGGTGGGAATCAGGGACCAGACTGAATTAGAATGCTCTGGACTGGCATAGTCTCGGCGATGTGACGTTATGTCCTTAGATAGACAGCATCCTATCTTTGAAAATCATCAACATCCATCGTACCAGCAGGACAATAGCCGAGGATAGCATCTGCAGAGCTGCCTGATTGATCCGCATACAGATCAGATCGTCTTGGCCTTTGGTCAGAATCACGTAGTATGCTCTCAACCCCACAAATCGCGATGCCTCCGTCTTTCGCAAAGAGGCGTAGCTGAAATGACCCCTCATTATCAGGTATTACTCCACCATGTCAACTCAGCTTTTATTTAATCACGCCCTTACTCAACTTCCACCAGAGTAGATAATACCATGGGAAACAATCCTTACGATACACGCTGTAATGCGGGACCACGGTGATGTTCTTGGACACGGCATCGATTGGAACCAAAACACTCAACCATACTACTCTGTCTCTTGCGTTCGCAATTGACGGGCACGGATTCGTTACAACACAGGAGTTACAGCTCCAATAATTCAAACTTGATGCTACAGAAACTGTTCGAGTTAATTTGACACGACTGGTTCTTGCCCGGAAACAGACACGGGTAGGCTCCAGCCTAATCTCAAGCGCAATGAGAAACAAGGGATAAGTAATACTAAATGCCGCCACAAACGCGATGGCTTGGCTTCAATAATTCTAAAAGCCTAGGCTACAGTTCGTTGCGGCCCAATGGCAACCCTTTCTCCTTCTTCTTGACTGAATTGTACTAGTCAGTCTTCCGTCTGACCAACATATAGAACTATCACTATCATGCCTGCTGACTTGGAAGAGCACAGCGCCGGCTCAGCCACAACAACCGGCAGGAGAGCAGAAAGGGCCTTGGTGCCGAGTCCATCAACCTATCAAGAAAGGTAGCCCTTGCGTGTGGGGGGGTTTTGAAGCCAGGCCGTGGGGGCAACGTTTGGGAAAGACGTAAGAAAATAAACGTTATGACTAGCGAGGGGAGGCTTGAAGAACGCATAACTTAAGACGATAAATCTAGTGACGGTTCACGTGAGAACTGCAAATGAAATCGCGCAAAGCACCACGTCACGCTGTAGTGAACTCCCACTGTCGCCTCAATAGCAACGCGGGCGTCGTTGCTGCAGCCTTTCTGTTGGCTCTCGCTCTCATCCTTGACCTCACCCGTCCAATGTTTGCCGGGATTAACTGCCACCACTAAACATTGCAGTACGTACCTAATACCTACCTAGGTTATGTAGGTACCAACACAGCGGTGATGATTGAGCTATGGGCTAAGCCAGGTAATATCGCTCATGTTCGCGGCCAGTATCAATAAGCATGTAAACCAGAGTGCTTGTAATAGTTACATTTGAGGTTGGGTGAATTCCGTTCTCTATTGCATTTCGATCAAATGAAGCCTTGATTCCTTAATCCGGCCTTCTAACTCCTGCTCGCAGGGAGAAGTATGTAGTCATCTGAACAGGATAGTCAGCGACCAGAATGCAACGGGGCAGTTTCAGGGGTACATTAGGTCTGCCGACCTCGTGGTGCTGGGACCAATGCGTTGTAAGCTGCAAGCCACTGTTGTAGGAGCAAGGGAGAAGACGCAGCTCCAAAAGGAGTCGATGTTACTCTATAGGTGAACAGCTTGGCCAGCGCATACAGCCAGGAAGCAGGCGGGGTAAGCGATTTGCTCATACCTATATCGTGGCTACGATTTGGGGATGATGCTCTGGAGCTCCTCGTCCGTTGCCATCGGACGAACACCTCGACGCACATTCTGCAAACAACTCCCCATCCCCCCGTGGTCTCTGTATAATAAGTTCATTCTTATATGACCAAAATATTCGAGAGATCGGAGGGGCAATCGAGGAACGAACCTGTAAGTACAATCTCGATTTCCTTGTGGCGGGCTAGAACTGGCTTGCTCACATAGGTCGTGTGCTTGTCGTGAAGTCAAGATTTCTCTGCTCCTCCTTTCTCGAGATACTTCACTAGCAATCAAAAGCTGGCCTAATCGCCATTTTCTTCTGTGTCTCTATTACCTTCCAAGCGCAGTTGTGCTTAAACCCCGTCAAGACTGGTTCCAGGCACGATCCCTCCGACTCGAAATCCTACCATATCCAACGTTGGGGAGGGCAGACCCGCCTCGAAGAGCCGTGGCAACAGGGCGCTATCCAGGAAACGCGCATCGAGCGCGTGGCAGAGCGTCTAGTCAACTTCGGCAGACGGTGGGATCAGTCCAATCTACAGTGGAACTGCGTAAGCATACCGTTGAAACAAACGAGGGTTGACTGTTGACTGTTGACGTCGTGGAAGTGTTCTTGTGGCTTCTCGTGTTCTTACACATACACTGCATCCTGCCCCGAGCCTAGGTGCCTGCACCGGCGCTGTGACCGCTGCATCGTCGTCCAAATTCGTTGACGAAGTTTTACTGAGACACCTCGGATCCCAACACCCCATCCCCTTTCCACTCTCTCCCATCAATGGTTGGAATCGCTTTACGAAATCACAACTGCTAGTAATCCACGAACATCTCAACATGTCGGACGAATCGGAAATGGACGGTTTCGAGTTACAGTGTCCCTGGTCAAACTGCTTCCCGCTGCTGTATGAGTCCGAGCTTTATAGGTCGCCATGCTCGAAGACACCGTTTCCCGACTTCCGAACACTCCTTGATCATGTCTGGAAATATCATTCTTTTATACTTTCTTGTGATCACTGTGCCCATCGATTCACAGACGGCAAGAGGTCCAAAAGATGGCGAGGGGACTTGGATAAAATGAAGCGGATCCACGTTGAGGAGCACCATTCGGACGATGTAAGTCGTGTCCGGCTACGAGCAATTGAACAAGTCTAATTACAGACGTAGGGTATAAAATCTGGCAGGGATTCGCGAGAATCAATCAAAACCATGACAAACCAACAGGATGAAACATTATCGACTTGGCAGCGTACCCGTAGGAGAAGAGAGGATACAAGAGAGGCGGACTACATATCGCTTTGCTCCTCCCTTTTTGGTGATGATATCAGAACGCCGGAAAACCTTAGTGAGTGTCTGTGTCTTTAAGGGGGGCGGCTGGAGGGAGGTGTGTGAACTAACAGCTTGGTAGGCTACAATTATTTAGTTCCCGAACACAAGTTCAATCATGCATCTCGAGAATTGGGCATGCGAAACGAGGCATACATTCTCGAGCAACTGCTTCCATCTCAGTCTACATCAACAATCGGCATTCGTCAAGAGTTGGCCACAGATGCACACCAGCCTATTAAAGACCCGCTATCACTTGATGAGCCTTCCTCCACGATTGATAACTGGACGGTGCTGAAAACAAAGGACTCTGGCTATGACTCCAGACCTCATGGCGAGACAAATGCTGAGAATCGCATGGATGATGTTTTGGGTAGCTACCACCAGCCAGAGTATAACCAATCAAGCTACCATGGGCCCAATTACCAAGAGCCAGACAACGCAATGGAGCTTGCTGGGGTGAGCGAAGGCTTCGCCGAGAGTTTCCATGACCTCAATAGTTTTTCGTGGCAAATGGACGACGATGACTTTGGTCACGGCCCTAGCGGGGGAGTTTTCTAGGATACGGGGCGTACCATGCCTTATTTATCTTATATTGCATTACAGTCTGCGCTGCTAAAGCAGATCTTACGGGAATCAGAAGTGATAGAGATACATGCATGTCTATCCAGGCCTTCGTATAGTCTTCAAAATCTGTGCTAGTGGCTGCGTTCCGTGCTCTATACTATACTTCAGGCATAGGAAACCTCAGCTAGTCGAAAGTAAGCAAGATGTCCGACCAGTCATACAGACAGTTTGTTCCTCCCTGCCGTTACGGCCTGCAGGAGGACTCTGCTCGTCATTCCGACACGGACGCTGGATGCAACGTTTCGCACGTCAGGAAGCCAAGGCCGAAGTGAATTTCGTTTTGGTTTTAATTAACGACCATACACACGCACGCAACACTCATCGTGAAAATTATCTCTTCCAAACACTGCATATACATATACATAGAGCTTCGGCTGTGCACTTCTTTGAATTCAGAAGTCCGGACAAATCACAACACGACCGGCCCTCCGTCCTCCCTAAACTCCACTCCAGAATGTGCCAACGTGTACATACCTTATACATGTGAGAATGTGCCTCCCGACCGAGAGTATATCTAGCCTGCCGAATGAGATGCGAGAAGATCTATGCTCTAGTTCATGCCCTGTGATGTCTTTGCTTTCGGCGCTCTGGCCTTGCCCTTGGTACTGGCGCCAGAGATTCCGGGTTCAGACACGGCTGCAGTGCTATGATTGCTGCCCCCGACCATTGACCCCGACCCTGAACCACCACCTGCATTGCGGGGGGCACCCTTAGCTTTATTACCACTGCGACCCCTTCTGCCCCCTCCGCTTACGCCATCTTTCTTCTTTCCCTTATTCTCCTCGCGAGCAAGTCGCCTCGCTTCCT
The DNA here is from genome assembly GCA_022453515.1 of Astrocystis sublimbata. Taxonomy (NCBI): domain Eukaryota; kingdom Fungi; phylum Ascomycota; class Sordariomycetes; order Xylariales; family Xylariaceae; genus Astrocystis; species Astrocystis sublimbata. The sequence goes on along the minus strand of JAJNNY010000043.1, from coordinate 59,139 downwards.
CGTCCTGCGTGCGCCGACTCTCCTGATCCCACCATTCTTGGAATTCTTGTTCCTGCTGAATCTCTTGCAAACTGCGCTTGGCGACGGCCTCGCGATGACTTTGCTGCTCACGCTGCTGTTGGCCGATAATATCTTCGAAAGCGAGTCCCAGGTCTTGCTCTTGCTTCGGCGCGCGCTTGATGTAGGATTTGGAATGCGGAGTTATACTTTGCGAGGGAGAACGTGTGGGTGCTGGAGATGACTGTGGCACAGTGTTTGACTTCTGTCCAGAGAATCTGGTGTCAGGCGATGCGGCCCGTCTTGTTATAGATCTGCTTGAAGATGCCTCTGCGGTCACTGATGGACCGGGTCTCGGAGGTTGTGATGCGGAGGCGGAATCAGGATGAAGGAGGTCCTTGATGGATGTCACAGGCTCAGCCTTCGTGATTTTCCAGGGTGCATTATTCTTATCGCCAATCTGGGTCCAAGGTGCCTCTAATTGCTTTTTGATCTCGGATTCTTGTCGCGCTGCTAATTCTGCTTGCTGCTGAAGTTGCTTCTTTCTCTCCTTCTGCGAGAGCTTTGGAGGTGTGGGCTTCGAACCTGCTTCTCGGCTTTGAGCGGCTAGCCCAGCGGAAAGCGCTGAGTGCATCGGCTTGGATTCTGTCAATATGTCACGAAGATCCAAACGGCTAGTTGGAAGAGCCGAAGATCTCCAAGGACTAGAAGTTTGTTTAGCCTGATCTTCGACACTGGACACAAGTGGCGCACGGCGGACACCCAAAGCCGGAGATGATGGGTCAGCCTCTGGTGTTCTCGATATGCTATCTTGCTGCGGACGGTGTTGTGACTCCGTCAAAGGCGGCAAACGATCTAGTTCACGACGGTCACCAGCCATCACAGGTCTTGGGCTTGGTGATAAGGGACTTCCACCAAACTCATCATCACCATCCATATCGAACATGAGATCAACCGTGGAGGTTTTAGGCCGAAGAGCTGGACTGAAGGGTTGATTACGTGCTGTCTTCGCCTTCTGCCTTGCTGCTCTGTCTACCGTTGGCGATACGCTAGAGATATCATCAAAACTGCCGAATCGAGTTTTGTAAGACGATGCTCTTTTATCGTCATCTTTGAGTGTTGCCTTGAAAGCCATGTCTTTTGCACGTATTTGCCTCTCTTCGTACATATCTTGCGCTAGTTCCGGGTTTTGTTCAAGAAGTAAGGCTTCGGCTCTACCGCTTCGCGCAAATGGACACCGTGCAAGCTGATTAGCCCGGACGACATCGTCTAATTCGCTCAAGAGATCTTCATCGAGGTCATCAAGGAGGCTGAAAATATGTCAGTCAAGTTCTGGAGAAATAGTAGTTGAGGGATTGAAGATAATTTGGGAAAGACGTTTCAAAGGTAGGAAGCGCAAGTCAACCGTGCTCTAATAGTAAGGTGGGGGTCAAAAAGAGGACTTACTGGTTTTCAAGCATTCCCTCCAGCTGAAGACAGATATACTCAAGGCCCTTCTCTTTGAACTCAGAAACAGCGCAGGGACTTATGAGGTTCAGTAAAATGGAGATATTTCGCGTTGAAACTGATTTCTTCGTTAGTCGATTAGACAATTGAGTTGTTGAGGAGAGTAGTGGAACACACCAAAACGACCAATAATCTTCTGACAAACCTGTGACAGACGATCAAGCATCAATTCGTTGGCAATGCTCATTACGTCCATGACTAGCTCAGAGAAACTGTCGATGTTGTCTGCAACGACCGAGTCAAAAAGTTCCTCGCCCACATCTGCGTATAAGAATTGAAGAACGTAGTGAAATGATTCTGGGTCCATATGACGCAAATCGATATTCACGAGATCAGAGTCATCTTGTGCTGCCCGACGACTCTCAAGCCACTTGCCACGTGAGCGGCCATTGAAAAGTCCTTGAAACCAGGGACATCTCTGGCACAACAAGGTGCTGTGCACGGGTATCTCATCTCCATCAAGCTCCAGTAGCGCATCACCATCCTCAAGAAAAGTCGAATCGTTGATGGCTTCAAGAAAATCCGAGTTCATTGAGCGAGAGACAGCAGTTTGCATGCGTGCAGCGGCTTCAAGCCTCGGTAACCCAAGCTTAGTGCCCAGCTTCATGACGTCGGTACGAATTTGACGGTACCTGTGGGCTAGCGGCGAGGCTTGTCGTGTTACATTCCAAGCAGGAATCACACTATCGCAGTACAAATAGACAATAACGTTGAGTATTGCAATCATGTCGAATTGCCACACAAACTCGATAACTGTTTGACCTTGCTCTTCCCGGATTGTAAGAACGTCGGGGATGTCAAAGTGTCCGGTTTCCCGGAACCGTTGCAATCCCGAACGAAGTATCGTGCTTCGTGCTGACAGAATCCAAGAGTGTACTGGAAGGGAGAGATCTGGGTTGGAAACCGAACGTATAATTACACCCAGGGCCTGGTTTGAAAGTGCCCACTCCGTGAAGTGAGTTGTCAAGTCAGCCTCAAGGTCAGTTGATATCAATACCTCGTAACTTAAATCATCGACTTGTTGCTTCAACTTCTCTGGATTCTGGAATACCCAGGTATCTTTATTCTCTCTTGCGCTCGAGTTTCTAGCCTTGAAACCTCGGAGCGGAAGCAAGGGACTCACATCTCCCCACAGTGTAGGCTGAGAGACTTCAAGTTGGTTTCGAGTTACGTCACAGTCTTTACGAATAGCTGCGAAGGCACCAAATGTTGAACTTCTCACGGCGGCCACATCGGTTATGTAAGGAACGCGCTGGAATTTGACGTCCTTCCCTTTGTATCCCGAGAAACTCAGGCTCTTCGTGTCCTGGGCTTTGGCGCGTCTGATGCGCCGCCAGACCGCTCCAGACTCCGTGGATATAATGACAGAGCCGTCTTCACCCACTCCAACGGACTTGGCTCCATCCTTTCGTGAGTCCCAAACACACTGCGGAGAGGTGATGGCTTCTTTTATCTTGGACGGATTTGTAGTAGATGTATTGAGCTGGTCATTGTCAAAATTGTGGCTGAGGCGCATTGTGAAAAGATCACCACTGCCAGTGACGGCAGCGACGGTGTCATCACCGGACGCGATGTGGTGAATATCTCGGCGCTTTGAACTGTAAGATGAGGCCGAGGAAAATTGGATCGACTGCCGAAGGGATGAGTTCGTAGATAAAGTAGCACTTTGAAGGTTGATTGTTTTATATCCGTAGCTTGTGAAGATGACAAGTGACCGATCACCAAAAAGGCAGCACGTTGCTCTATCAATAGCGGAGATGGCCGATACGACAGAGGAATGGCTGGATATCAGAGTCGCAGCAACTTTTCGCGGGACGGCTTGAACTTCAAGGGATCGAGAATCGGCATCCATGAGTCCAAGTTGGCCAACATTTTTCCCCCAGCAGAATAAAGAAGAGCCGGTATGCACGACGGAATGTATCGACGAGGCTGCGGCGCCGAGTATCATCTCCTTCTTCAAGGGCCCAAAAATCTGACGAGGTGTGATACTGATCGGCTCTTCGTCAGCCTTTAACGGCGGTGGTAAAGTATAGCCTAGCTGAGAATGTATGTTTGACCCCCATGACCATAATTCACCTTCAGCAGTGACAGCCAAGGTGTGGTTCTGTCCGAGGGCGACTGCGGTCACTTTTTTGTCAGAGAGCCCCCCTTGTACCGGCGTGAAACTGAGCTTCGTATTCTCGTCACCGAGTCCAAGTCGACCGCCCCGACCAAGACCGGAAACATATAGATTCGAAAATGGGTCGGTTGTGAGAATGGCGCTGTGCAACTTGGACAGTACCACGTCTTGGATCACTAGAGGCCGATTCCGAACTAGAGCCGGAATATCTACCAAGTCTTGAGGCGAGGGGTCATCGCTCACGGTGTGACTTTTGTGTGCAGAGAGCTGCTGTGCGTGAAAATGATGGACAAGGTGATCCGGGCGTTCCAAGTAGATACGCTCCGGATACTGTCTATCATCTTCGTGCCCTACACCGAGAGACAAGTTCCTGTTGCTCCCAAAGGTGAACACTTCTTCTCCGACGCCAGAGGATACAGCGGGGTACCTAGAATGTCATCATCAGCACACAGCTGAGCTCCAGCAGCTTCATGATGAAACCTTACTGGGACTCGGTATCCCCGATGACCTCGTCGGCTTCTGAATCATCGTCAAGGGCGGGGCGGTCTTCGGCTGTCTTCAAGGAGCGGAGCGCAATGGTGGCATTGTAGAGGTCGAACGGGCTGTTGCCTTCGTGATCCTTTGTCTTGATCAAGTGGCCAATCTTGGTCGTACTGGATCCAAACGACTCTTTCAAGTCTCGTCGCTCCTTGGCAAGCAAGAGTCGCGCAACCGATATGTTTCCATTGTACAAGGCTCTGTGCAGTGCATTCCAGCCACTCTCGGGGTCCTGGACGTAGATGTCGATCGAGGGGTGCTCTAGGAGGGCTCGGACAAAGGCGATGGCATCGGGCGACGTCGAGGAAGCGGCGCGCAAGAGGAGAGTGAGACCGCAGTAGTCGCGTGCGTTGACCTCAGCTCTGGCGAGATTTCCAGCAGAGCTCTTGGAGGCAGAGAAGGCGGAGGCCTTGCGCGACTTGGGAAGGGAGCGCGGCGATGTGCCGAGCGCACCGAGGCTGCCTACGGCCGGACCGGGGCTCTTGGCTGGGGTCTGGGAAGGGCCGGCGGCGGCAAGCAATCGACAGAAATTGTCGATGTCATTTTCCCAGAAGCACTTCCACAAGCTGATCATGGACGCTCTGTAGTATGGATGTCTCGGCCTCTCCAGATAGCACCTCGCCGAAGCCTCGAGGACTGCAGCCTGTTTAAAGGTACGACTGGAAGGGCTTCGGCCGAGAAAAGGGTGCAAGAGTTATCCCGCGACGGCAGTATCGGCTTCGCGGGTGGTTTCAGTCTGGGGGAGTTGGGTGCCGATTACGGGATCGCGAAACGACGATGCAACTCGGTGATTAGTGTGCGTTGCGCTCGGAGAATCGGTGGTTGGAAGGTTGAAGGTTGGAAGGTTGGGGGTGAGTTTCGAGCGGCGCAATAGACAGACGAATGCCTTTGTAGATCAGTGTTTTCGAAATACGGAGATGTTGCTCGATACTATGCATCAACTGCGAAAGGAGTCAGAATGGGGGGGATGGGAGAAGCAAGATGCGACAAGGTGGCTTCAGAGGTTCGCGGGCGTCATTAATTGAGTGTCCACTGGAGGTAGGTAGGTACCTTGCCCACCTAGGGCGCTAATAATTAGGTACCCTGCGAGGCGTGCCCGGGCACTCAGGGGGGCTCGTAGATCTGCCTGCGACACCTAGCAGCGCCATGAGCCCCTCTCTCCGGGGTCCTAACCTGCCACTGCTAACCCTTGCAGGTTAGATTGTCTTGCCAATGGTCTTGGATTCTGAACCTCCCCCGCGCGCACATGTTCCGACGAGTTGATGAGCTTTGACGAATCACATCTACAAGAAGGGAGGCATGGGCGATCTTTGAGCACAGAACAACGCTAGAACCAGGCGACTCAGGCACGTTTTTTGTTTTTGTTTTTGTCACTTACATTACGGTGTACATATGCATATGATTTATATCAGATACCTACTTAGCTGCCTCCAATCAAGCATCGTGCCAACGAAACCTTGTGAGCACATGTCAGATCAGGACTGCTCTGATTTGACTATCGTCTATACTACTCCGTTGCCTGCCTCCATAGCTGTAAGCACCTGAGGCACCCAAAACAGGAACCAAGAGAGCAAAGCGCATGATGGGTTGGAGGGGTGAGAAGCCCCCCCCCTGGATACCTGGTCGTGCAGCTGCAGGTCATGGTTGCGGGGTATTAGTTCATCCATTGTCGTACCTATGCACATACCTCATACATACATGCAGTCTTGCCTCGGCTGGCCGGCCGGCTATTGTTGGGTCCTACCTATGGTTGGGTCGTTCATTGGCACGAGTAGATCGCGGTGCACGGCGCGTGGTGGAGCTGCAGTCGACATGTAGGTATATAAAGTCTCGACTCTAGCTTATACATGGAATATACTATGGTGATCTCTTTACTTGACGCCGTTCCAATGCATTCATTGCCTTTTCACTAGCTATACAACACAACGTCTGTTTTGATCGGGTATCGAGCGTAATTAATTCCCTCTCCGGGGCCGGCTGGTCTTATGAGTTCCTTATTTTTGAAGAGTGCGGAAGAAATCCATGACTCCCGTGAAAACAACTGTGACGATGACGAGGTCGTTCGTTAGCAACTTCCGCAAGTACTCGCAACTAGACATGTGCGTTAGATGACATCGGGGCAGGACTCACCCAGAAGAATACCACCACCAGGGCCCAGTCTCAGTACCTTGGGCAGGAAGCCCTTGTACAAGGCGCTGAATCCTTCCTCCTTCATCACGGTGCCACATGCGGGCCAGGCCCAGTTGTACTTGGGAGTGTAGCCCGAGATCCTGGGCGTGTTCTGGATGCGGGACTTGACCACGTCCATCGGCGTGTTCAGGATGGTGCCCACTGTTCCACCCACGGTGCCGGCGATGATGTCGTTGGTGACCTGGGCCTTCTTCGTTTCCACCTTGGGGAGAAGCTGTCTGACTTGGAAGATGCAGCCGAAGTAGCCAGCGTTCCAGAGTACGTGTCGCCACATGGTGCTCTCGAGCCCGTTGTACATAGCTAGCAAACCTTCATTCTTTATAACCTTGCGCACGACATCGAGGGCACCGTTATATTGTCCGGCAGATTCCTTGCTTTGCAACCGTACTAGGAAACAACAGGTGAGCTATGGCTTCGTTACAAGTCGACCATCATGCACGCGTGGCTCGTGGGCAAGGGTCACGGTAGGTAGGTGCTTGGCCGGCGGCATCGTGACGACGTCCGTGCGGCGAAAATCCCCCGCATGAATGCCACGAGGGCGCCACGAGGCGATGGGTTGCGAAATTCAAAATCTCCACTCACGCTTGACCAATTCAAATGGAACCACGACGAAGGACTCGGTTGCACCAGCTGTGGCGCCCGTGAGGATAGAGAGCTGCTGCGTCATCTTGTCAACACCGAAGGCCGTTCTGTAAACCTTCCCCCATTCGTCGTTGGCGGCGAACTTGACGGCACGTTTCGGGGCCTCCATGAGGATGGGAGCAGTAATTCCGCGGTACAGTCTCGAGAATCTGGTGTCGCATCGGTCAGTATCACCGCGACAGCAACGCTCGGGGTGTGCTTCCTTACCCTTCGCTGCGCACTATCTTCTGGAAGCAGTCGACCATGCCCGTGTAGCCATCGGCGCCGGTTCCCTTGCCGCTCTGCAATTGCAGTCGGCTCTTGACGACATCGAGTGGGTACCTAGTTCGCAGCAGCCGGTGGGTTAGAACGGTAGGGCTTTGGCCGAGTAGCAAGCGCACGAGGGCATGACGAACATGACCAGAATCTAGCCAGTCAGCACGGTCAGTTAGTTGCTTGTCGTGTGTTGCGCAGCATGACGGGGCGAGTTGCGGCTCACCTCAGACACGCCGGCGATGGCGCCGGCGGCGAACTGCCATTGGAAACCGAGGGGCTTGTCGGAAGACATGTTGCTGGCGTGGTGGTGGTGTACAAGGCGAGCGAGCACGTTGGCGGTTCGATTGAGAATGTGGGATAAGTGGGTGAAGAGTGGGCGATTGATTTTATTACATTACAAGGTTAGGTGACGGTACTCGGGTACCTTACTTGCCTCTTCGCACATGGTGCGACTTCGCTGACCACCTGCACCTCCACTGCCTCGACTGCCTGCAGAAGCCCACCTCGCCCACCTTCTGGGGATCCCGTCGCCCGCGCTCTCCCCACAAGGCCCGCTACCGCTAGCCCGGCCATGCTTGCCCCCCATTCATTACCCCATTCATTACCCCATCCCACGCATCCAGGGGTTCGTTCATCTTGTAAGCCAATCATGGACGTAGTTAATCTACCTAGGTAAGGTAAGTACTTCCAACTTTAAGCCACTTACGTCCCAGTATCGCCATTGGATTCAATGTTAATTATGGCATCTCCTCGATCAGATTGAAGGTACGCTCAGACCTGGTCAGGCTGATGGCACAGTATTCCTTCCCCAAGGCCTCGAGAGATTCGGTCTTCATATGTCATCGGTTCACAAATTATGTATTCGGACACTTCTGCACTTGAGTACTCACTCTCGAATCAGATATATTTATTCTTGCTTCCATGAGTTTCAACTGATGCCGTTCCTTGTGCCTTCCTACACTTCAATGCCACTTCTCAGCATCAAAACCTCAGACATAACAACCGATTATCGGACACACTTCCCTATTCAACTCACCTAAACATTTTTTGGAGTCAATAAGACTCGAGAAATGGAAAGGACTGCCTAAACGTTTTCTGTAAGGGACATGGTAAATTGTATTTCTTATATCTACCTAGGATGAACTCTTCACGATGTTCAAGTGCATGTGTTGCGGAACAGCATCATTTCAAACCGGGGAGTAGTAGATATATCAATATACGCAATCAACGTTGTGTGATCCGATATGGAAAGAGTTGACACTGAAATTATCCCTCGTACCTGAACAATTGCTATCGAGTTCTACGCATTCATTATAGAAGCCTCTCGGGAACCTGAACACTAAACTCATCAACCCGCGAAAGTCGCAGTACGTGATCGACCAGGCTGCCAACACATCATTCGATGTCTACCTAGGTAGGTATTTGCCAACCTTGAAATACGCAGTGCTTTTGTGCGCCCATTCCTAAGATCTACCGTTATTCTAGCGTTATTCTACCGTTATTTTTACACTTCACATCTTTTCTAGGTGGCACATACCAAAATCCCTCGCCTTCCTTAGTTTCTCCTTACCGACCATCCCTACCCTAGACGAACAGGCCCATCACTTGATATTAACTGCTGCTCCTACTTGAAGGGATGTTAACTCTCGGCACCTCTCATTAGAAACCTACTCCTTGGCAACTGCTTCGTCTTGTTCTACTTCTACATAACTGCCATCTTACAGGACTTGCAACAAGCCACTTGGAAGCAAGTAATCTTTTTATCTCGAGTTCTCCTGTCATATTGAAGCAACACCAAGATCATCACCATATCTCCACTTAAGCCTTTATCTTTCATCATTCTCACGCAGTGGTGGTCCATCATTCTTTCTGTTTATAAACCAACGCCGCTTCATATTCTTCCACTCCTTCATCTGCCATACTAGCTTCACTTCGGGCCTTTCGGGACCGTTACATTTCCCATCTGACCAACCTGACATCTAGCTCGGGAAGGAACACAACAGCAAGCAAGTAGGTGCCTAGGTAAGAACACCGTGAACAGTTGTTCAGTCCTAAGCACTTTCGCTCAGCCTCATACCTGGTACAAATCAAAGTTACGAACACAATTCCGTCCACAACTTCTCTCCTTTCCAGAAGCAATCTAGACACCTACCTCATCAAAAATTGCACTTGATACGACACCTCAGCCACGAACATATCCTAAAGGTGTGGCTCCAACGCCGCTGTAGTTTTGGCATCACGAGGTAGGTGCCGCGCCGTGATGATTTTACTTATCTACTGACCATCGAAACACCTTACACACACTCACTCACACATTCACTCACTCACTCACCCACACACTCACTCACTCACTCACTCACTCACTCACTCACCCACACACACTCACTCACTCACTCACTCAGTTCAGTGCTTGTTAACCCTCCCTCATCCACGCTCACATCACGCACGTCCCATGCCGATACAGATAATCTTGCAAGAGCCGAGGCGCCGCCTTCTCTGACTGCGTCTTGTGTTTGGTGGCCGTCTTAAAATCTGAGGAACTATTTTTCAACGTTGGTTTGTTACTTCTCTACTGACTCTCATGGCCACTTACAGGATAGCAGACATACATACAACTTGCTCCTTCCGTTTACTCCATGCCGAGCTAGTCACCTTCATCAGGAAGTCGGGATCTCCTACAGTGGAGTTTCCCCTGGCATCGATCTCACACCCAAAATGTCATCACCACGTGGGGATCTGCCCTTGTCTGGGAATAATGGCGATGCAGACAGCGAAGAAGGATTGTTCGTTGAATCTGACCATGGTCAATATTCCGAGCAAGAACAAGAGTATGAGGAGGAACAAGAGTCATTGGACGACGAGATGGACAACTTTAGGAACGGCGGCCACAATGGACAAGGTTTCAATGAGAACGAGGAAGAGATCGAGCCGCCCGATCCTGCAGATGACGACAGCAGCAGCGAGGTTGGCCCTGAAGTCATGGATCACTCATCTGATGATGAAAGTGAGGATTCAACTTCTACACAAAGGCGCCGTGCCCCGAGACGCAGACCGGCACGCGGAAGAAGATGCCATAATTGTCCTAGAATTCGGAGACAGTGGCGAGCCGAAGTTGACAACATCAGAGCGTCGTGGACATCTGAAGTAGAGACGATGAGAACGACTCATAATAACTTGGTGCACGGTTTGAATGCCCAAATTGTCCAACTCAACGACACGATTGAGAATCTGAGGGCCGGCAACAAAATCGTTTGGGACGTAAGTCGCACCTCATATTCGAGGATATTTCACAGTTCCATGCTAACTGGTGTCTAAATAGCCATGGGCACCTCGTCTTGCTCAGTTTCTGAGGGTTCATCGTGATGATGGTAACTATGATGGCTATCGTGCTATCTACTTGGATTCATGCAGTCAGGGCATCATGTCCATGAATACCGCCATCGTTCATCCAGATCTTCTCTTAAGCAGGGAATTATATAGCGCTTCCCAGATAAGACGGTACTTTAGGGAACAGAACTACCGTGACCGTCACATGGGAGCTAATCTCGACGATCTGGAGCGTGTGAATTGGAGTTACCGTGATATCATCTACCCATTGAGATTCACGCGACTTGAGCCTAGGTCAATCAGATTCCTAGACTGGCACAACTATTCGGAACTGTCCATAACACCGTTCAATTTTGAGAGACTTCCAGGTGTGGTTCAGAGCCGTATTTGGAGATTACTTGTTCCGAATCGCGAGTTCATACATTGTCTATCTCGTTTGGACCCATTGCACCCCCCCTTCGACTGCGACGTGGATAACGTACAATTTCCTAATCGGTTTTATATGGGTGATGCACCATGCACCATTGCATTGGCGGATAAGCCACCCAGATATCTAAGGTATCTTCAAGTCTCCAAACGCTGGTGTTACGTGTTGGCTCATTTGTTCTATGGTAAAATATCCTTGGCTCCTCAATCTCAGTGGCGTAGCTAACTTGTATCAAGCGACCAACACTTTTGCCTTCAGCTCCCTCGGCGAGTTTGGCCGCTTCTGCGAGGGGATAGGGAAGGCTCGCGTCGAACGACTTGTCCACGTCGAACTCCTCTGGCACGGGGCCCTGACACCCAGAATCGACAAACCAGGAGTTTCCCTACGTAAGCAGTCGCTAAAGTGGTTCCACCACGCAAGCCGACTACGTACTCTGTCCGTCCACATCAACGAGAGTGATAGGAAGCGGATGCGTCGTCGATATGAGATGATGGAATTCAACGACTTTTTTGAGGACTACGGCGCTAGTGATCTCGATGAAGACGATTTGGACATATTCCAAATGGAAGTACGTCGAACCGATTGTCAACCAAACTTTCGGAAGACACGAAGTATGAGAACAGTCCAAGGGATGGACTTCATATATCAGTTACGCGGAATGAAGCATGTTCGATTCTACGATACGAACTCCCCGCATGCACGCCGATTAATCCGCGATCATTCATTTTTGCAGGACATCAACAACACGGTTCGAAAGCCAAAATCTGACTCGATGGCTCTCAAGTCTGAAATCGAGAATCTTCCACCTTTCACAGGGCTCGAGGATTATGAACCTCCTGACGATCTCGACGAGCTCGACGAGCTCGTTCAGAGCTTCTACGATGAGGAAGTCGTAGCGGAAGTGTCTGTGCATGGCTCCATTACTTCATCGTCGTCGAGCTCATCCGGAGCCTCGAGATTCTCTGGCTCATCCAGTTCATCTAATACCCAAGGTGGCTCGTTCGGGTCCTCCAATGGCTCCTCTAGCAGTTCAGGTGGAAGCGATGACGATTCGGGTATTGAAATCATTGATGACGACGTCGAGATGATGGATGATGAGAATAGCGACGTCGAGATGATGGAAGGTGATGAACAAATCCATGGACTTGACAATCCCGGGCTGCATCAAAATCTGGTCGCTCCTATCGGTAACCATAACGATGGCTCCGAACCTTCACCGGGGCTACCAGGAGACTCAACCGGCAACGATAAGAATGACCCAGAAAGTGGTTTATACACGACTGTTTCGGATCGGCCTCAGCCCCAAGCCATTATCATTGAAGACGATGATCACAATAACGCAGGGCCGTGCCCCCGCCAACAAAGACGCTCTGGTACCAGAAGCGAAAGCGGGTTGTTTGTGCCTTCTGGATCCGGTTCTGCCGCTACCGACAATGATAATAATGGAAGAGCTGCCAACCCAATCGATCTCACCCTCGGGTTTTCCGACCAGGACGATGGGCCCCGAGGCTCTAGCAGAAAGCGTTCCAGAAGCAGTGATGGCCCTGATTAGAAGTCTAGGCCCGCCAAACGCATCAAAAGCGAACGCCACGAATCAATGTTTGTGAGCAGTGAAGAACCCGATGCAGTTGTTCGTTCTGGAGGGGAAGATGCACCGATTCAACTTGATGATTAGGGGGGGATCTGGCTATCTTGTCGAGCGAGTCACTTTGCTATCGCTTGATATTTTACATTCTGGACTTTTCGAGCATCTAGCCCTCCGGCTCCAAACTCAAGATGACGGATAATCTGCCTTTTTGACGCCAATACACTCAAACACTGCGATATTTGATCCAGATCTCCCTTTTGACGCCCTGCGCTCATTCACTCGTTCACTCGTTCATTTAACTCTGCTCATGTACAGCCCTATTACTATTAACAATCAATTTTCACTTGCGAGACTGATTTGGGACGGAATTTCATCTAGGGATGGTATTATCATATTGATCAGTTGTTGAGCCAAGTTTTGATTTACATTTTCGCGCAGCTTTTATGAGATGGAAGGTTTGCGATGCGTTGTTTCTAGGACGGTTTTGCGGGGGGTTTGCATCTGATTATGCGAAAATGAAACTCGGTAGAGGCACACAGAAGGATTCATTGGTACGAAGAACGCACTCATATTCGACAATGGGTAAGGGAGTAGCTAGGTACGTTGACTTATTAAATAATAATAATCTACACTTGAGTCAAACTCACCAGACACTGGTCTTGAATGTGATATCTTGCGAATTACATCTACAGCCACCGCAAGGGGTCGCTGAACTTTTTCCACATAGACTTGACGCATCTGCCGAAATCATTGGCATGATTGACTTGACATGATATTGGGGTATATGATACAGACTACCTAGAGTAGCTCGTATTTATGTTATTGGCGCTAATCGAACGTGACCTTCTTTCCTTTAAACTCTACCTTTGCTACTCCCTCCTTCGCCTTCTTAGCCGCAGCCCAAGAAGGGTGCAGAGGCCCTGTATCGTCTCGTGAAGGCGGGGGTTTCGGTTTCGGCTTCTCTGCTTGGAAGTTTGAATTGCCATTATCCTGCTGCCGGGGAGGACGTCTTTCTCGGATATCCTTAGATCCTTGAGCCCTGGCTTGGCGTTCGCCATCACCTTGCATCTGCCGTTGTCTCGACGGATGGACGTTGCTCTTTTCGAAAGGGTTCGAGATGCCTTGCTTCCACGGCTTAGCCGTGTCCCCGTCGACAGCACCCCTCTTCATATCCCAGCCTTGATTCCTCGAATCGGTTTCCTTGCTGTGATGTTTCGCCTTCTCGCCGTATTTCTTGTCCCAGATCGCTTGGCGCGCTCGTTGCCCTCTCCTGTTTTTTCTTACTGGTGGTGCGACGTCCACGTCCGAGGCCGACTCGGAGCCAGATATGTATCCGCCCATTAAGGATGGTAGAAAGGCTGAGCCGCCGGTGTCGAAAGACACCGGGGCTACATTTTTGGTTTTTGGTTTCTTGGTGGGAGGAGCCAGGGCCTCGTCTTCTGATTCTTCCGAGTCGTCTGGTGTTGCCGATGATAATGATATATCATCGAGCGCAAGCTTCCGAAAGGCCCTTGCTTTGCTATTTGCGCGATCGCTGTCGTTGTCGTCCTGGTCTTCCGAGTCTTCTTCGTCGCTGGATCCACCCACAAGATCGTCGTACTTGGAGAACATTTGTTCCTCGGCGTCGCTGTCGGAGAACCCCTCGAATTCTGGACTATCGGAGTTTTCAGAGCTAGCATCACTCTCAAGATCGTCTCCCCCCTCGGCTTTCTCTGCTTTTCTCCTCAGCAGTGGTGGCCCGTCGAGTTCAGCTGCTTCTGCATCGTCGGATTCATCGTCCGCAAGACTATCCACGTCGGCCTCTTGATCTTCTGCCTGCTGTCCCCTGCCGGCCCGTGAGTCTTTCGTTGCAGTAGCAGGTGTCTCCTTGCCCTTGCCTTTCTTCCTCTTGTCGGGCATGGGCACGCGCAGGGCTATGCATGTGCCCATGATGGCTTCTTCGACGACATCCTTGACCTGTTTGCGATTGCACAGCGCGCTTGTGACGTTGTGCAAGGCCGACTTTTCGTCTTCCGAGAGTTCAGGTTTCGGCACTGGCTTGATGTCGGCTGGGAGTTTGGGGGATTCGGCAACACCCTTGATCCTTAAAAGAGAGGAGCACAGATGCGCATGCGCTGCTTGGTGCAGGTCGAGACTCTACGAAGATGCAGGTCGTGTCAGCATCGTCTCATCGCAAGCAGTCGCATTGACCTGCCGGTCATGCTTAACACTACGGCCACTCACCTTGAGCACCAGCACTTCCTTCTCGAGTCGCGCCGTCTTCTCAGGGTCTGCTTCGCGTAGTCGCTTGCTCAGGCGCTGGCGCTCGAAGCCCTTGGCGGTTTTCAGGCCCCGTATCAGTTCCTTGCGCCATTTTGCGAGGTTCTCTTCGAGGCTTGGTTCGCCTCTTTTCCGCTTCGGCGGCATCTTGCAAAGTCAACGAAATACTTTATCTGATGCCTGCTTAAGTGGCTACCTACTGTTGGAATGTTGATCGCGAACGAAAAGTTAAAGTGGGCTGCATACAGTACATCGCTCTTATCGTTAATGGTAAACACTGTGCGGATTGGGGAGCTTGGCATGTGGGCGTAACATTAAGTGTCCGGGTCCACATCTACCTACACTCAACTACATCGGACACTTAATCTTACGCCCACGGGCTTGGCCCCTTGAATCCTAGTCTACCTCCCCTACCTAGCATTAGTGCCGGGTGAGCAACTTGAATCCTGCTAGTGACGAGCTATCAAGGTGATGTTCCTATCTACTCGTAGTTCCTGGAAGCATTGACGGGACAACTGAGATTTCTCTCTATTTGTTCGTAATATACTATCGACGAGTTCAACGTAGAGTGAGCTTCTAAGAGATACATGACACTGACCATTCCTGCCTACTAGGCGAGATACCTAGGTACCAATTGTTGTTCACTGAACGTGGGAAATTGATTTGCTGCACTTACTATCCAAACCAGGCTATTCGTTGTCTATAATCAGATAAGCTACTGCAGCTTTCGTGGGGAATACCACCATGGAACAAAGCCAGGCAAGCCGTTTCTCGAACACTTACCTACCTCGGCCCACAGGTAGGAATTGGGGGACTCCATTAACGAGGGGCAACGGCGGGGTCCTAAGAGTAGCAGTGGGTGATTTAGAGACTTAATACGAATTGAAGTCGACTGACACGACTTGAAGTGATGTACTCGCAGTCTGTGGTGGTTAGCCCAAGTATATCTTCTGTTTAGAGATCGAGGTGGATCCCGCGCAGGCATTGCATCTTGAACCATCATGGTTGACTCTACGAATAGCCTGGCTGCATTGAGCGCGGTGAATCTGTTCAATGTCGAGGGCCTCGTCGCCGTCGTTACTGGTGGTGGTACAGGTGAGGGAAATGTCTACAGTCCCGTCACTGCACCTTTCTGACCATACTCTAGGCATTGGTCTGATGATTACCAAGGCTCTCATTGCGAATGGTGCTTCAAAAGTCTACATCCTTGGCCGACGACTGAACAAGCTGCAAGAGGCAGCCTCTGGCATCGGCAACCCTAATGTAGTGCCCGTCAGCTGTGATGTGACATCCGTCGAAGCGCTCAAAGCCGCAGCGTTACAGGTCGAGAAGGAATCTGGGTTTGTGAACTTGCTTGTTTGCAACTCAGGCATTGGCGGGCCCTTCGGAAAGAAACCCGAGCCAGAGACATCTCTCGACGATTTCGCCTCTGCCAATTTGGCTGTGCCGATCGAAGACTACACGCATACTTTCACTGCTAATACGAGCGCAGTTTGGTATACCACAATGGCGTTCCTGAAGCTTCTTGGCGCCGGCAACACCCGCGCCAACGTGGAACAGAAGTCGCAAGTTGTTGCCATTAGCTCGATTGGCGGTTTCAACAAGGTAAACACAGGAGGATTTGCTTGTAAGTATAAGTAGCACTGTCCTTGTATCGCCGGCTGTGAGCACGTGAATTGACATATTCCAGACGGACAGAGCAAAGCGGCATGCACGCATCTTATCAAGCACCTCAGTCTTGTGCTCCCACAATGGGACATCCGAGCCAACCTAATATGCCCAGGTCGTAAGTGGGCTCTAACTCCCCGTCCAGAGTCAACAGCTTCAAGCCTGTAAAACCGATAGGCTTTGCTGACAATGAATGCAGTCTACCCCAGTCAGATGTCAGCTCAGGCTCTCGCAAAGCCGGGAGCTATTGTTAAGAGCAAGATCCCCCTCGAGCGTGTCGGCGATGAAAAGGATATGGGTGGAGCGATACTGTGTCTCGCTTCTCGCGCCGGTGGTTACTGTAACGGCACAGTCGTTGTCACCGATGGAGGGCGACTAACAACCTTCCCATCCACATTCTAAAGTCTAGAGAACGTGCTTGTTTACTGTGCCTCGCATCCCTTCTTCTTATCTATCGCTTTCCCTAGACCGGCGACATCCAGATGAGTGCGTCGAGTGTATCAAGAATGCGATTTTCGTCTGTAACCGGCCACCGCGACTCATTCTTTGATATCTCTATATAAATAAGCCATTGCTGCCAAGTCTGTACATGCGTATATACCTACTGACAAGAGCTGCATTGACAGAACCGAGTTTCATGCAGCTAGCAACCTTGTAATGCAAAGGTGCCCCCTGTTCCATGTATGCAGCAGGCCACAGCAAAACTACGCCGAACGTAACCTAACAATCCAAGTGAACGCTTTTGGCACTCTGTACCTACTACAGTAGATGACTTGCACCTTTGGGTGATAGGGCCCAACTCAGTGCCTAATGACGGTCCGAAAAGAAACTAAAAGTAGGAACCAATCTCGGCCCTATCACCTTGTCCAGGTCAGTTCTGGATCTCGGCTACATCAACTCAAGTTTGGAAACAGCTTCACAGCCAGCCACTAGCTGAGCGGATTAGAAACTGTGACAAAATGCAGGCTTCCAGACTCGGCGGGCTGTTGGGCTCTGCACTGATGTTGATGATCTACACCAGGTTGGATCGGATGGATGTGGATCTCCAGGCGACCTGGATGCCTGGGTCGGCATGAGCCGGAGTGTGCCTGATCACCAAAACAACAATGGGGCTCAGTTTGAAAGTGCCCCAGCGGCTCGGGTGTAAAGCCAATTTATGTATCAATCACATCAGCATTGACGGATCATGGATGTGTTTGGTTTGAAGGCTAAACGTGGCCTAAGGTTAGGAATTGCCGACAAGCTGGGCTCTAGGCCTTGCCTGGTCGGAGGTTTTAGATTGTCCAAATTCTCAGCTTGACGACTGTCGATGCACGCCATCAGCCACCCCAGGCTCGCCAGGTGGCCACGAAAAAGTCGAGGTAAGTAGAAATCTATTAAACCGGCGCAGTCGGCGGCAAATCAACGCATAGATGGGAATTTTCCGGTTATCTCGGGTTTACATACCTGGTGACCAACCTATCTTAGCACCAAGTGCCCAAGGCGCTATAGCGAACATGCTTTTCATTGAACCAGATATATTATTGCAACTCTCTCAGTCTCCTCATTCAGGGGATTTACGGAATATTCTCCGAGGGGGTCCGGCGTTGTATGCAGTGCTAGGTATTGAGACGCTGTTTGTCTCTTTTGCCCTTGATTTTCAATGCCACAATACGAGTTCCACAAAAATACCGTGGCACTCCTCTGACATCATTTCTGAGCTACTGTATTCTCTGATGAGCTGATCCTTGTGACGAAGACTTCATATTGACCCTCAATAAAATTAAACCCTTATTCATTAGAACAACCTGGGCGGCCATACATCTACTTCCGATACACATGCTCGGCAGTATCACACTTGCACACATTACAGTTGCGGCGTTATGGTTTGAAGGGAGAATCTCCTAAGCCTAGAACACAAGCACTGGGCGTTGCATGCAGGTGGACGCTTCACATGCAAGACAGTCGACAGTCGGCAGTCTCCTATTGTGTGGTTGCACGACCTGCCTCCCGTGAAGACAACAGTGACGAGCTGCGCCATAATGTGTGAAATACCTCATGTACTAACCAATCTGACCAAACCGTCACCTATTGTGTTGGTGTTGGATTGTGTATAAGACGCGCGCAAATTACTATACTAGGTATACACACAGTTCATGGACGCCGAGACAGATCCGAGGCATGCACCCCGGTCTTGTCGTGCATGAGGTGCCCTACACAGCGTTCAGTGCACCAAGCGTCGCATCTGGCCCGTCTGGCCCAGTTGCCGGAATGCTATAACAAAGCAGCCGTCTCCACTCGAGCCCGAGCGAGGACCGAGTCATCTCATCTGGAACTGGCCGTGTCTAGTGCCTGTTTGATATGTGCCGGAAAGGGCAGTATGTTGACATGCAAACGGATAGTCGGCGGCTGACATGTGGGAAGGGACTTGGAAGCTGCTGTGCGCGTTCTCGAAGGGGGGGGCATTAGGTAATGTACCTGCCCAGCAGTTTGCCAGGCCGATTGCGTGGCTGGCTCTTGCCTTCAAGGTTGTAGCCTTGTAGGCAGTCGCAGAGGTTAGCCGGTTGGGTGTGGTACCTACCTTGAATTCCGGTTGGCGTATAGTAGAAGGAGCGACGAGCGATCGGTCGTTCAAGGTTCGACGTACATTGTATCATCATCCCCCAACCCCGCACTCTCTGCGGTCGCCTTCTTGTACGTAACGCGCGATGCTGGCCGAGTAGATACCTCTCGTCTACCTCCACGCCCTCTTCGCACACCTCGCTGCCACCAAATGCCGCGAGACGTTGCAGGGACCGCCATGTCACGCGAATGGTGAGGACGGG
This sequence comes from Astrocystis sublimbata, assembly GCA_022453515.1. NCBI lineage: Eukaryota > Fungi > Ascomycota > Sordariomycetes > Xylariales > Xylariaceae > Astrocystis > Astrocystis sublimbata. The sequence goes on along the minus strand of JAJNNY010000043.1, from coordinate 39,820 downwards.
CCACAACGACTCCAGATCCCAAGGGACAAAGCAGAGCACCTCGGAGCACACCTGAAAAGTTGGAGACTCCTAGTTCCCCCATTGCCTTCTCCGTGCACCAGCATAGGGGATGGTCTCCATGATTGATTGCCTGGCTCATTGATTCGGGTATTCCCATAGGCACGGTAGTCAACCGCAGAGGGAGAGACTTTATAGGTGTTCCCATCATCAAGTCGTGCTGCTTCGTTCCCTCCTCGTTCCCTCCTCATCTCCCCTCTTCCCTTACCTGTTCACAACATTAAGGTTCGGCCTTCGCCCGTCTCGGCTATTCGAGCAAGAAAGTATCAGCTGGCTAGTCCGACGCCGAGCTCTCTTACCTTGTTGTCGCCCAGTAGTGCACGCAGGTCAACTGTGTTAACCTCGCCTTGCTTACCACCGTCGTCATAGGCCGTCGACCCTCTATTCCCTTCTTTATTGAATCTGTTCTAAGTTTATTGCTCTACCCAGTTCGTCCCTTTTTGTAAGGAGATCCTATCTGTTGCGGTTGGCAACGTGCCCACTATACTTTGCCCTTTCATATTCTGACTACTCTACATATTCTGATTACTCGGCTATAATCATCGCCGGCCGTCTGCAGTCCGGGACGCCGAGCGTATTCTATTGTCTTCTGATCACTGCAAAGAAGCGCCTGCATCTCCCTTGGAAGCCTCCGCTCCCACTATTTCGGCAGCTGAGCCTCTATCTCCACGCACAAAGGGTTGGTGCATCTCCTGATTCTCCAAATCCAGATCTCTTCATTGACTACGTATATTACCTCATCATCCAACCAAAACCCATGTCCTCTGTGGCCCCCTTGATGTCGGGGTGGAGTGTCTATCTACATATGTTCTAGTCCCCAACCTTCCTGCCTACCCACATTTCGCAACCGAGTTATATCTTCGTCAAGTTTCCTGATAGTGTCAAACATGTGAGCGGCCGCATCCGGACGGCATCTGTCCAATCATCTCTTTGCATCATCGAGTATTGTCGCCTAGGTCTCTTCGACTGCGACGGCAGTGGCTATTTGCCAAAAAGCCAATTGAAATTCTCCCGAGATTCCATTAAACGGCCCGATGATGTTGGGGTTGGCCATCTATAGCCGATGCTGTTGCAAGATGGTGCTCAACTACATCAATACTTCATCTTGTCGGTGGCGCGAATGATTGCTAACTCAACCATGACGCCTTCAGGTCTACCTCACGACAGTAAAACGTTTCACCGGCACCCACCTGGGTGCGGAGTTGGCTCACTCGCTCAGCAGCGGTGGGTGACATCTTGCCAACTGTGATAGCATGAGTTCGAACACTTTGAAGCAAGCTGCTGAGGCCGCACGCTCTAAAACTCCGAATATGAACAAACAAGGCACCGAAACAATCGAGACCATGGGGGTTGCTAAGAGTGATTTCCTGCACACACCGCTAATGAGAGCCGCTCTACCGTTCATCAACGGTGGAGCTTCCGGCATGGTAGCCACGACGGTAGTTCAACCCGTTGATATGGTTAAGGTTCGACTCCAACTAGCGGGTGAAGGCGTTGCTACGGGGCCCAAACCCACACCTATCACAATAACCCGCGAGATTCTTGCTCAAGGCAAGGTTCTCGACCTCTACACTGGACTGTCTGCCGGTCTCCTCCGCCAAGGCGTGTATACGACTGCTAGACTAGGGTTCTTTGACACGTTCATGAAGAGTCTCACAATACGTGCCAAGGAGAACGGTACACAGGTCGGCTTTGCAGAGCGAGCAAGCGCCGGTCTCGTTGCCGGTGGAATCGCTGCGTTTATAGGTAATCCGGCAGACCTTGCTCTTATTCGCATGCAGTCCGACGGTCTCAAGCCCATCGCCGAGCGCAAGAATTACAAGTCAGTCGTTGACGCCATGACATCGGTCGTTAAGTCCGAAGGCGTGACCGGATTATGGGCTGGCGCCACGCCGACAGTCGTACGAGCCATGGCCCTCAACTTAGGCCAGCTGGCCTTCTTTTCCGAAGCAAAGGCTCAACTCAAGACGCGCACATCGTGGGCGCCACAGACACAAACACTGACTGCAAGTGCCATCGCTGGGTTCTTTGCCAGTTTCCTCAGCCTCCCGTTTGACTTTTGCAAAACGAGGTTGCAGAAGCAACAGCGTGGACCTGACGGAAAACTACCATACAAGAACATGGCGGATTGTTTCGTTAAAGTTGCGAAACAAGAGGGTTTGATGCGATTCTATCGCGGGTTTGGCACATACTACGTGCGCATCGCGCCACATGCGTAAGTGGACCCTGGTCGATTTCGGCCCCCTTTTACGCAAAACAATCTAGCTGACATGGTGGTTGCAGCATGGTAACGCTCATAGTGGTCGACTACCTTGGCTGGTTGACAAGATGAATAATGGGGACTCTGGAGATTCGGGGTTATGACACACGAGATGCATTCATGCCGTTGATATTTTAGCGATCGGCGCAATCGTCGAACCAAAGGGTGCGTTGGAACATAGCAAAGCAAGACGCGAGAAAGAATGGTCATGGTAGGGTCAAATTGTCGAGGTAAATCGCCCTGTACAGCGTTTTCATAGCATAATATATCACTTCGTGGCTCATGCAGCCTCTTTTGCTTAATTGCTACCGAATAAAGCAGTTTATACATGCATGGTCGGCATGAAAATCGAGTGCAGCTTGGCTCCGGCTGGCATATCTACTAAGTGCTTTCGCTGCCGGCTTTCTTGGTACATATAACCCAGGTTAAAAATCCGCAGGGCCAGAGGAAAGTCTCGGAGCCGCTTTTCACCTCCCAGCCAGTCAGGTCGCCTGGGGCGCCGCATGTACGCAGAAGCAACTCAACTTCATCGGGAGTGCGCGTGCGCAGACTGGATACCAAACCATCAAAGACCAATACGAAGGGGACAATGGGAATGATGTAGACGAAGAAGAGGATCTGAGGCGCCCACCAGTAAAGAAAAGGTGCGATTAGAAGGATGAACAAGCCGAACAGTATACACGAGACGAAGGACGAGAAGGTGCGAGACTGGAGCTCAAAGATCCTGTGTGCACAGTGTCAGTCAACCAAGCTTCCGGACGACCCGAGAGTGCGTTCAAGTCCCGAGTCGAGGATCGTGGAAGACTCACCCAAAACCCTCGCCGGTCGAGACCGTGTTCTTCAAAATCGCTCTCGCGAGATCATCGTCAAAATGATGGAATGCGAGGTTGAAGAGCCTAAACACGCCCTTCCCGCCCGTCTTGTTGCGCTCGATCAGATCAGCCGGCGCGGCGGCTGCGTCGACTGGCGTCGAGACGTACGTCAGGTGCGGGCTTTTGGCCGCAGCCTTTTCCCAGCTCTCGACGTGCGGGTGGAGGTCGGTGAGGATGAACTTGACGGCCGCATCTTCGCTGCTGGGCCGCGCCGATACTGCAGGCGCATGCGCTTTGGTGGGACTCAATGAAGCCGCGGCGGCGTAGGTTGACGCCGACGACGATGTAGCGGTGTCGTCTGCGGGGTTGGAACGAGTAGCGTCAAGCTGCTGGTTCAGGGCCTGCTCGATGTAGGGCGTCGGGCCTCCGGCGCCTGCGCAGAAGTCGATGTACGTGTTCGACGACACCGATGCGCCCAGCTCGCGCCGCAGGATGTTGGCGACCAGTGTTGCTGGGCTGCAGGGCTGAAGTAGCGGAACTCTTGTTGTCCATGCGTGGGTCAGGCCTGTTTGCACATAGGCGCGAAGAAAAGCTGGGAACCTGTTGGTGGGCACGGGTGAAGTCAGCACCCAAGGGGTTGAAGAGTGGAAATGGTCTTCGCTGGGATAGCGCTTACCAGGACTGGTCGGCAATCTCGAAGAGATGCAATCGGGGAATCCACGGGGCCATTATCCCAAGTCTAACAGACAGGCTTGCCCTTCAGGTCCTTCGATAGACACTACACGGAGAGCTGCGGTTGGCTGTCGGTTGGTAGATGGGGGGGTAATTGATCTGGAGAGTATTGAGGTAATCTAGTGGTCACTGATAACATGAAGTCAGAAAATTGAGAAGTATAGGTGCATGGTGGTCGGGGCAATAAGACGGATCTACCGTCGGTGGCTCGCGTGGTGGGATGGGTTGTTGTTGGTGTTGACATGTGGTGAAGCTTTCCACAAATGATTTGAGACAGAAGTTAGAACAGGGTGCACCTCTGACGTCGCCATTATCGCAAACAGCTCCGGAGCTCCTGCAGGCTGCAGCCATCCACTAGCGTGCACGGCTACCGCACTACTGCACAGTCTAGACCTGAAACCGCCCGCAATGGTCCATGCTCCCCTCTAGCTCCTCGAGCTTCTTTACAGAGCTTCGCTCTACAGAGCCTAGCGCAGTGCTTGTGGCTGGTAGTAAGGCTGAAAATACGGGGCTTAGTGTTTTGTAACTGCGTTCCGAGCAGTGCCCATCTTGGTGATTCATCACCCTCGACCCTCTCGCTTCCACAGTGTTTCAATACGTCCTATCTTGGGATACCTACCTAGCCTCCAAAGCTGATGGATGTTTCCAAGTCCAAAGCTGACCTGTCGACTTGTTTCTTTGGTTGACGCTATGTTCGGCAGATCAGCACCATTCATGAATTTGCATAAGGAAATAATTACTTCTTAGTACCTATTTTACTAAGCGCAAAAGGTTACGGAGCTAGATTGTGTGTTGACCAAGTTCCCACAAGGATCATGACAATTATCTTCAATGGGTATGGCCTCATATGTCTGGGGATTGCATGCGCACTCTTAATTTATCACTCCGTGTTCCGGACGTCTAGTATCCGTCGGAATGGTATACCTTTGAGGTACGTGTTCTTGAATTACCTGACTTTTGGCGCGCCTTGCTCATTCCCACGGGGCAACAGGAAACCTCCAGACACACTACCTATAGCAGGAAATGGCTTGCTCTTCTTGCAAGAACGTGAGAAGCTCTTTTCATGGTTTGTGAAATGTGAGAGGCAGTTTGGCTATGAAACCTTTCAGATTACCGTGCCTTCGCTGCATGCCGGTGTCGTCATCAACGACCCCAAAAATATCGACTACATCTTCAAACATGAGGGTATTTTCCTGAAGGGTGACTTCGTCAAACAGAGGTCGTGGGACCTCTTCGGAAACGGAATCATCAATGCTGACGGCGAGCTATGGAGAGCTCAAAGAAAGGCAGGCTCTCATTTTCTCAGCGCGTCCAACCTTCGCGTTTTGACGGATGTGGCCCTCCCCCACTACCTGAGTCGCAGTGTCAGCCATCTGAGGACACAGGTCAAGGCCGGCGCCATCATCGACCTACAACTGGTCTTTCATGAGATTACAAGCTTGTTGATGGGGAAGCTGGCGTACGATATGGAGATGCACGCTGACGATGAATTTACCACTGCTTTTGACCACGCTTCAGGGGCTGTTACAGAGCGCTTCCAGAACCCTCTATGGTTTGTCACCGAGCTTTTTACGGGTTCAAGATTTCGAAAGTCGCTGGCTATTGTACATCAGTTTGGACTAGGTATTGTGAATAATGCTGTGGATGGCCATCGGAAACCGAAAGAATCTCGAGCTCAGCCAAACGATGTCGATGGGAACAGACTGGATCAGATGTCTGGCAGTTTGATTCAGTCTCTGCTTGCGTCTCTGGGCAGCTCAAAACCTCAGCTGGTAGCCGATGCGGCACTCACCTTCTTGACTGCGGGGAGGGACACGACTGCGCAGGCATTGACATGGTGTCTGTATCTACTGATGAAAAACCAAGATGCTATAGAGACGATCAGAAAGGAAGCACAAGGGGTGCTTGCTGCTCAGAGTTCAAGTCCTCGGGAGCTTGGCAGTCAAGGCAACAGCACGTCCGCTGTGTTTGCTCCGATCTCGTTGCCCTATACTATGGCAGTCTTCTATGAGGCTCTTCGTCTATTCCCCCCAATACCTTTCGAGATCAGAGAATGCGAACAAGCTACCACGCTACCCGATGGCACGTTTCTCCCGCAAAAGGCGGTCGTGCTTTGGAGCATATGGGCAATGAACCGGTCGAAGATCACTTGGGGCGAAGATGCAGACTCATTCAGACCCGAGAGATGGCTCACTGATAAGGGCAAGCTTATCACAAAGAGCCCATCCGAGTTCTCTGTTTTCTGTGAGTCGCAACATCCATTCGCTATCTGATTTCTATTACAAGAAGGGCAGTTACTAACGCGAAGGGATCACAGACGGTGGACTAAGGATATGTCTTGGCAAGCGGATGGCTGAGATCATCGCCACCCAGGTCCTCGCCACCATGGTTCTGCTGTTCGATTTTACACCTGCATTTGAGGGTGACAGAGTCAGCAAAATCAGCCTCACGTTACCCATGAAGAATGGTCTTCCTTGCTACGTAAAGGATAGAGCTTAGATAGGTCTAGAAGTGACTAGAAAACGTGTTGGATTTCATTCGTGCCGTCATTTCGGGCTCTTCATATATGGATTTTTCGGGAATAGACAACTCGCAGATCTCGCCCAAGTAAGTTATTCTATTCGTTGCATATGCTACGATCACGTGCGATTATTGAGGTGTCAAGGCTTTCGAATAAGCAATGGCTGCCACACAGGTAGGGTCAAGGCCTTTTCGTACTCACAACTGAAAAAGAGTCTGCGATCTCGTGTACCCAGATGGGCGTTCGGTCTTCTTAGAAGCCCCGTTTCACTAAACACTTTCAATGACTAGTGACTAGTAAGTATTATTGTGTTGCTTCACGTTGAGAGAGTATCTCCTGAACCTAACATGGTTACGTATGCGTCCATTATTGGCTTGAAATTCCTTGGCGATATAAATGGCGACGTGAAATTTCACCGTGACGAGCACGATATCCGCACTACCAGTTTGCTCGCTACCCGAGTTTCCCAGCTCATCATGCAGGAGTAGAGCACAGGCATAAATCTCCCTGTAATCTTCATTGTGGCACGAATAAATCATTGCTGACAGTCGGGATCTTCGGACCAGACTGATAACATATCCTCGAAGATCCTAGGGTCGACATCCAGAGCCTCGAAAAGGTCGCTGACAACATAATCATCGCCTCCTTCTACCAGTGTCTCCACAAGATCTCTGAAAGTGCTACTGTCAGAGAGGCGGCAGAAGTTGGTGAAGGCGAGACAGAATTCGATCCATCGATTTATGTGATTGGCGTCGAGCGAACCTGACATTTGGCGCCACTCGAAGGTCTGAAGGTTTCCTCCAGTTTTGCCTGCCGGCAAAAAACGCTTGAAGCCCACCGCACCTCGTAGATCGGCAGCTCTGGCAAGCGGTGTTTTGTCGCCTCTCTGCATCAACGTCGCTACTTCTTCGATGCTGTCGCAGGCCCAGATACGGCGAAGCTGGATCATACGAAGCCTGCCAAAATCGGTGTCAGGAATGTAGCGATGGAACTGTTCAAGATCCTTGCTCTTTGAATCCCGTATCTCTACTTCGAGGCGTGCACTTGATGTAGTTGCTAGTACGGAGCACTTGTTCAAACGGAAGCAATACTTGTTGTTCCGGCGGCTTGGATGGTGCACATCGAGGATTGGCTTTTCCATCAGCCAGTAGAGAGAGGCGAACTTTTTCAGCGTGAGAAGACTAGATACACCAAACCATTAGATGTGTATCACAATTACAGTGATTAAAAGCTGGATGCATCTCTGGGTGAGGCCCCAGGAAGCCTCATTGTGAACGCAGCTTCCGCCCCGAGACGCATGGGTGGCGGAATCATCTCCCGGATAGCTAGCACTTACCTGAAAGGCTCATCGCCACGACCGACGTGAACGTGCAGGGCGGTGGAATTGTTCATGTAGGCTCGGGCTTGCCTCAGCACCCGACATATGTCCTCGACATTCCGGGCGTAGTCATCGTCGTCCATGACCGTGGAGGTCAGCTCACACTCAGTCCACAGATGGGCCCTTTCCCTGGAGCCGGGGCCATCGATCTTGCAGACAGTGCTGTCAGAGCCTAAGCGCCAACAATGATAGATGACTACATTATCGTGGGGAGGGTGAAAATCGTCTTCGTCCATATCGGAGAATATCAGCTCTGGCAGCTCGTTTTCTAGCATCGCCACTGTGACGTTGGGAGATAGATTAATGAACTGTTTTCCTCTGGCTAGAGTATCTTGAGGTTTTTCTTATGTTGCTGCCACAAAAGATGCGGGGGAAAAATACTTACGCAGCTGAGTACGCACCTGTTTCTTGCAGTCCTCTATCTCGCCTTCGCCTACCTCAAACCGAAGTCCGCAGACTGGCGCGCGGGTGCATGTAGCGGGAACGAGGAATTCCATCTCGACCCCACATGTTAAGTTCGCTTTGCGGTCATCGCGAGCGTCGAGTATCTCGTCGAGCTTGGGAATGTACGTCAGGTTTGGAGTCCACGACATGTTGGCGTGTGGATACGCAATCGGGTGGGTGGTTTACGTCGACGGGGGCACGGCTTCCGCAGCAGAAGATTTCCGTGGGTTTCTCGCGGCTTGATGTGTGCGGATGCGACTGCGAAACAGATATCTCTTCGCAAACAGAGGATAGCTCGATGTTAGGGTCCTTCCCGAGTGATGGTTCTGTTTGCTTCAGCTCTGTAATTGATAGCTTAGAAGATGTGAATTCTGAGTGCGTTGGGAAGGAACAGGAGCACTACCTGGCCCCAAGATATAGGCATACGAAATTGCTGTAGGTGTGTATTAGGGGACCTGGGAGGGATGATGATTTAGGGTTTGATTCAATCGTGGCCTTTTTGCAATACGGTCCCAGGCACGGGAAGAAGCATATTGTATGCAAGCAAACAGGGAAACCGTCACCTATCAAGGGAGTGGTAGGTACCGTCGGCTATGTCCAAGTCCTTGTGCGCCACAGACTGTGAATGGTCAGTTATCATCTGTTACAGATAATGTCTTCCATGATATGTGTATGTTATAATACTGGAGTAAATTACCACGTATCAGTTTATGCCATTGTTGGGGCGGATCTCATGTGAGTAGGTAGTACATCCAACCGTGCTCGAACTCGTCCTTCTTGTTGTGATATGCCTATTTCCCGCTTAATTGAGGGATCGCGTTACGCAAGCTGGCTGCTGCTTTCAATCCAATCTTGTCGGTATTGTACAATCATTTCAGCTCGTGACACTCACTTGTTATCTACCTACTTAAGCATCCATGGCGCATGATGTAGAGGTAGAGTTTGCAATCGTGCTCGCCTTACCTGCACACAACTTTATTAAATAATTGTTAAATCCCAATACCCATCGCACTATGTGGCCGATGACATTGAGCCTGGTGCTGCTACTGTCCCAAGTGACGGGCAGATCATCATGAATATAAAAATTTGTATTTATGCCTGTCTCAGCTCGGCGGCAAGCAATTATAATGCAGACCATGACGAGAATTGATGAGGTCAGGTGTTAGATGAGCGCAACTAAGTTAGACGGAGAAAAAGCACGGCATTTGATCATTGGCACCATAATCATTTAAGTGTACCGAAGAGTTGGTACAGTAAGTACGTAAGTTGTATGGGGTCTGGTTGACCATCCTGCCCCTAGTAGCTTGGTTCATACCTCCAAGTAATCATACTAAAAACTGCGATTGCTTTCGAAGTGGCCAATCAGAAGTCGTAAGTAGTCCTCATTAGGCTACCTACGATGCAGGACGAGCAGGTATGTAAAGTACTGATCTTATATAAGATTTGGTGGCGACATCGATGCTGATTGATCATCCATCATCAATCAACGCATAGTTTCATACGACAAACCCGAACATAACTTCAACAATTAGGTTATAGCTGATGATGTCGCAGAATCAGAGTGTTGTGGCCATACCGCGCCACAAGCGCACCGAGCCCGCCTGTTCGTCTTCGTCACCAGCAGATGAGGCACGATGGCGGCTCGTGCTCGCGCACACTCCGACGACCGAATTTCTCTACGCCGTTCTCTCGACCGGCATATACTGTCGGACGAGCTGCCCGTCACGCCGTCCTCGGCGCTCGAATGTGCGATTCTTCGAGTCGGCCGCGAGCGCAGTAGCTGCTGGATTCCGGGCCTGTCGACGCTGTCGGCCCGAGTCGACAGATTCGAGCCTCGAGTCTCCGCGTGCGTCCGCCGAAAAGCAGGTCAATGCCGCCTGCGATTATGTTCGCCGGCGCAAGGGAGAAGTCCAGTTGGTGGATCTTGCAGCTCACGTTGGCCTGTCGCCTCGCTATTTTCATGGCTTATTCAAGCAAGTCATAGGCTCGACGCCTGGCGCGTATGCGTTGGCTGTTAGACGTGAGAATGCAGAGCAGACTACTAGCCCCGCGACAACCGATGCTTCGCTTTCGGATTCCGCGCCTCATATCGTCGGCCTACGTGACCCGGCCGGGCAGATGGATCCCAGTCTGTTGGACGATATACTGGGAGGTGTGTCTTTCGTGGATTCGGACCAGGCTGCCTGTAACTGGCTCCTTGAAGGCCCTGGAGGCCTTGATGGTTTTGACTTCAACCAAGCGTTCATACCAGATTGGATGATTAACTTCGATTGTGACATGACGGGACTATCACAAATGGACAACGAGTCTTTCGAAACGCAACTGAATAACTATGCGCCAGTCTACATGGACCCTTCGCTACTCAACCCATGATTGCTCCATTTTCAACTGCTATCACGGAAAGATTTTTAGGAGGGACAATGCACAGCATTGCCATCAGCTACTTCGGAGATTCATCGTCAACAGAGCATGTTATGCGGCAGCTCATATAACAACTCCTCGACTACCTATCTGACAGCCCCAACAACTATCTCCCCAGGCCAATTTAAATACAAGCATCAACCAACTATCCGTCCAGGCATGCATCCAATGACGCCTTCTCAATGCGGACAGCAAAACAGCCAGGCCGAGCGAAATGCACGTGGCAATACTCTGCCGAATTATTATCGGCTAACATGCTCTGGCACGTTTCCAACAGACGGTCACCGTCCACAACGTCGCAAGCCTGCATCATGTGCTTCGCATCATAAGCGCGCACCGACAGGACGCGTTTGCGCAGCTGCTCAGGAAGCTCACCCCCAGATGATGGGAAAGTGGCGGGCTCGCAGGCTTTCGAGTGCACGAAGATGGGCGATGCGCATCGGTACGGGCTATCGCCGAGGAAAGGGTCGTAGGATATGAGCAGCATCTCTTCGCCGATTTGGCTGTCTTGCAGGCAACGCCGACAAGGGACGGGCGTGTCTGGCGTCTGCACCACTGCGAACGGCGTTGATCGATCCTCTGCGTAAGGGGCGGGCATGGGACGCCAACGCAGTCTTCCTGGAGTCTGCTGCTGCTGGAGGGCCGTCTTGAATGTGTTAGCTTCGCCTCTAAAGCTACGTTTCTGAAGAGAAACCGACTTACTTCTGGGCCAGAGTCGAGACTGCTCAAGGTCACAGTGGTGGAAGCCATTTTCTCAAGTAGTAATGGGTTTTCTGATGGTGTGTAGTCTGAAGACGAAGCGGGAGAAATATAATATCTATTCATGGAATTAGAACTAGATAGAGCAAGCCATCTCCACGTCCTTATATACATACACCTTCCGACTTCCAAACATCTCTCTTTCCATGTCAGTTGCTGTCAAAACAACCAATAGGACATGACATCTCCAGTGGGCCTTGCTATTGAATTGACCTATCGTATGAAAGGTTACGTCCAGAGTGCCTGAAGCTTATGAGTCAAGTAAGATCATTGTAGTTTGCGTTCTTGGCCCTGTTGGCAAGACCCAACCCAGGCATAGCACTACCAACGGGGAATTACATAGGTAAATCCGGACTCAATTCTTCAATTCGACACTTTCTCAACTGTTCTCATTTTATACCGAGGTACATGCTGTTGAGACAAGCCAGCTTGTACTTGTTTGTTTCCCTTGGGTCGCGGTGATTGTGACGGGCCCATCCCCTTTCTATGACTTATCTACTAGAACAGTTTAGTGTGTCGTGAAGATATACAATGAGCCGAAAACACAGGCAGCTTGTAAACTACTATTAAAAACCTGGTAGTGCTTTTCTTCTGCTCAACAAAACAGTTGACAATGTGGATTACTAATCACACCGATGAGGTGATTTTCGGCTCATACCAAACATCAACCTCATCCTCAACCTCAAAGTTATATCATGAAAGATCAGCTGCCAACTTCACGATCCACGCGCCGAAGGGCAAGTCGCGATAACGCCAAATGATTCACGATCAGGGAAGTGATTGATGTTAGAAATGATGGGAAACCCCGCACCATCACCGCACTCCTTCCGCTTATCTTCCCTCGAGGCGTTCATGCCGCAAGCGTATGTGCGCCAAATTTACTGCTTTCCCTCCTCCAGTCCATCTGCGATCGGGAGATTATCCCAAGGCTTAGGTGGACTGGCCCGTGACGTGCCCTACATACTCTCGCGAGTTGTTCGCAACACGTCACAGACAATCTCAGCCGTTGCACTGAGCGCGGAATGCCGAAGCATTGATGACATTTTCTCATGGCACGACCTTTCCGACGCTATAGACTATGCCGCTCTCAGAAAAGGGAACTTTTCGCCTGGGGCTTTCCTGGCCCAAGGCATTGTCCCGCCGGACACTTTGCCCCCTTTCCCGGTTTCGCCAGCCGTATTTTCGGCACGCGCAACACTCGTCAAGGGCGGATTGATCCTTTGCGTGGCGGTATATCATGCCGTCACTGACATCACTGGATTCGACGCGCTACTCAAGATCTGTGCAGCGCACTGCCGCGATGGCTCGTCGCAAGGCATAGGGTTCGACTCGAGTTGGATTGATCGCAGTCCGCTCTTCCATACATCAGACAGCTCATACAACTCCACCGACCTCGCATCCATGCCGGATCTACTACATATCAGGTCACAAGAAGAATTGGCGCTGAGATCACAAGCATCAAGAGGCGCCGAGACCGGGCAAAAGAACTACCAAACGGCCATACTCTATTTCCCCTCGCAGCATCTACGCGAGCTTAAAGATGCCGTAACCGCGCACATCGCATCGCAAGAAGTGGGGTCATGGGTATCGACCGGTGATATACTGTCATCGTTGCTGTGGAGCGCAATCCTCGATGCCGAGAACGAAGCGACTCTCGGCGATAAAACTACCCAGCAGATAGTTATCGGCGACAGCACGCGAGTCAGCACGCTGTCGTTCCCCGTGCAATTCCGGTCGCTCTTTCGCCCGCCCCTGCCGCAGGACTTCCTGGGCGCTGCATTTGTAATGACAAACGCAAAAGTGCTACACAACCACATATGTCGCATTTCTCACCTAGGGGCGAAGTCCCAACTCGCGCAAGAAACGCAGACCCAGACGGGTGCACGAGCGCTAGCAAGCGCGGCGGATATACCGGCCCTTGCAAAAGTCGCGCTCGCTATCCGGAAATCCACGCGAGCAATTGACGACGCAACGGTACGTGAGGTGTTAGCATATCTTGAGTTACACTCGGGAACTGCAAGTGCGAAAGGGCCACTGATCCTAGGACCGCCCAGGTTGGAGGCTGGAGGTAGCGGGACCTCAGTTGTCTCGTGGGCAGACCAGAGCATCTACGAGCTCGACTGGGGCATAGGTATTGGGCTCTGTGAAGCGGTACGAGTGCCGAAGATGGAATATCGTAGGGACCCTATCGTGCTGCCACGTGTGCCTGGTGGAATGGAGGTCATTGTGAGCTATGAGACAACCCTTATGCAGAAGCTGTTGGATAGCTCGATAGTGAGGCGATTTGCTCTCGTGCGGTGCTTGTCATAATGTCCATTGGATAGCGATCTGTTTGGATCTGAGTTCTTATTTGCTCTCTATTCTCACGGTGTCTAAGTATGTACAAGGCGCAATATTTGCCCTTTTATGCTGTGCAGATGACATCATTTAACATGATAGCACAGCACCTCAATAAAGGACTTTTGATAATATCTAATAACTCTACTCGGGACCTCCTCAAGCACTTGGAGTCGTCTCCGGTCGGACAAAGTGGGAAGGACCATACCATAAGCCTTTCACGAAGAAGCTCCAGTAGACGAAAGGCTAAGAACATGTTAGCTTCAACCACGGTAGGTCTGTCTCAAAGGAGTCCGATGTCATAATACTTACGAAGATGCTTTTGTTAAGGTGGTAGTAGGCCGCTTGAGGAGTTTCTTGGCCACCGAGGATGTCGGCAAATGACTCTTTAGGCACACCGCCGTACTTGAATTCGCAAAGCATGAGTTCGTTGTGCCCTGTCAGGAGAGGGCAGCTCGCGTAGCCGTCGTAGGCGGCCTTCAGCTCCTTGCCAGCCATCGAAGCCAGCATATTGTCAATCATGACAGGGACCTGGGCCGTGATGGCAGCAGCCGTTTTGCTGTTCGGCAAGCTTGACGCGTCGCCTATTGAAAAGATGTTCTTGTAGGTGTTGTGCTGAGTGGTGGACTTGTCGACGTCCACCCAACCAGCAGAGTCGGCTACGTAAAGGAGAATTGTTAGTATGGAATATGAAGTGCAATGTGCATTAGTTTTCAGACGTAAGCTTACCAATCTTTGACTTAGCGACCCAGTCCCACGGCTTCTGTGGGGGGACCACATGCAGGAAACCAAACTCTCTCTCCACAGTCGAGTTCCCGGCCAAGTTCTTGAAGGTTGCTACCTTCTTCTTGGCGTCGACAGAGACGAGGTTGTGCTGAAACAAGCCCTCGACCTTGCGCTCCTTTCGCAGAGCATCCAAGACCTGGGAGTACTTGGGCACAGCAAACATGGCTATATTGATATCAATCAGTATGCGTAGCCAATCCCTATATCACTTGAGAAACCTTACCAGGACCACCAGTAGCGAAGGAGATATCGATGTTATCCCGTACACCGTCCCGCTGCCACTGCGAGAGAGCCATCCACATGATCTTCTGGGGAGCACCCGCGCATTTTATGATGCCTGCAGGTTGGGTGAAGATGGCAGGGCCCTTCTTAAAGGCCTGGATGTTCCGCCACACCTGCTCGACGGTCTTGTCGGAATATATCGACGATACCTGGCTGTCTGGGTCCTGAAGGGCTTCCTGAAGACCTGAGATGCCAGCAAAGTTGATCTCGAGGCCAGGTGCAACAATCAGGTAGTCGTAGGAGACATCGACTCCCTCGGAAGTCTTGACAGCATTGTTCTCGGGGTCAAAGGTAGACACTCGTAGGGGGTAGTGCTTCACCCCTTCCGGGATGACATGAGAGAGAGGTCTCTGAACATCACTCAGTGACTTCAAACCCGAGCCGACGAGGGTCCAGCCAGGCTATCTTAGAATCAGAACATGTTCACTGGCGTAGTACATCCAGTTTCGCTTTTGGGAACCGGGTACTGATATTTTTGTTACTGACCTGGTAATGGTGCGTCTGGGCTGGGTCTATAATTGCGATGTCCTTCTTCTCAAGACCCGCAGAGCGTTGCAGCTGGGCAGCGGCAGTGACACCGGCCGTACCAGCCCCTACGACGACCACGTGATGGTGTGCCTTCGCTGGTGTCGAGGTGGCGTATGATCGGGCAAGCCGCTGGACAGGGACTCTGGCCAAGAGGCGAGGGGCAGTCGCAATAGCCATGGTGAACACACAAGCAAAGAAGAGAAGACACCGTCTTCGATGACACTGCTCACAACTCACTGCAGAACAGCTTGCAGTTGGTGATGTGGGCTAGATAGACAGTGCAAAACGTGCGATTTTTTGATACCTTTCTGGGATACTAGGCAACCTGATTGGCCAGTATGTGAAGGAAGTCCTTGCACGCGTTTTCTGGCTGTAGCTAGTCTCGTTAGTCTAACCTCCACCAGTGGGCGAGGTGGGTACAACATTCGATCCCAAGCTAGAGAACTCCTGTACTTTGGCTAGTAGGTTAGTCACGTGGGACTATACGAAGGCCCAACAACTCATAGCTGTTAATATAAAGAAAAAAGCCACAGGGACAGCAAAATAATGATTTCGCCCGGAATTGAACCGGAGACCTTCAGTGTGTTAGACTGACGTGATAACCAACTACACCACGAAACCTTTCATATTGTCGTTGAGGCTGTGCTCAATCAAGACCAGCGGTGCACTTATATGTATGTTTCGCTAGCTTCTGCCCTGTCAATAAATCCTCTACCTGGGCATTCATTCGCAACCTGCTCAGCAGGATGACTAGAGGCATCTTAATTAATATGAAGAGAAGACTAAGATTCTGAAGTCTGTGATCACTTAGGTCCTTTTAAAACAACAGCAACAATGGCCTCATCCGAGGCAACCATTGTCATGATAATCTTAAGAGCTTGTTTTCATCGTCTGCTGCTTCACAATAATCGCCAAACTATACTTCGTGACGTATCAATATAAGCCCCTAGG
Source organism: Astrocystis sublimbata (assembly GCA_022453515.1). Taxonomy (NCBI): domain Eukaryota; kingdom Fungi; phylum Ascomycota; class Sordariomycetes; order Xylariales; family Xylariaceae; genus Astrocystis; species Astrocystis sublimbata. The sequence continues at coordinate 23,552 of JAJNNY010000043.1, read as the reverse complement.
AGCTTATACTGTTGGAAGTGAGCCTGCATGGATTTGGATGAGGCAGACCTTGGGCCGAATCATCGGACAGAACCCGGCAATGGCTATAGGGACACGAGGGGGTCCGCCGAAGCACTCCGCAATCTGCTCCGACCTAACTCCGCTCCCATGTTCCAGACTTGAACATTAAGGGCACCGATTGATACACCATTTCAGTGAACACGCGAGTTATATATGCAACCTTGATCACAAGTGATCGGGATTGGCCACTCTCCAAAACCAGTTGTATGACCCGAACCAGTGAGAGCAGTGTTCATAGTATAATCCCGTATGATCCCGGTCAGCAATATCCCCAGATCAGTGCGCGTACTGACCTCGCTCCATCACTGCCCTTCAACATATCCTCGTGAAATACCAGTGTAGCTTAAAATTCAAGGTGGTTGAGGGATATCACCTTTGCCTGTAGATTCTATCCAAAAAATCAATTGGCCGAAACGCAAGCAAATACACTTTCATATAGCAGTAACCGGGCGACATATCTTTAGCCCAGCCCCCGAATTGATCAAGCGTACTAGCAAAGTCGCAAGTGGCAAGACCATGTTACTGATGCGACGAAGTACATGCCACATAAGTGTAATGATAGGATACTCAAAAACAAGCTGGGTGTAAAACCACGGTTCGTATAAGTGCAACCTCGCGGCGTCGCACATTAACGCCGTCACCATCCGGGGGGTGCTACAACGACCGCCCGATCCTCCGTTTCCCCCGCCAATTCAATTTCGGGGTGGTGGCCACTTGAAAGTTGAAATGCGAAAGCGAGGCCATGTGTACAATGGGTTCCTTGGGCATGAAAAGCAAAGCGGGGGTGTCCATGCGTCCGTCCCCTGGGTCGTTGAGATTCAACTCCAAGCACCCCAATAGCGGACGGTCGGCAACACTGCACAGCTTGGGCACTCGGACTCTTATACCCATGCAAGGGAAATGACATCGTGCCGTGTATATGAGTACTTATGAAGCCACTGTTTTTGTAGGTTTAGCAAACTTTCTTCTGCCATCTTATGTGAAACTATTCAGTCAGTAGCAGCTGTGCCATTATGAACGAGACACTTGCTTCCAGCTACGCTTCTCCCCTTCTTGGGGATGGCGTACAACTAATCCCTTACGTTCTTGGTATCGTCTTGGTCCTCTCAACAGCGTATGCCTGGGCCACGTCCAATCCCACATTGAAGAAGCTTCCTTTAGTCAATCCTCCCAACCTCTTCTCTGATGCTGAAGCTAAAGTAAGTCAACAAGTCCCAACGATACAGCTGAAACAACGTTCTAATAACAACCAAAAGCGTAATTTCCGAGACAATGCGAACACCATTCTACAGAAGGCGAGGAAAGAACTTCCTAAGAAGCCGTATCGAATGACTACGGATTACGGAGAGATTGTCATGCTACCATCCGAATGGCTGAATGAAGTTCGCAACAACCCAAACCTCAGTTTCATGGGAACAATCACTCAGGTAGTCCTGCATTTATCCGCAACCTCACATGCCACTTCGACCGCTAATGCAGAGATCTATAGGAACGAATGTGCGAGATTCGGGGGTTCGAACCGCTCGCGGCAATTGGACACGACGGCCGACTTGTACAGATCATAGCGAGAAAGCAGTTGACGAAGTTAATTGGTAAACCCAAATTGCCTCCAAGGTTATGCTTATCATGACTAACCTATGATCACCAGCCCAGGTTACTGCACCACTATCAGAAGAGATTGCATATGCTGTAGAGATCAACCTAGAGAACTCAACTGGTTGGTGATCCGCGCCTGTCGATATCATACAGAGCTAATATCAGTAGAATGGCGGGAAACGAACATTAACAGTGTGATACTTGATGTGACTGCCCGCATGTCGTCTCGAGTGTTCCTGGGGGAAGAACTTGCTCGGAGTGAGGAATGGTTATACATCGCCAAGAATTATCAGGTTGATGTTGGCAAGGCCATGAACAAACTTCAACAGTATCCAGTGAACTTACGGCCATACATCGGTCGATTCTTCCCCGAATCGAAACTAGTCTATAGCCACTACGAACGTTCGAAGAAGGTGATTGAACCCATTTTGGAAAAGAGGAGAGAGATGGCACGAGCTGCCTTACAAGCTGGCCAAAAAGCTCCGGTATTCAACGACGCGCTAGGGTGGATCGAGGAGGAATCGAAGGCACTCAATATCACCGCATACGATGCTGCAACCTTCAACCTGCTCATTTCTACTGTGGCAATCGGTACGACATCAGACCTACTCCAGACGGTCTTGGTAGATCTAGCTCGTCACCCCGAAACCTTGCAAGCTGTCCGAGACGAGATAGTTCAGATTCTGAAACACGAAGGCTGGAAGAAAACATCGCTTTATAACATGAAATTGATGGATAGTACGATTAAGGAGTCACAGCGTACCAAGCCATTCTTGACTAGTAAGTGAACAGCTTCGGGGTCACAACACATACTACAGGGCACTGATATGTCTTGATTTTCCTTTTTAGCTCTGCGTCGGTCAGTTGAAGCAGACATTGTCCTATCAGATGGCACTCTTATCAAGAAAGGCTCTCGGATACACGTCGACTTGCTTCGAATGCAAGACTCCGAAGTTTACGAAAACCCAGAAGTATGGAAAGGCGATCGTTTCCTGGAGATGCGAACCCAGCCTGGCAAGGACAATCTGGCGCAGCTCGTTACGACCAGCTCCGATCATTTCGGGTTCGGACATGGTTTACATGCCTGCCCAGGGCGTTTTCTGGCTGCCAACGAGATCAAGATAGCCCTTTGCCATCTGCTCATGAAGTACGACTGGAAGATGGCACCAGGAACCGAGACGGCCCATATGTGCGTCGGATTCGGTCAAAGAGTGAATGCGGGCACCAAGCTGCTGTATCGAAAAAGACCGACGGTCGAGCTTGATATCGATTCGATCGATGATAGTGCTTTCCTATGAAGTCGGAAAAGAACAAGAACGCGACAATGCAAATATTGAGCCATAGTATGTACATCTGGCAGCAATTACCCCGAGGAGCCCTAAGATGTAGGACTGTTTGTAATTTGAGGATTGGTTCCACACATTCATTGTATTATGGTATTTTCATATTATTTCTTGCTTCTCCATTAATATGGCAGAGTTCAGAATCTCCCAGTCAAATTGAATGGGCCTGTTCATTTCCAAGTCCAGTTAGTCTACCAGTAGTCGTTGACGCCTTGACGCGTCAATAATAGTGCTCAACATCTCACGACGATATGAACGCTAGCAGTGATTCCGGTTCGCGTTCTATATAGTGCGCTGCAATAAGCGCTAAAGCCTGCCAAGCAGAAGTTGAAAATCTTTAAATGCAGCATGTTTTAAACTCTTGAATTAATCACTCAACCACGAATATTGTCAAGCTGTCATAATGAAGAGCTATCTGAGCTTGTTGGTTGCTCTCGGCACCGCCGCGGCTGCCAGATGCGTACCATCTAACGCTTCGTCGATTCAGCTCTTCATCGACTTCGACGGGACAATTGTCACATCTGATGCCTTGTAAGCGAATTTCTTGGATGTCATTCATGCTACCATACGCATGGTACAAATTCGATGACTTTTTCTATCAATTTAATGTATTCAAATAGCGTCCGACATCGCGAAAGATCTACAGACCCTGCTTGACGAGAATTACTGACCCCAGACGTCGCAGTACAACCTTGGCGCTGGCTGCCTATGAGAGTCTCCCCAGCAACAGCTCAGTTCTGCCATGGGACGAGATTGAAGAGATATACGGAGAGCGTGCCGATGCCGCGGCAGCTAAAGTCCCAGAACCCACATCGCTAGCAGGAGCAATTGCGTACGCCAACGATGCTTCCCTTCGCGACGTGGAGGTCTGGTCTTTCGATTGGGTTAAGGGAATGGGCCTTTTTGAGACAGCGAAGGCGGATGAGCTAGTCAAATACGCCCGAAACCAAACGCTGCGCGATGGGTGGTGCACGTTCGCGCGCGTAGCACAGGCTAAAGGCGCCCGTATCAACGTCGTCAGTCTCAACTGGTCACCGTCGTGGATCCGGCTTGTTCTGCAGGAGGCATCGTCGTGCCCCGATGTGGTCACACGCATCACGACATATAGTCCCGAGATCCTTCCGGAAGGAGTCCTGCCTTTCTCAGCTCTTAACCATGGCGTCTCACTCTCTTCTGGTGGCGACAAAACCATTCTTATCTCGAAACTTCTAAGCAAGATACCTGCAGTGAAGAAACAAAAGGTTGTTTTCGTATCCGATGGCAAGGCCGACTTGCAGCCGCTTTGGGAAACTCCCACGAATGTTGGAATAGTTGCCGGTTACACAAAAAGTGCTGCTCGTACATTCAAGCAGTACGGAGTGAATGTAAGGGAGGCGATCAAGGGCTGGAAAGGTCCAACAGGCGAGAAATACAACGCTGTTTATGGCTTTGAGGACTGGGCTGATGTTGCAACCTTATTGTGGCCGTGACGGAGATCTCGACAATTATCTAGCAGGCACCTGACAGCTATGGCTATTGGACCTAATAGGAGGTAGCCAAGCATGAAGCTGGGCTACCAATCAATGCCAATCGTACAAAAGGTCAACATCAATGGGATGCAAGGCTCAAGTAGCCCATAACTACTTACAGACGCCGCGATGGCAGCCATTTATAGAGCGGTATCAAACATTCAATTTCCCTCATAAATTGATATTACGCCTTGTGGGAGCAGAGCTTAGAGCCCCTTCACGAGCCCAGAAAGCAACAATGTCATCGAAATCTTCCTCCTTCCTTTAGGTTCATCACATCTCAATCGTCCTTGGTGATGTCTTTCCTATAAGGCGACTGGCAACCCTGAGGGTATTGGAAGCCTTTTGTGTCTTGCATGTTAACTGAAACGACTGGACCATTAGAAAAAATTGTATTACGAACGATTTCATTCATGTGTCCACCTGGGCCAACTGGCCAGATGTCCAACGTCTCGTTGATTGCAATCCTTGTAAGCAATAGGGACTCCTAAACGCCTCAACATCGGATAGCGGCCACCTACGTAGTCTACGAAGTTAGTTAGTCCCATAACACTAGCGGACGATGATCTCATTTTCTTTAATGAGAAATGGGGAAAAAGAAAATATCAGGGACCCTGGCCCCCTGGCAACAGCCCGTACATGTATACTTAGTAAGTACCTTGCGGCTTACCCCGGCACCCCGGATGCCCTGTTATCCGGGGTCTTGAGGCTCACCTGAAGTATAGCACATAGTCTTGATGTTTAAGTCTGAGAGGCGGCAAACTTGCATGCAGATAATTCTTATTGTGGACAGAGTTAGACTCTTGCCTAACCGAGACTACATAAACTAGGCTTATCATGGCAGCTTCAAAGACCAGGGATCTACACCTTTTAGAAGTTTACATTACGACTACTCGCCTCCCTCGAATCCGCGGTTGCATCTTCGACATGGAAGGGCTTCTCCTGAACACGGAAGACGTCGTCACGTTATGCATGAACCAAGTTCTTCAGAAGTATGGAAGACCTGTTTTCACCAGCTCCATGTGGGCCCAGCTCAGTATGTGTTGCGCGGCTTCATCCCCCCTCTTTCCTGGGTGTCGTAAGGTTCGGAGTAATTTTGACTCGAGGAAGTGGGGGTGCCCGACTCGACGAGCAGCGATGCATTTCACAAATGGGGCCGAGCTACCTATATCACGCGAACAGTTCGCCCGTGAACGCGAGGGTCAGATGCACTCGGGTTTGACTGACTGCGAGCCTGTTCCTGGCTCGGGTAGGATACTATCGAACCTTAATCGTGACCGGGATGGGTCTGGAGATCCGATCTAGCTACCTCTGGTAGCCAGTATAAGACATAATAGAATACCTACGAGTTGAAAACCTCCAAGCCGATAAATCAAAGTTTGCTAAGCGTTTTCGGACCCGGCCGGCGGATGCTTGGCGACATCCGCGATTGCAGAAGGTTGGGGCAAGCCAGCATCCGGCATGTACGTAGCCGAGCTACAGTCGATAAAAGCATCACTAGAATCTAATAATTACCGCTTCCAGGAATCCCATTGCGCCCAACGAATGCTCGGTGTTTGCAGATAGTATTGCGGGCGTAGAAGCTGGGAGACTCGCCGGCATGAGAGCTGTTTGGGTCCCGCATCCAGATCTAGCCACTAAGTATCAGGCCGTTCAGAAATATGTGTTGGCAGGGAGGACAGGAAGGTTCGATATAGGAGATAATTGACAGACGGCTAGGCTGAAGTCGACCCGATCTTGGACGACTGTGAGTACCAAAAGTATAGTATTGACATATGTTCATAGTATAGCAGAACAAATAGATGACGGTAAGAGATATGCCGAGAATCGCGAGAACACGATTTGCGTTGTCCAATAGCGGTAGATATCTTGTCCGATTCACCGACCATGAACGAAATCTAAAGTGCATGTGACAGCGACATCGACAGGTAATGCATGTTTGATAACGCTATATGATAATCATCTTGACTGCATCATCAATAGTAACAGTTGCCGTCAATTACGTGGCTTGCAATACCGAGTAGGCTTATCGGACATTAATCATGCCGCCGGCATTATCGACGATGTGGGAACTACTTCGTAACGGGAGGATAGCTTAACGCTGGTTGTTACAAGTAGTATAAATGTGTCTAATATATCTGCATCTGACCATGTTTTGTTCCATGGTGTTTCATTTTCGATAGGCGCTCAACAGTATTCGGTGTATTTGAACTTCAATCTCTTGATACAATAGTCTCCTCATCTACTTGTCGATTATAATGCGAGCCGTTTTCATTCTAAGCGCCCTAGGCGCACTTGCTTTTGCCATGCCTCAGAGCACATCCGCAGCCAATTCAACTTCTGAGGATCAAACTCGCCAGGTAGCCGACGACGAAGGGCCTATTATACCCGAGGCAACGGCTACATGCTTAACTTGGAAGAATCTCACGCAACAGAACTTCCTCGCCGCCAAAGCCCGTTTTGTTGCCTGGGACCACAGGGGAAAGACAGTAAGCCCCGGCATGTGGCACGCAGAGATATATCCATATCCGGATACAGAAGATGGAGTGGCATGGTACATATGCAACTGCAAAGTAAGTATCAAAATTGCCTATGTCTCTACGAAATGTCAATATAAGATCCCACCTTCAAACCCTGATCGGTTATGCCTCACTGTGTGCATGGTTCAGAAACAAATGCTGACATTTACATGGTTCAGTGGGTACACCCAGACCATGCTCGTCAATGGGAACTCGACCAGGTGCAAGAGATGCTCGAGAAGAAGTGTGGCGCGTGGAATAGCGGCACGGTCTTGTCTGAGAAATGGCAGAAGACGTACGCTATCGTCCCTTCGCCCTGGTTTAGAAAAAACAGTCACTATCATGAAAACCTCTGCCCCGATCACTGTGCCAAGCCGCTTTGAGGTGGCAACGATACGTTTCGGAAGGTACACGGGGGATATTTACGGGACTAGCAGTCCGATGTTAGGTGGAAGAATCTCTATATGGGACAAGTGCTAATGTGTCAAGTCTTGAATGTTGGTGATATATTCCGTTCAGTTCAGCTAAAAAATCTAGGGCTCAAAGAGTCCCTGCCTCCTTTCTCAGGCCTTTGATCTCTGGGAACGATCCTCTTCTATTCAATGCGCCTTCCGTCAGGATTCCTCGGTCCTTATCAGAATGGCGGGAAGAAGGAAGTCCCTATGCGTGTTGGTTCCCTCTACATAAGCACGTAAGGCCTCATAACTGCCTCCGTACCATTAACCATGATTAATCGTCTAATCTGGTTGTACCCATGACGGCTCTGATATTACTCGCCAATGCATCCCAATCAAATACACTGTTCGCCAGATCAAACAAGTCATCCATGTTTGCAAGATAACTCACTTGCCCGTGGAATAAGTTTAAATGCTCCCACCATACAGGATCGTTCGAAACTATCGTGCTTGTCAGTGCCTGTAAAACGAGGGCGGGGCTGCGTGACAGCATACTCATCGTCAAGCGGGTTAAAAGTGATTTAACGTGTATGCCGATCTTAGCTTCGGGTGGGAACAAGCTCATGAATTCTTGTTTCGATGGTAAAGAGCTGCGGGATCGACTTGCCCACGCACACCAAATCTCTGCACATAAGACAGCTACGATTATTGCCGGACAAGGTATCATTCTGTCGTGAGGTATATCTCCGTTTTCATCCTGATCACATTCATTGAGGAACAGACGCACACCGGCTGGTGTAGCGTGAGGGTTCAGGTTTTCTTCGAAATATCTGCTGACTCTATCATAGCTAATACTTACTGCCAGGTAGCAAGGAAAGAATGTCATATCTCGCACTTTATCGGGCACTACAAAGATCATGGTTAGCTTGCTTCAGTACTGTGATCTGTTGACGTTACGGAAAGAAAAATAGCAACAAGGAAAATAGATAGAAAAGGGCAAAAGAAAACATCGAAAGATATCTATGCCACTGAGGAAAGCAGAAGACCTGACGAGGAACAAAGGCTCAAAAAAAATACTCACGGTCGGCGTCCGTGGAGTCTTCGCCCTGTAAGTTCCAATCACGAGCTGCGACATTTCTGAGATCGTCGAGAGTGAAGTTGTCGTGTGTCAGGACTATATAGAGCATATAGCCAAACCTGAAAAGGGATATCGACTCGTGGCCAGTAGCATGCTTCATTGCCCTCGCTGCTCTTAGACTAATATCTAGCTTATCAGGGGATATACCGAGAAGGTCCTCGAATTCCATGTCGTCTTCCTGAATGAGTTCATAGAAGTTAGCCCGGACATTGTCGCGGGTCTCATTTGGAGGGTTTACCTTGGGTTAGAGTTAGCAATTCCATTCTAGTGTCAAGTGTTTTGGGACATAAATCAATGCTGACAGTTTGGTTGCTAGGAGGCATTTTGAAGGGCGGCAATGCGGAACTGGTCGGGGTACAGCTCGAATTCGTAAAGTTGACGAATGCTCACATCTCAGGCAAATGAGATGCTCGCCGGAGAAGCATGGGAGGAGGATTTTATATTGAAGCATATAACAAAGCCTCCCTTAACACTTCAAACTTCTGGTTAGCCTTGACCAGTGGTGCAGATTGAACGTGGCGGGGTTTGCAGCTGTGTTAGGGATTTCCTATCATTCCATATCCAATGTTTCAACTAAGGCCCTTCCTTTGCCTGCCACTCAATAGCCCCTGTTCAAAGTTGTGGTTGCACAGATACGGTGACAATCAAAAATACGCAATTTCCCTTAAGTCGCGAAACATCCCTTCTTCAATCTAAATTTTGAGTCATTGTTGGGCACAAACGCAGCGAGGCCATACAGTGGTGATATCAAATTTGATGGGTTCATCGCATGCCTGGTTCTTGCAATCCGAAATCGCGGCATCAAAAGATACGACTGTTCTCATTGACATTAAAGGTATTGAAAGTATTGTAAAAAGAAGTATCGTAACCCGCCGCGTCGTGGTGGCCATGGCTGGTAAGCATTCAAAATAACGGTTCATAAGAGTACCTTAGGTAGATGTTCAACAGTGACCGAGAAAACTGATGGCGCATATATCACCTTGACGAAAAGACATGCATTGGCTCTGTAGGAATGAGACCAAGGAAATCAAACGACGTAAGCGTCGACGGGACCTGTCGAGGGGCAGCCAAGCACCCAAGTTACTGAATAGCATTATAAGCTGAGTAGTGTAGGGTTCCGAGTCTGGTGCAAGATACTGCTGGGTCGCTCATCTAAGATGAGGCGCTGTGCTGGGCCAAAGCTTGTGCATTGCGACTTTATTGAAGTTGTTGAATCGAGGTGATTCGACACAGCCTGTTGGTTATGTGCACGTCCAAGATGTCTCAGATCCCCAATGTACCGGCATTCTCAGCTGCTCCCTAGAACGCGTGCAGTGTGTTGAATACCGCACAGGCCGGATCAAGTCAGTCAGTTCTCACCATGCGAAGGTGGAGGTGGCGGATGCGGGTGTTTGGCATGTGAATGCGCCCACCGAGACCCCGAGACAGCTAGCCACACGCTACGCGAGCATGCTAGCGCCGGCTAGCGGCCAGAGCCAATGAGGTGCGCAAATCCCAGCGACCATCGTGCCTCGGCGGGTGGTGGAGCTACCTCGTTAGGCCTCGTTCTGACATCAGCGTTAGCGCACGTGGGGAAGCTTAGGAGAAGCTGCCGCCGCAATACACTGCGTCGCGACCATGGAGGCGCCAGGCCAGACTGGGCATGTCCCGAGGTCCAGCGACGAACACCATGTCAGGAGCCTCTTTTCCGTCTTCTACTATTACTGCACCCATCTGTCTTCTCTTGCACCCTTTCTATTTGACCTCCCTCCACCTGATCAACAAATCCAACTATCGTTCACCAGAATACCCGCGGCTACAAGCATTCATACCGCACTTACCTAACCTTGCCCTGTTACCCTGCCATATTTGTGGACCGTCCAGGACGACAATATAAACTTGAAGATGGGTGGTGAGTTGTTCCATCTTCGTTACTACTCTTCTATTCTACTCCTTATACGTTTTTGCCCTGGTCGTGTTTCTCTGAAAAAGATCACCGACTATTTCCGTGCCGAAGCCTGACCTTTTACTGACCTCAACTTCGATATGACAGCCATCGAGAGACTCACACAGATCTCGAGCCAGATCTCCGGCTCCAAGTCCGCCCGCGACAGGATTCTCCAGAAGAACCCCGATGATGTACGTCGACCCCCGACAGTTCTCCTTGCCATATCCCTCTCCCTGCCTTGGACACCGCACCGCGCCGCAGCGCCGTAGCAAAGAATCTCGCGCAGCTAATCATGACTCGGACCCTCTAGATCGTCGTCACAGCATGCCTGCGCACAGCCTTCACCAAGGGCGGCAAGGGCGCCTTCAAGGACACAGCAGCAGCAAACCTGATGGCCGGGGCCCTCAAGGGCATCATCACACGCTCCAAAATCGACCCATCCCTCGTAGAAGACGTATGCGTGGGTGAGGTGCTGGCACCGGGCGGTGGAGCCACCGAGATGCGCGCCGCTGCTCTCGTTGCGGGATTCCCCGAGACCACCGCTGTGCGAACACTCAACCGCCAATGCTCGTCCGGCTTACAAGCCTGTGTCGACGTCGCCAACCAGATCCGCACCGGCATGATCGAGGTCGGTATTGGCGCCGGTGTCGAGAGCATGAGCACGCAATATGGGTATGTCACCTTCTCCTCACGCAATCACTCCCAAACCCAGCCTGCCTATTGCTTGGCTCCAGCTTTCTTTGGGAGGGTGTCCGCATGAGCATAGTGACTGACAATATTTGTTGCAGCCCCGCCGCCGTCACAGAGTTCTCCGAACTGCTCGAATCCCACCCCGAGGCGGCGAACTGCAAGGTACCCATGGGCGTACTCTCCGAAGACATGGCCAAGGATCGCGGCATTAGCCGTGCCGACCAAGACGCCTTCGCGGCATCCTCATACCAGAAGGCGGGCAAGGCGCAGGCGGCCGGTCTCTTCGACGAGGAGATCCACCCCCTGACCGTCAAGTTCGAGGACCCCAAGTCGGGCGAGACGCGCGAGGTCACGGTGACGAAGGATGACGGCGTGCGCCCGGGCATCACGGCCGAGTCGCTCGGCAAGATCAAGGCCGCCTTCGCGGCGGACGGCAGCATCCACGCCGGCAACGCGTCGCAGATCAGCGACGGCGCGGCCGCTGTGCTGATGATGAAGCGCAGCACCGCCGAGCGCCTGGGCCAGACGATCCTGGGCAAGTACGTCGCCGCCTCGGTGGTGGGCGTCAAGCCCCTGCTGATGGGCATCGGGCCCTGGAAGGCCATCCCCAAGGTCTTCGAGCTCACCGGCCTCACCAAGGACGACGTCGACATCTTCGAGATCAACGAGGCCTTCGCCTCGCAGTGCCTGTGGTGCGCCAACGAGCTCGGCCTCCCGCACGAGAAGATCAACCCCAAGGGCGGCGCCATTGCCTTCGGCCACCCTCTCGGCTGCACGGGCGCTAGACAGGTCAGCACGCTCCTCTATGAGCTGCGAAGGCGCGGTGAGAAGGTCGGTCTGACGAGTATGTGTATCGGTACTGGCATGGGCATGGCGGCCGTGTGGGTTGCCGAGTAAAGGGGAGCTTGATGATATGATGGCTTGATGAAAACCAAATCTAGGACCAATCTAGGACCAGTAAGAAAGGAAAGAAGCTACGAATATGTACATTAGCATATAATACCAATCACGGCCGGTGCGTCTTCATTCAACTTGTGCGTGCCCTGGCTTCTCGCGGTGCTTCTTCAACACAAATTCGAGTGCTTAGCAAATTGAACGCAACTGAATATATTTGATGTTTTTTGCTGATATTGGAACATTTCTTTGGTATTGCAAATTGGTGCTTCTTTCTGGTGCCCCTGGACCTCCTTTGGAGGTTAGATACATGAGCAACTGCGATACAACATCGCTGCAAGTAGGTGATTGGCTACATTATAGAAGTAGCTCCGGGGGCTAATGCTGTCCCGGGCCCTGTTTTCAGAAGATTTGGACTCCGTGTCGATATCCTTCATCTTCTGCAGCCTGCCTCCTGAACTATCCCTTTGTAGCACCCTGTACTGTTCTGTCTTTTCGAGATAAGTTCCAAAAACACATGAGTCGTGTGAGCGAGCTATTTTGTGTTTGTCTCTTGAGTCAGACAACTAGTCCCACCGTCCACATCAGCAAGGACACATCATGGCCAGGCTAAGTAAGCAGTCTTTTGACAACAAGCGGGGAAACCGAGTAGTGTCAGGTACGGTTTCCGACTCCATGTTCACATTGTCCCGCTGAAGAGATATGTGTAATCATAACGGTTCATTCTCATCATCCGTCAATCGAGCGCCGCCCTACGGGCCGAATTCCTGGACACGGGTTCCCACATCCTTCGCGTTGGCCAACTTGACAAGCTCGAGTCCGACGACAAGGTCCATGAGCCCCAGCCCGACGCTCTTGTAAATCACGTTGCCTGAAGTGATCCAGCGCGCCAGATGCTCGTCGTGCTTCTCTAACCTTTTCTCCGACTTCGAGCTGGCGGAACGCTTGTGTTTGGCGAAACTTGGTAGATGGAACCCACCGCCGTTTTTCTTGCTACCGTCGCCGTCGTCACCGTCATGTTTGGCGTCGCTGTTGTGTCTGTTGTGCGGGGAGGCCGGCGACGGGCTCTGGGCCAATGAACTCTTGCTATTTTCAGCGTCGCCGGCGGGCCCAGCTCCGTAAACTGCTGACATGGCGGCCTCCTGGGCGGAGAATTCGAGCTTGTCGACTGATTCGGCAAGGGGTACAAACTCTGCGTCATTCGACTGCTGAGATGAGCTGTCCTCATCACTGTTGAGCCGTCGGATCATAATGAGCTCTCCTAGTCTTAAATGGATTGTTAGCTTCGGATTTATTAGAACCACATGATGTCACGCGCACCATTGGAAGCCGAGAAGATGGACATGAGCCAAACAATGGAGCGAAAATCATGAAGAGAAACGTAGCGTTGGGATAGTGGCGACTTACTCGACAAGCTGCTTGGGCTCTAGGCCGGCGTCAATGATCTCGCCAGCCTCATGAAGGGCGCCGTTGAGAGAGTCAACGACGATCACGCCTCCCTCCGTGGCATGCTTGTGATAATGAAGATGACCATGCTTATGTGGTTTTGTCGCCTGGAGCAGCAACTCCTTGGGCAGCTCGCGCATCTCTTGGGTGTAGCTTCCCACCGCCACTATGAGCCTTCCTTTCTTTCTACCCTCATGTGTCGTCAGGATCTCGGCATCGAACAGCTCGTCTGTGCTGGGGGTACAGCAATAGATGACATCGGCGGCACGAATATGCTCCTTTTGTAACCTGTTATACTCGCCGTATCCGGGGGTCAACATTGAGAAGTTGACCTCGCTCCATCCCTCACGCTCCTTCACGGCCAGCGGTACGGCGTAGAACTCTCGCAGGATGCGCTTCGAGTTCTCGCTGAACTGCCGGTTGATGATGTTCACCGTCTTGATGGTGCTTCCTCGCAGCATCAAGGCCAGGCGGATGTGCCAGTACGCCTGCAGGCCGGCGCCGAACACGGTCAAGGTTTTCACGTGTTGGCGCTTAGTCAGTAAACATGAAGAGGCGAGCGCGGTTCGGAAAGCGGTGAGGGTTTGTGCGTGTAGGAAGCCGATGGGGCTGCCTTCAGGTGTGTAGAGCGTCAGCGAACCGGTCGGTCTGATGGTGGGTAGCGAGGGGTTCGCGTTTGGCGCAGACAGTGTAACGACTGCACAGATATAAGACGCCCATATTAGCTACGATTCTCCACGGTCATTCTCCGTGTGTAGAGGGTGTTGGACCGACGGACCTTTGACTCCATGGCCAACGGGACAGGTCGAGGGCATGAACAAGGTTGTGGCATGGGTCTGATCCGAGTGGGAAGAGGTGCGCGGTGGCTGGCGATACAGGCCTACCTCTGTGGCCTGGGTTGCGGTGGAATATTCGTGGAGGGCCGTCTTCAGCACGTCTTGGAAGCGTTCCGCCTCGTCACGGGTGAGGTTCTCGAGCAAGGTGCGGATGACCTCGTCGGGCAAGACGGCGAGAGACATGGCGGCTCGGACGCTGATTTCTCCCAATTTCCTTCTTGGTCGATCGATGTTGGCGAGCTGGTCCCTACGGACGTGAGGTCCAATTCGGCCAAGAGTTTGAAGGTAGGTAGGTATGTTATACTTTAGATGACACTGCACTGCACTTTGTGTTGTAGAAAGCACGGCTGCCGAGGCGACTGGACGGGCCCGCAACCACGATGAATCGTTCCTTCCCTCCACAACGTAACTTAGGTAGAAGGAGCGACACAAGAATTTGCTGGGTGCGACAACAATAGCTTTGTATAGAAGCAGTAGGTGCGGTTGGTACCACGACTTACGTAGGTACATGTATTTATACTATCTACCTACTTACGTCATGTTAGCATTTTTCATCTTCAACAACAGATAACATACAGTAGCTCCGATCAGGCTGGTGCTGCCCCGGGGCCAGACCGGAGCTTCACCCCCTTCCAGCCAATCTGCCTACATCCATAGTAGGTGGTGCATACCTCCGGTATCTAACCCAATAAGCCACGAAGCCCCCAGGACAGGTAACGAGGAAAAGACGAGCGAGACGGCCGCCGATATGGGCTACCCCGCCAAGATATGATCTGAAGCTTTACCGCCTCGGCGACCATGATTAGGTTGAAGCATGACGTGCGATCGGTGTTGGTTTTTTATCGGCCGACCCACGAAGTCGCCTTGGCGTCGCTCTCGGGGGCCCCGCATCGTTGCCCGCGCCTGCAAGACGGTCGCTGTTGAGAAGGAGCCTAGCAGATGGCTAGCATGCAAGATGGAATGGCGACAAATGACAACAACAAAAAATGATGGCTTTGCAGAAAAAATATCGTCTCTTGCTCCTCGTCCGTCATCGGTATCGAGTCGGGCCCCTTAGGTAGGTAAGCCCCGTCGAGATGTTATATAGACCTAAAATAGTCAAGTATAGTCAAGCGGCCGATTTCAAATATTCCCCGATGGGACAACAAAAGTCCCAATCAATCACATGATCCCAATGCTCCCTGACTCCAAGCTCCAAGGACCCAGCCGAGTCCAGTCCAGTCCAATCCCATCCCATCCCCAGGGAGGGCCCAGTCCAAAGCCGTTTTGGCATGTCAATCAATCAATCAATCAATCCATCCGCCCCAGTCCGCCCGTCCCATGGAATCCATTCCAAGCCCGCCCCCAGACCCGGGCGCCAATCAAAACCCGATTTGAAGCCGTCGTAGAATCCGCCATAGTGCCCTCAATGTACCGAGAGAGGCCCAACCTGTTTTTGTATCCTCACTTAACCTGCCTGCATGCTGGAGCCATTGTTCTTGAAGACAAGCATACCGTGATTTCCCCGAATGATTTCGGTCGCCTTGACGCCCTCCGACGCTGGCACTGGCACTGCCTTGGCACCGCTCCTCTTGGCTGTGCCGAGTCCTAGGTTGCGCACCCGTCCCGAGCCCACGTCGAACAGCGTGCCGTGCACCTGCAGTCCCCGGTCGCGCATCGCTTCAATCACCGTCATGTTGGCCACTGTCATGCACGCCGTGTCAGTTCACTGAGAGCCATGCCATATGAAGGGGAGGGAGGGAGGGAGTGATAGATGGATGGATGGATGGATGGGTGGATGGGTGGGTGACGTACTGAGCACCTTGATGCCCGCCTCGACGTTCAGCTCCGCCATGCGTAGCGCCCGTGCCTTGTCGTCTCTGATTGCCTCCAGCTCGTCCTTGTGCGCCGCGCGGATCGCCTTGAGAGGCGCCAGCCATGTGTCCAGCACACCGCCCACCCGCGCGTCGCTGAGGGCCGCCGCCGCGCCCCCGCAGGCCGAGTGTCCGCATAGCACCACGTGCTTCACCTTGAGCTGGCCGACTGCGTATTCGATGACGGCCGAGGTGTTGATGTCGGTAGGTGAGATGATGTTGGCGATGTTGCGGTGCACGAAGACGTCGCCCGGCTGCAGCCCCAGGATCGTCGTCTCGGGGCAGCGCGAATCAGAGCACCCGAGCCATACTGCGTATATCCATCTCTCACGTCAGCCAATGCGTTCGAACTGTGTGTTTTCTCACCACCGGAGTGGCGTTGCGGACGGGGAACTCAACTTGCGTCGAATGTGGGAGTCAGGGTGATACTGAACGGCCAGTGACATCTACGGGCCGGCGGAAAGCCTCTACTCACGGATCTCTGGCGATTGTCCTTGTGCCAACCTCGGGAAGAAGTCCGGGTTCTGGTGAGCCTTGTATCCAGCCCAGACCTGGTTGGAACTCAGCGCATAGGCGAACGAATCCTCTGGGAATCCCATGGTAAGCAATGCACTCTGCGAAAAACCACCGCCTAACCTGAGAATATATGAACTGGCACGTTTTGCGCCGCGCCCGTCATACCTTCGCGAAGGGGTTGATAAAGCACATGGCAGCGTGGGGGTGGTGGAGCACGGAAACGTTATTTTTGGGTAGACTCACGATGGTGGGGCATTGTTCCAACGTTACTTGGGTTCTAGAGACGGTCTAATAGCCTCATCGATCTTGGCCGCGGCGTTGCGCGCTCGCTTTATCTTGGCCGCAGCTTGACAAGTCCTCCGGACCTTGGCTACAGCTAACCAGGATATGTAGCCAAGAAGGTGCACTGCTACCGGACGCAAGCAACTGGTGAGGGATTAAACTTCATAAGCCGGGCGGCAGTGTGGCAAGCGAGGCAAGCTCCAATATCCGGACGACACGGAGACCTAGGTGGCTGCGAGGATCTGCGAGTCGTACGTTTTCCTGCTTTCCCGAACAAGGCCGTCGTCTCCTGCCTTATCAATCCGTCGACCCAGAGGCTTCAAGTTGGGAACCCGGTTACCCGACTTAAGGTTGTACGGCGGACTTATATGGGGGGTAACGCAATGTTTGCTCATGCGCGTTAAATTGAAGCGCAGCCGAACTGTGTGGTAGGCTGAGATGGATCCGTATTGCTACACAACCGGAGACAAACACAAACAACAAAATTAAAAAAGATTGGACATGTTTGTCAAAATTGGGGGAAAAGGGATAGGACGCAGTGTGGCCTTAAGACTTCAGAGGATGCTTACAATGAGTGAATAAAACCCAAATAAGACAGACACCTTGTCAGGCAAACCCATGGGAGCTGAGGTGATGTAGGATCGGATGAGAGATATAACAGTGTATGTGACCAAGCCAAGCAACGCGCATCTTCTCCGCGCCGGTCCCCGATGTCCTATCTATCTTGGTATATCATTCCAATTTGGGACCGTCCAGGTCCCCCGTATAATATTACAAGGGAAACAATTACACGCAGTTACGCATGCGTATACTACTTACTTACCCTAGCCTTATCTCTCCGGGATGTTGAGAACGTGGGTGCCAGAAGCGTTCGCATAGGGGAACCAGAACCAGGACAAGACACAAGCACGTCACGCGGACACACAGCCGTATCTCGCATCCCAATTCGGGAATACCTGCCCAATGTAGTGGTCAATCTAGATGTAGATTCCCTGACCATAATCTGTTCCCACATCACCGACACGCATGTATGTATATGTATGTATCTATGTGCATTGTGCAGTAGCTCAGTATCAAAGCGAAGCGACCCTTCGCAATACTACCCCTTGAGTATACAATAAATAGGTAGGTTGTACCCAGCCATGCCAGTAAGCCATGCTGCGGATGGATGCCAAGCTGAATATGGTTGATCAGCGTCCGACGCTGACATGAGTAGGTGGCCATATAATCAAAGCACCGTTGGACTGGCTCGGCTGGGGCATGGGTAGGCGCCAAATACCCCAAGAGTCAGTCAACCCCAGGTTCGAACACCGACAAAGCGGATGCAGCTACTAGGTAGCCAGTCACAATCTCCCGCGCAGTGAAACTCAAATCACACGGCGGCAGTAGAGCCGCCATCGCAGATAGCCGGTGCGTTATAGATCGCAGCCTCAGATTTGTTGCAGCAGTCTGGGCAGACATGGACACCCATCAAGTGTTGGGGATGAAGCCGAGGAAGCCTCGTCATCCTCAGCTTCGCTGATCGGCCTTGTGTTTTGGTCGGCGCAGATCCGATTGACAGTGTAGAAGAAATAAGCTTCCTAAGAGTTGCCAAGCCATTGACAAGGTAGCAAGTGACACCGCCAAGCTTCATATCTAAAACCTCATTTGACACAATCACACGGCAGTGAGGCGGAGATGATATGAGATTGTAATGTGGAGCGGGGCCAGCCAACTCCCAACAAACCCTTGCGCAGACTGAGCAGGGCACACAGCTCGGCAGGGTCGGTCGCACGTGACCAGAGGACAAGTTACATGGGCAGACATGAATTGTTACGTCTCAGTTTCGATTTTCAAGCTTCACTTTCGTTGTCATTCATAGGTTCCAGAGGATGGATTGGTATGTGCAAATCCATGTGTTGGTATTCCATTTTACCTCCTCCCAACGCCGAACCATGCAAAGCTAACTCCGATCCCATTCATCATGTAATTCAGAGGCTTAAATCTTGATAGCCTGGTCAAGGGCCTTTTGCTTCTTGGCGATCCGCTTGTTGGCCTTCTCACCCATGATACCACCGCCCCAAACCTTTCGGCTGGCCTCAGTGTTGGCTAAGTAACCCTCCTTAATGGCGCTGATGACCTTGGAGAGCTCAGTCTTGTCCTCGGAGCGGACCTCAGTCAGAGCCAGCACAGCAGCAGTCTATTTACTTGTGAGCGGAGGCGTTGAGTAGATCTTCGGGTTACAAACCTTCTTGTGAACGACTGTGCCAAGTCTGGCCTTTCCCTTGACAATAGCGTAGGGGACACCGAACTTGCGGCAGAGAGCGGGCACGAAAACGACTAGTTCGATGGGGTCGACGTCGTTGGGAATCAGGACAAGCGAGGTCTTCTTGTTCTCGATGAGGCTGACAACGTGGTTGAGACCATACTTGACAGTGTAGGGCTTCTTGCTGACGTCCTCCTTCTTGCCACCGTCCTTAACAGCGGTGGCTTCCTTGACCAGACGCTCCTTCTTTTCTAAGAAGAAACTCATGTTAGTGTTACTGAAGACGCAGATTTCGCACCATGCTCGACTGTGCATCGGGCTTTGTGGAGTTGAGAAACCCATAGGTCACTTACCAGCCTTGGTCTCAGGTCTGTACTTGTTGAGGAGCTTGAAGAGCTGGGCAGCGGTGTTGCGGTCGAGGGTCGACTGGAACTGGGCGATCGCGGGGGGGACCTTTAGGCGCTGGGCGAGGACCTTGCGCTGGCGCTGAAGGCGGACATACTCGGGCCACTTCACCATACGCGAAAGGTTGCGCCGGGGCTGGATGTCCTGGCCGATGCCGAAGTTACGGGAACGCTTCTCGATGAGAGGGTTCTAGTAGCAAGCGGTTAGCACAGAGAGGCAACGACGGTAGACGAGCAAGGATGGTTTGACTTTACCTTAGGGGCCTTCTTGGAGCTCTTGCTCGACCCGAAGGGGGCCGGCGCAGCCTTCTTTCCGGTAGCTTTGGGGGCCTGATCATTGAGAAAGAAGAAATCAGTGAATGTGTTCCATTGACTGAGATCTTGCTTGAACTCTAAAGAGACAGGTCAAGCGCGGCATTTTCAGCACACAACGAGACCTGCTCAAGGCATATCATCACCTGTGTCCGAAGACGGCAGGCGGAACTTGCAAGTCTCGTAGAGACATGTCTTCGACAATCGTGTCCAAAGATGGACGAATATCGTAGTGGGCGTTCAGAGGCTTACCATTGTTAGTAGATTGGGTGTCGGGTCGTGGTGTACGAGAGTTCGACCGAGATGAGAGGTGTGAGGAAAAGAAGTTCTCACGAAAAGTTCGGCCTGAAGAGATGTCCTATCAATTCCAATTTTGTGTGGACTGGCAAATTATCGGCAAACTATCGGCAAACCGTGCGAGGTCCCGCTTTTCTCATTGACTAAGCTAAGTCAAGCCTAGTTCCAGACACCCCTCCAAGCCCATGTATCTAGGTACTTTGCGACCCCACTTTGCCTTAGCCATTAGCCCATTCATTCCTCTAAGAATTTGGCTGTACAATAAGGTTGGACAACTCAAAGTCGTCCATCTACAAATATAAACTAAAAGCTGTTATGCTCCTAAACCGACCTTCTCGAACTTTTAGGGCATCTCAATAACTCCCCTTATGACTGCGTCGTTTTCTCGTAGCCAAGTCACAGTTCTGGCAAATTCCCGACATATATCAGCATCTCAAGATGCCACCCTCGCTTTGTGGCATCTGCAAGACCCAGCGGGCTCTGATCAAGCGGCCCAAGAACCACCAGAAGCTCTGCAAGAGCTGTTTCATCCAAATATTCGAGGACGAAGTCCACCATACCATAATATCGTCTCAGCTGTTCTTCCGCGGTGAACAAGTAGCCATCGGAGCCTCAGGTGGCAAGGATTCCACCGTATTGGCCTCGGTGCTGAAGACTCTGAATGAGAGACACGACTATGAACTACAACTGGTCCTGTTAAGCATCGACGAGGGGATCAAGGGGTACCGCGATGATTCACTTGAGACCGTTAAGAGAAACGCGGTGCAATATGATATGCCCTTGAAGATTGTCGGATACGATGAGCTCTATGGCTGGACCATGGATCAGGTTGTCGAGACCATCGGAAAGAAAGGAAATTGCACATATTGCGGGGTATTTCGGCGGCAGGCGTTGGATAGAGGAGCTAAGATGCTCGGTATCAGACATGTTGTGACAGGTCACAATGCGGATGATGTAGCCGAGACTGTACTGATGAATCTACTGCGTGGAGACCTACCGCGGTTATCACGGAGCACAAGTATCGTCACAGGCAGCAGTGCGAGTGAGGTCAAACGGAGCAAGCCTCTCAAGTATGCCTACGAGAAGGAAATTGTGCTATACGCACATCACAAGAAGTTGGATTATTTCAGTACAGAATGCATATACAGCCCAGAAGCTTTTCGCGGCAGTGCGAGAGGTCTCATCAAGAATTTGGAGCGCGTTCGGCCCAGCGCCATCCTTGATGTGGTTCGGAGCGGCGAGGACATGGCTAGGTTGGTGCCAGGCGCTGTGCCGGATTCCTGTGCTTGTGATGGGAAAGCAATGTCGGCTCAGACCGCCGACGAAGATTACAATGCCGGAGGTTGCGGTTCATCGAATGGCAAAGTGGTGGGCGGCGAAATGGCGGCCATGGAAAGGAAGCTGAAGGAGGACGAAGCTGCTGAGGCGGCTGGGTTGGAGACAGAGGTCACTTTCACCAAGCCTGAAAAGTCCAAACCGGGTCATGCAGACTCCAGTAAAGGGGAGCCCTCGGAGTCATCGAAGAGTAGGGGAAGTGCTCTTCCCATCATCACAAAGCAGAAATTGGGCACCTGTGAGAGTTGTGGTTACATGTCCAGTCAAAGACTGTGCCAAGCTTGCATGCTTCTAGATGGCCTGAATGAGAATAGGCCGAAGATTGTCATATAGCATTCGAGTCTGGTTGGCGTTATGGCACGTTATCATGGCATATAGGACAGGATGGAAATGATACCCTCACACTACATCCGGAGTTCACAATGGACGATACGGTATCTTGGTTGTAGGTGGTGGTCATTTGTGTATTCTTCAATGGTAGCTCTGACTGTGTCTATGCCATCCGCTTCTCAACCTAGCAGATGCCCACGTCAGTAATTGCCCTCTCGCTTGTCATGCTGGCGCCGAGATACATACTCTCCAGGGGTTATTTAGCTCGAACCCGGCAGGTGCTAATGGTTGGTCGCTTTGCCCTCGCAGCAGGCCCGTCAGTCGTCGATCTCGATCCATCACTACAGATACCGTAATGTCAGTCTCAGTCATGGGTGTATATCGTTCGCTCGTGGTTCGTTCGTACTTTGCTGTTGGCACGTTAGCATCAGCCACATGTCAGCCGGGAGCGACACAAGACCTACTCTATCCCATTGGTCCAGGGACCGGCGCGGCCGCTTGTGGCCGTTCTGCCAATGTCTGAGTTTGGACAGTCCAGCGCCCGTTACGCCGAACATCTACTGTAGATTAGCATCCGGCGCATAACGGCATGGCCTCGCGCGCATTGGAGGGGCGTACGGCGAGGATGATCCCATAGGGAATCAGGGCTTCGAAGGGAACGGGCATCGTGGTTCGCAGCAGCCAATGCTAGATGCGATGGTTAGAAACGTCTGGGGCGAATCGGCGCACGGGTGGGCATGACGGCTTACTGGGTATGTGTAGGTAGTATGTCGATGTAGACGGCTGTTGACGCAAGGAGCTCGGTCTTCTGAGGTATCAATCAGTAGGAGGCACCAATCAAGGCGAGTCTATTGCTCGAGGCTGTCGGATCTAGATCCTGAGTGGGCAGAGCTCCATCAGATGGCATAGGCGTACAGTGCGTTCTAGTGTATTCAAACCGTATTGACGCTGAGTCACCATTCCACTTAGGGACTGGCAGGCAGGCACCTCAGCTTCCAAGGGATCCATTTGCCCAGTGCAGGGTTAGGAAAAAGTCACTTTAAATTAATTTAGTACCTTAACTTTAACTTATTTAGTAAATCAGTGATTTTAACTAACTTGGTTAAAAT
Organism: Astrocystis sublimbata; assembly: GCA_022453515.1. Taxonomy (NCBI): domain Eukaryota; kingdom Fungi; phylum Ascomycota; class Sordariomycetes; order Xylariales; family Xylariaceae; genus Astrocystis; species Astrocystis sublimbata. The sequence continues at coordinate 517 of JAJNNY010000043.1, read as the reverse complement.
TTTAAAGCGTTAATTTTAATTAATTTATAGTGAGTTAATAAATTAAATTACTTAGTTAATTAGTTATTAAAAATTAAAAATTTTCTTTATTTTTTTTAAAAAAAAATCTTTACTTTAAAAATTTTAAAAGTTTAATTTTAAAATTTAATTTTTTTTTTAAATAATTCAAACAATTTTAAATTATTTAAATTATTTAAACTATAAAATATAAGAATATTATATAATTTTAAATTAAATATAATATATATAACATTATTTATAAGTAACCTTTTGTTATAAACCAACAGGGCGCACGACCTGTTAAAGAGACCTAGCGCGAGAGGGGATAACCATACCTAAGCTAGCAACGCAAAACGAGACCAGGAGACAAGCCACACGCCACGATAAGGCGCTATAAAGGTTACATAATAGATAGGAGGATCAGAAAGCGATCTAGATATTTAGGATCAAAAGATAGTTATACAATCTAACTATCCGGGATTAAAAGATAGGAAGAATATCTTATAATCTATATAAA